>CM076263.1:50916449-51243949 GCA_038380795.1 Pyrocephalus nanus | reverse complement strand
TACAAATCCAGACAAACTTCTGAGCCCATCAGAAGAATATCTACAGTTCAGAAAGATAAAATGTTTACAAAAAGATTTTACACTATTACCAAAGCAAAAGAAATGAGGTTTATTGTAGAATAAATTTAGTTACTCTTTCATGTTGTGTTGCATAGAAAATACATACTTAAAACCTATTTGCTGTATATTGCTAATGAGAATAATTAAGACATACTGTGACATTCTCAGAGAGGAGGCAAAGTATACTGAAAAATGAATTTGCAGTTGAGAATTTTTACTACCAGCTAATGGGATGCTTGGAAATACCATAGAAACATTTTTTTAAAATCCTGCAATCCAGCTTTGCGTCTGAACCTTATTTGAACGTAACTTTCAGAGAGTAACTGGCGTTCTCTTTGGTTTGTGTCTGTTGAAGATATTGGTGTCTCTTGATACATTAGAACCAATAATTACTTGATGCTTGTGGGCTTTATTAAAATTATTTGATTTACATGGTTTCTGGTGCATTACTTTCAAAAGGTAAGCTCTGTCAAAATTAAATAATGTTTTAATTAAAATTTTAGTGAAAAAATGGAATATGCCCAAGCTTCTTGTTTTAAATCTTGTACCCCTCTGAAGCATTTGAAATTTTTGTTGGAAAAGAAAGTAAAATAGTTTCTTAAGGTGGGGGGTGGGGTGGCGTGACAGAGTAAACTTTTAGAGTACAGACTTTAATTACAGAGGGGGTTCCTATAGGATGTCTTGGGGGCAAAATGGTTGGTTCATTCTTTCACAGGTTATATGGACCCCAAAGCTGTCTACACTTAGTGAAGAAAAGCAGAAGGTGATTTTGCAGCCTGGGCGGTTGTGGACAGATTATTTGCAGCCCAGTATCCTGCCTGCATGGCTGGGGTAAATGCGCTTCCATTCAGCTTCCATTGATTTCTCCAAACAGCTGAATCTCACATCAGGGAGAGGTGGTGGGTCTGATGTTTATTAAACAGTAGTTGAACCTGAACATAATTATCTTCTGTTAATTCACAGAATTAAGTTAATGCTATAGCATAGTTTCTTGTGTTTCACTTGCCATGAGAAATAATTTTCTGCTGAAAATCCTAGTGAAACTATTGCTTGTAAAGGCACAGAAGTTCCTTATAAAGAATACAGTACACAACCGAGGAAGTAAAAATCCTTATAATTCATGGATGTATTTATTCAGTCTTGACCTTGGGAACAACATTATAAAACAGGATTGCAGATCTAACATGTAGATATATTTAGTAATTACACATAGATGTAAAACATTAATTATTTTCAAAACTTCAGCAGTAAACGCAAAATGTTGGAACAGCTTTTCTGGTGATTTTTATAGCCCTGATTTCTTTATAGCATATAGTTTTTATAGCATTGATTTCTTTAGTATAGCTACACTAGCACCAAATTAACAAATAGCAAAGTAGAGCATAGTCAGGCTTGTTTATTAATTTCCAGCATAAGGATGGTGAAATAAGATGAATACAGTGCTGCATGCAAATAGATACAGATATAATGCAGTGACAAATTAGAAGGCAGTAATAGAAAGGAAATGAAGAGTTTATTGTTTCTATAGCTCTAATATCCATTAAAAGTTAGTTACACAGCAGGCGACAGTTTGGATGAGTGTAAAGTGAATGTTTTGAAATAAATAGCAGTATGGTGACCTGGGATGTCAGGGCTCTAGACAAGGGTTTGTGTTTGTCAATATATCCTACATGTTTTACAGACTCCTTAGGGAACAGGAGATGATACAATTTCACCTTTTCTGTGCCAAAACATTTTAATTATATCTTCTTCCAAGTACAGCGGTTCAGTAACCAAGGAGCTGACATTGATGCATGTGTTGATAAAGCTGCAAACATTCAAAATGAGATTAACAAAGATTTTGAGGAAAGGGTGACAGCTAATTTTGCACACTATTCTGCATCTGATTCAGGTCAGTGTAATGATAGAATATTTTATCATCTAGAAGGACTTTTATGATGCTTTGTGTTTTTAAAGATTTGTGTATATGAAAGTACAGGTCTTAATATATCATTCAAGGGGGTTATCACTTTTTTATTGAACGTGTATTGGTTGTAACCGTAAATGGGAATAAACATAAATATTTAGGAGCAATTTTATATGTATCTATCTGCGTTCACCACAGTAATAAGTTCCTTATGTCTAATTCACCTTTAAAATACTGACCTCAGATGTGAAATTGAACCTAAACTACAGTGCCCATTTTGCAGCGTCGCTTAATATTTGCAAAAAGATTAGATGGATGTATTTAAATAGGCAAACTGTAGTTTCTTTGTATTATGTGCAACCTTTTGAGAACATCTCAAAGTATTTCTACTCTATTCTCCTCCTTGTTAGAAGGCAACTGACATTCTTCTTTCACTTTTCTTTTTGTTTGTGAAATTTTCTCCTCTTTTTTATCCACTCACTTCTCCATCTGCTTTCACTTTTGTTTGCTTGGGCCGTCTCTCATCCCAACTTGATAATGAGGAATGCAGTGTGACCCTGACCTCTATCAGCCCATGCATGACCTTCTGACTCTCCCACATAACCTTTGACCTTCTCTTTGACAGCTTGATTAATTACCCTGTGTTATGATTTATGAGTAAGTGCTATGTAAAAATAATAGACAACAGGTGGTCCTCTAAAAACTTTTTGTGGCACGTTTTCTTTTCCTGCCTAACCTGATGAGCCATTTTAAGTTGGGAACTTAGTGGAACAGTGTGTGTTTGGCAGAAACACAGCATTTTTACACACTTGGACGTAGTGCTGGAATTCAGGCGGCCAAGGTGTATCTGGGATGAAAACATTGCAATGTTAGCAGGGTGCAGATGCCAAAATGTACATTGGGTGGAAACAGAAAGCGGAGTCAACTGACATTTCAGGCATTTCAGTCGCAGGTCACGTCTTGAGAAAATTGCTCAAATAATGGAGGGAGCATTTTTCAAGCTGAGCTGCATCTCCAACAGCTATGTTTACTTTAACGCTTCACTAGTGACTTCTGATTGGTTGTCATGACCTCATCCTGCTGTTGCACCTACAGTGTTGCAGCAGTGACGGAGATGTACCCTTCTTGTGGAAAAGATGGGAAATGAACAGGGCATACATCTTTTGGAAAGATGAATGGACGTTGCTGTGTCCATTTTAACCACAGGCGAGTTTAAGAACATAGTGCTTTGAGTTGCATTTCCCCTGGGAATTAACTCCAGTCTTGTGCCATCCATCCACCTAGAAACCTGAACTTGAAATTTCACATTGATAAAGCTTACAAAAATGATCTCTTTCAGACCCTTGCTTGCAGTCCAAAAAGATAGTTACATAGGTCAAAAGATACCTCTCCAGTTCTGACCTCTCTCATCACATATGGTATCCCATCCTGCTGGATTAATATGCAGATCTGAATGCTTTCAGCTCATTATTCGTGTGGCCAGGCAGGGGAGATTTCAAAAGATTTGTAATTTACTGCAAATACTTGGAGGTTCTTTTTTTTTTTAACTTTACTTTTGCTATCAGAGGCAAGAATTTTGGTATTCCTTATGTTTCGAACATCTTGCTTGAACTTCTAGGAAGAGACAGAACATACTGTTGGATTTCTGGCTTATGTATTATGATGGAGAAGGTCCTTCTTTGTTGTTCTGGCTTAGTAGTAAAGGTATTGTAACTGAGATTCATGACTTTTTCCAATACTTGACTTTGTAAGCCTGCCTTTCCTTTCATCATCGCAATCCTCTATCTCCAGAAGCAGCAACTTGGAGAATGCTAGCAGTTAGTGTAGAATAGATTTTGTTTACCTTGAAGCATTAGAATGTGAGGGGGATAGATGTTAATTGGGTGTTTTAGCCTGAGAGAAAAACTGTAATTTTGTAGATTAGAGGCTAGGAGTTGTATTTGTCAGTGTCAGTCCTGATTATTAGGTTATATCACAGGTACAATGATGGCCTCGGCTGAAGATTGATGGAGATGGTGGAGAGAGTGACCTGAAGTTTTACTTTTTGCCATGAAAAAACTTTTCATCCTAAGGAGTGGTTTCTCCTTCTGTGCACACTGGAAACATAGGGGAAAGCTACTGTTACGTACATTGAAAACATACCTAATATTTGCATACCACCTAATACCACTGATGGTGGCAAATTTTAGAAACCCTCCTAGATGATTGGTACTTACTTAGGCCAGAGGCTGCTACATTTTATCAATGATGTAACCTCATCATAGGTGAAGATGGTAATTTTAAATGGTTTTTTTTAGTATAGATGCACCAACACCAAATCAACAAATAGCAAAGTAATGCACAGTAATGGCATATTTAATACTTTTCAGCATAAAGATACTGTATACGGTGAAATAAGATGAAAACAGTTCTTCATGCGAATAGATATTTCTGAACAGGGCTTTAATTTTAAAAGATTCTTTTTAATGAAAGTGATTTTTGTCTATGATAACAGTTATGTCAGTTATGCCAAAGACTGTATCTTGCTTATTATTAAAGTTTGCTAAAGATTAGCTATTAGTGGTCTGGTGTTCTGTTTTGCATTGACTTGCACTCTTCTCAGACTCACTGCATTTGAGCTCTATCTTTATTTTTTATTTTCTTATTGCACTAAACTTCATTGGTGCAGCTGTGCCCATATGAAGTACATTTTTAAAAAATTAGTTGAACTTAAAAGCCACATTGTTTACACTGATGTTATTTAGAGCTGAGCATTTCTTTTCAATAGAAAATGCTGGGCTGAGGCTGAATGAGAGAAGTTGTAATTGGGTACATTTTAACAGTAATTTTGTTTTTCATGTTGATCTATATATGTTAGTCCCAAATCATCTTTGTGTTGCCATGTTTCCATGTAGCAGTTTAGGATGAAGAAGTACAAAGGAAAGGGAAATACACTATATTACATAAGAAAAACTGTCTAGAAAGAGATTACTTTCCTAACAGAAAGACTTAGGGTTTCCCATAATTGAGGAAAAAAATACATTAACTCAGTTATTACTTAATTATTTTAATTCTACTGATAGGAAAAGCCTGCTATCTGGGAGAAATTGTAGAAAAATATTAAGGGTGTCATGCTACAGTGCTTAAAAGATATTTGATAAAAATCCTTTAATTGATTTATGAAATAGTGGATTTAAAAATAGAATCATATTTCATCTGTTGATGTCTGTGTGAAAAATTGACATTGTGTCTTCATAAAATTGAACAAATGAGTCATGTAATTTTCAGTTACATAATCAATAACTTAGACAAATTCCACTCTGGTGATTTGTGTGTCTGTGTTGTGGTCAGCTTAAGGTGGACACAGTTTCAAAACCCTGTAACACTTGTACACCTGCAATAAACATATGAATTTTGCATTTGGCATTCTATAGAAAGGAAAACAAATCAATACACAGAATTTCTCTGCTCAAAACAAGCAGTTGAAGAAGATGAAAAGCCACAAAACCACTCACCTGCCAAGTACTGCAAAAACGTCATCCTATACTGGCAATAGCAAGCTCAAAAACTATCCTTTTTTCAGAGATGTACAGTTTAGGAATGTTTGTAAGCTGTATTCTCTGTGATGAATTTTGGGCTTCGAAATTTTCCAAGCTGGGAAAGTTTATGTGTTCATAGTACAGGATTATATGTTAAAATGGCCTGGCATCCCTGATAGTGGTGTGGATAGATTTTAAATTTTTTCTTGTTTGATTTTCTGTTTTCCTTTAGTGGTACTCTATTGTTTGTTTATTTGTTTGCCTGTTTGTTTATTTTTATTCCAGCTCAATTCACTCAGCAGGGAGGGCAGAGGAGTGAAGTGACAGGAGACCCGGTTATGGTGCTGTGTCTAGCAAGAAGGCAGTTTTACTCTTTGGCCTATGGTGACCTTTTTTGACTATGTCCCTTACAGCAGAGATAGTGTCCTGAATGCATCTATTTCACCCTGTTTAGCAGAGTGCAACTGTGCCCTTTAACTTGGTTTTTGGTGGGAGGAGAAGCTATGGCAGACGTTCGAGAAGGGCACAAGGACGAGGGGTAGGAACTCCCTTCAGATGTGATTTTGATAACTAGTCGAGTGTGTCCAACTGTAGAAAATCACCGAGTGACAATCTGTCTACCTGACAGTGGCCACAATGAACTACAAGGTTGGTGAATGGCTCTACAGATTAGAATAAAGCAAGCCCAAATAAAGTATCTTTTGTTGGGGTGGACTTGGTTTGCTCTGGGCAGCTAGGTATAGGGGACCTCTTTGATCCTCATGACTAGCCAAAGTGCAAAATGAAGTACCAAGTGAAAAGCTGGAATAAAGCTGTTCCGTTAGATAATTAATATAGACATTTCCAAAAAGCAGATCTTTATTAAAATTTACTTTTAAATGATGGTTTCATTTTGACTAGGAACCCGTGTTAACTTTAAGGACTCATTTGTTAAGTGCATGTGCCTCTCTTTTCTCCCTCTGTTTGCACTTATATCTTCCATGAATATTGCAATTTTTCTGTGATTTGCCATCACTGAAAAATCATAAATAGTGGTTGGCTTATTTATTCAAGATTTATTTTTTGTTCATAAATCCATATATTTTTCAACCAGCTTATTTTCCGAGGCACAAAAATGCAGCTGGTATGCTCAAAAGCATCCTGCAGGTCACAAATTGTCTCTGGATTTGTTGAAATACACGACATAATCCCAGTGAACTTTTAGAGCAGATTTAAAGATGCACTAAAAAGTCAGGCCCACCATAAAAGAGTTGACTTCTGAACAATACCACTGAATCAGTTTTGGTATTGATTCATTGTTACTGCTGCTATTTGCTTCTGCATGGTATGCTTGTTGTCAGCTAGACAAAAGGTTTTACTATTTTAAAATGCAGTGAATAATTTTCACATGCTTTCTTTAATCTCTTTCCCTCTCTCTCTCTCTCTATATATATATATGAAATCTCTCCATCCTTTTTATTTCATAGGTTTTACTGGCTGGGTATAAAGCTTTTTATTCATCATTATGTAGAGTTCTTAAAGCAATATTTTGCTTTTAGTTCCCATATTGTTTTCTGAAAAAGTCATATAAAGTGCTTATGAATAAAACAACATATTAAATTATTTTAAAGGTAAAACAGGCAACTTTTCTGATGCTGAGGGGTGTATATGAGCATTAAGTACACGCAGACACATTCACACATCAATATTCCTTTAATGACAGAATATTCTTAAAAATCCTTCGATAAATTATGTTGCGTGAACTTACTGAAATAAATATAAAAGTTTTAAAGAACACTAAAGTAAATGCAAGGAATTTTCAAGCATTAAATCTCCCTCTTCATATTCCTTCTTTTTGTGTGTGTGTCTCTCTCTTCTTAAACAGGAAGGCTATGGAGTAATAGTTCTGAATCCCAATGAGAACTATATTGAAGTGGAGAAGACAAAAGCCCAAATACAGCTGTCTTCTGATTGCTCAGATGAACCTGCAGAAAAGAGGGAAAGAAAAGATAAAATCCAGAAGGAAACAAAGAAGCGACGTGACTTCTACGAAAAGTATCGAAATCCACAAAAAGAAAAAGAAACTATGCAGATCTATATTAGAGTAAGTTTCTTTTGGCTCTGTTTGCCCTTCTTTACTGACGCATACATATGTTTACTGTCCATACTGGCTAATAAACGTTTTAATTTTTTTCTTTAAAAAACAAAACAAAACCAACCAACCAACCAACCAAACAAACAAAAACCCACAAACAAACAAAAAAACACAAAAAAACCCCAACAACAACAAAAACCCTCACACAAACAAACAAAAAACACCACAAAAAAAACCTCATTACTGAGATGGCATTCAAGAGTTTATACAGAGTTCCTGGCTCTTTATTCTATTGATATTTTTGGTCACTTATTGAATCTGATGTTTTGGAAGTGTTACGAAACATTTCTTTGTAATTTCAAAGGGAAACTTCAAATAAACCCCAGAGGAACTCACTGGTGCTATCAAGAAAGAGAATGGTTTAAGAAAGACTTTGTAACTATGATTTTATAAACAGAGATGTACATACATAGGAAACACTTTGTAGTGAAGCTTAAGCAACATGCTAGCTTCACACGTCATGTACGCATTTACTGTATTTTATTTGCTTATACTGGGGAGACAGTAGTTACAGATTTTTAACATATTACCTGCTGAATTAATAATGTATTGTGGAAAATACCAGTGTTCATCTTGTGTGGTAGCAGATTTATCCTGTAATGGCTTGTTTTCATAGGAGCAGCTATCCATTGTGTTTGAGCTGAATTTCTGAAGGCAGAAAAAGAAGGAAACTTATTAATATCATAATAAATATTTAAGCTAGAATAATTTGAGAATGGTATCATGAAGAAACTCTGTCCCTTGCCCTTTTCTGACTCATTGAACCTTTGCACTTTGTAATGCTAGCAGCATGGGATCGTTATAACAGTGCTACCCCAGGATTTCTAGTTCTGCAGGGGGCACAAACAATATTATTTGCACTTTGACACATTCTGCTTCATATACATACTATGGGTTACAGATTCCAGACTAAGTCATAGAATTTCCAAAACCCTTATTATGAAAGTTACTGTTTTCATTCAAAGATAAAACACGTCAGAAACTCCATAGTGAAGTTAAACCAGTAAAAATCTATGTGTCTTTCTAGTGAGAAACAGAAAAATCCAGCAAAAGACATGTTAGAATCATCTTAAATTTTAACACATGCCTATTAATTGTGGTTTAGGATAACTTTTGTAAGGGAAATACAGCTGTGCTGGCTAGTTAAAAGCGTTGGTAACCTGGATGCAAGATTATCACTAATACTTAAATATTACTGTGTCTTTTGAGAAATATCTCACAGCTGAGTGTGGGAAACAAAAGAATGTATATACATATTAAAAGTCACCAACAAGGCATTGTGTTTTCTGTTAGCTGCTTTTTTATGAGATGCTATTCTGCCCACCTCCAGACCCTGCTTCTTAAGAGGGGCAACCAGTCTTGGTTCATAAGAAGCCAGTGGACAAGGTTGCTGTATTGTCCAGAAAAAGGTCTAATCAGCTGCAAGTTCAGTGTTCCCTTGCTGAAAGTGAACCTTTTTTGATAACCTTTTTAGCAATTCCACCTTCTCATGGCTCTTTTGCTTGATGAGGCGTGAAATTTGGCTTCAGGAGGTTTGACCCCCGAAACATAAAATATATGACTCCATCCCGTTTTCCCTTCTGCGCAGCTTTGTGCCTCAAATATGACTGTTGATCTTTCCTTTATTTAATTTTCTTCAAATTAAGGAAAGAAATAGCATACGTTTTAGTGAAAGTGTGGGTAGTGGTCGCCTTTCCCAGGCCAATTAGTTGAAATCAGGCTTTCTGATGAGGTTGGTGTTTTATTTTGAAATAATTCCTTGTTTGTTTGGTTTTTTTATTCAATACACTCTAGTACAGTTGTTGTTTTTTAAGAGAATGAAAAACCTACCTACTTTAGCGCGTTGAAGGACAAATTACTGCAATTTCCTTGCCTGTCAGTTACTGAAACAAAACTGGACCATCAGTAGCATTCCATTTACTCTGTTGGGCAGAGCTGCTAAGTCTGGAGGTGGTTGCAAGAGGTGCAATACCATATTTGGAATCCGTTTCTTGCCTCCCATGCTTGTGTCTGTAGGATTACTGTTTGCTTGCACCCAGGAATGTGCTGCTCTGCTTCCATTTCAGGCTGCTGAGTTTGAGCTGATTTGGGGTGATCTCGAAGGGCAATTCAGGTACAACCTTTGCTTGCCATATAGGATACCATACATTTGACTCACTAGGCTCTTGAAATAAAACATATTGTCACTCAACAGAAATATTTAAGGAGGCTTCATAGTGATCTCATCAAAGAGTTTTGAAAAACCTCAGCGAGCCTTACGTCAACTTTGCCAAGTAGGAAAAAGTGGTACAGGGAGACTAGATGAAAGATATCCTCACAAGAAGATGTTAACTTAATCTAACTTTGAAGGAAAATATTTCTCCAGATATGCTGGAGAAATTGTTTCAGACTGTTATCAGGAATAAGTATCTTCAGTTATGTTCTCATAGGGTCACTGAGATTTGTTATGGTCCGATGAATAAATGTCATTTGAACAATTTAAAGCTTCTGGATGATGCTCCCCACTTCTGCAGCTAGATTTTCCAAGAACTGGAAAAATAGAACTCTTCCCTGTTAATTGTCTTTAAGTATTTTCTTTATTTTCATCAGAAAAAAATAGCTGAGTGACTCAAGATAGGTAAAATCAGAGTCTTAAAATACGAAATCTCAAATTACACATTATTTTTGTACAAAATGAGTAAAATAAAAGTTACCATGGGAGTGTGTAGTGAACTTGGCATAGTGCTTGAAAGATCAAAGTACTTGTTGTTTCATGTTGGAAGTTTCCTTAACTATGAAATAATGTACTCTCTGGCATAAATTACAGCTTGTTAAAGGGACTGATTTGGTCTGGGTAATAAACATCATGTCAAACGTTATGGTAGGAAAACCTGCTTAATATGTTTTGTAATAAGACAGAATTTTTTGTTCTTGAAAACATCTGGTAACTGAATTCACAAATGAAGACAGAAAATGTCATCAATTCAGTAACATTCTTACAAATTTGGTTTCTATTTTGGCGGTACAAACCAAGGAAAAAACTTCTTGATAATCACTATTGACTGTAATACTTTTATGAAATGATGAAATACAAGCAATTTAGTTTTATACATTGTGCTAATGAATGCCTATGAATTTTAATACACTTACTGTTGAGATTTTAACAATTATAATGCCTGAAAATCATTTTAAAAGCATCTTGTTTTTTAAGATGTTGGAGAATTGAGTATAACAGCTAAATATGTATATACATTCTTTTAAAAAAGCATATTTCTATCCTTAGTTATAAATACTACCATTTTTTCTTAGACCACCAGAGGCTGCTCTGTACATATGGGCTAATGCTTCCCCCTAGAAACATAATACCCTGGTCTACCTTCATTTATTACTGAACTAAACTGAGAATTTGTTGATCTCTAACTTTTTCCTGTGGAAACAGATCATACAGGCTTAAATATGACATCATTCCTTCCACCCTCTGAGCCATCTCCCACTCCCTACAGATTTGTACATTGACAGTGTCTTCTCTATGTTAAAAGACAGTTAAAATGTAAATCAGTATTTATCCCCTTCTAAACAGCACTAAACACTTTAACAAGTATACTGAGTGGATTCTGAAATGTTATCAAAGGGAAAAGTATAAATTGCATAATTTTGTAGTAATAGTAATTTGTGATAACCTTGTTGCCACCATAGTTGAAGGATATCAAAGAGAAAATGAAGAAGGAAGAAGCACTTTATCAAAACAACCGATGGGGTCAGGTTTCCTGGGCAAAAGGGATAAGTCTTTCCAAGGCCTGTATGCTAGGAATTTTGTCCTTTTGTTTTTTCCACTGGGCTTAGCTGCTTTAATAATTCTTACTCCAAATATTATTTTTACTACAGCACAATATATAATAGTGCCATTTCTACTAACAGCATATCAATGAAATTAAATTAATTTTGGATGCAACATACTTTTCCTAAATAATTTTTCCCATTTTCTGCGAGAGAATAAATAGCAAAAGATCATGTGCAGCTAATTAATTTGTTTTACTAAAAATGGATGCATCAGGATAATTTGTGCCAATATTTAGGAAAAAGCAGTAAAAAGCAGGTTTGTTAATATACAGCATAGTACACCGTGACTGCTGGTGGGCAGGATATCCTGGCAAGCATGCAAACACATTTGTGCCATTTCTGCTTATTATTTGGTATGGCTAACATGAAGCATTGCATGACTGAAAGTCACAGCGGAATGTCCACTTGTGTGGTGTGACCTTTCAGTGCCATGGATTTCTTTCATGTTGAAGATTGAGCCATTTGCTAGCATGGCTGCAGTCCTACCAGCTGTGGGTTTCAACCTGTGGCCATCCCTGGGCAGATGTAGGTTCCCTCCACCTACCCTCTGACTTGGCAAGGTGCAGGCCTGTTCTCATCCAGAGCCTGTGTGACTACATTAACCTGCTGCTGAGACCAAGCTAATAAGCCCTTTATTCCACCAGAGAAGACAAAATGACAAACTCTAGGCAGACAGCTCAGGAGAGGTAAGGGATATGCACAGTGCAGAGAATGTCTGTGGCAGACCTGAGCATCAGGACTCCAACTTCTAGAATCTCATGCTGATGTTAGTATCACAATACCTGTTTCGTTTACCCTTTTACAGCTGCCAACATTACTTTACCTATACCTCTGAAATAACACATGGTTTTACTCTGTCCATATTTACATTTTAAAGCCTGTTACTTCCTTATGTTCCTGAGAAATGTCCTTCACTTGTAAGCAGAAGCAAAATCATGATGGCAGTAAAAAACTCATGAGAACTGCTCAGAAACTACCATTGTATTATTGTTCTTGCCCCATTCAGAGTAAGAAAAAAAAAATCAGAGTATGCTCAGTATCATCACTAGAGCAGAAGCTGAGATACTGTTGTTATTCTCTTACAGTGCTGGTAGATAACCATGACATAAGTTTCTAACAACACCATGAAGTAAAGCTGTTTCTACCCAAAATTAAAGTGACCGTGCAAAGTTCAGGTCTGCTAGACTTAGCAAAGACAGACTGCAAAAGATGACCACTGCTTGAGTTGTACTGTGGGTCTACAGAGCGTACAAATGTTGGAAAGAAAACGTTGTGGCATGAAAGTACTGTAAATTACCTCATGTCCACATTAGTCATCTGCAGGACTTCTCCTGAATGTATGCAAAGTCATTTTTTTCTCAAATACCTGTGATTCAAGGTTTGGGAAGCTTTCACAAGGTGTGTTTTTACACTTCTGTGACACAAGAACTGCAGAGCACCCTCTTCTTTGCTTTTGATGGAAAATATCAGGCACAGCAGTTGTGACCAGTCCTGACTGATAAGTGCTTTGAGAATAGTTTTGGACTAGATGACCCTCAGAAGTGCTCTCGAGCTAATGTAGTTCAGTGATTTGACATTACTAAGTTCTACCTCAGCCCTCAAAGAAGTATTTGAGCTATGGGTAGACTTTGTGGACATTGCAAAGAGAGGCAAATTTCCCTTTCTCAGAACATTCGGCACTACTGAGGTTGTGGTTAGTCATCCACTTACAAAGAGCAAGTGGAGGTGATTTAGGCCAGAAAGTCTACCCAGCTATCAGCATGGTACCCTGTGGTCTTGCACAAGTACTGCTACAGAAATGCACCTTGAAAGATACAAACTCCTCCAGACAGGCAGTGATATTTCTTGACGCTGGGGTGTTGAGCAAACATTTATGATTTCTTCAGAGATCAAAAAGCCAGATCATTGTCTTGAATTTGCTGAAGGACCTTAAAGCAGATCAGTAATAGGAGTTTTTTCACAGATATTCTCCACATGTTATTAGTGTGACCATTCTTGAATGATGGGAAGGAGTACTGTCCATGTTCTTTCTATTTCCTCTCTTTCATTATATCTTCATCAGGATTTTGTTTACACTGTTAATTTGAGCCCACAAACTTTCATTTTAAACTATAAAGCAGTTCCTGAATTTTACAAAGAGAAAAAACACCCTATGACCTCTAAATTGCTTATTTGCTTATGTATGTTTAGAAGTGGATAGATACGGCAGAATTGAAAAGGCTGTACTTTATTAAAGCATTTGTGAAGAGTGGTTTAGTTAGGCCTGTGCACAACCACTTCTTAAAAGATTTTGTGTACACTGCTGATTTCAAGGTGAAATCTGATCTCAGGCCACTGCTTTACCTACAGGTTGTCATGAAGCCCCTGGATAGAAACCCAGTTTCTCTTCATCTCTTAAACCTGTGCCTATGTTCATAAAGGGTTAACAATTTTTTAGGATACTCCTATTCAGTCTTCTGTAAATGCTGTTCAGTGTACTGTCACCTCCAAAACTAATCCATGCTGCTTGTGGAGTGTCAGTTTTGGGTATTCTGGCATTGTACTGGGATATCAGGCTCACTGAATATGATCACAATATGAAGGATTTCCAGGATGTCTAGGATGAGTTCTTCCCACTCATTGTCAGCTTTATTACTAAACAAGATTTAAGATTTAAAATATGTTAGTATAGAAACATTTTCTCTAATAGAGCTAACCTACAAAAATAGAAAAATATGTTATATGTGGATTGTTAAACACTGTTATGCTGTTAACTCTAAGAGCTATCAGAGCTCTTCTGGAGTCTCAGCCTGAAGATCTTTAATTAGCCCCTACCAAGGCAACCAGCACTAGAGACAAGTTCTCCAGACCTTTCTTGGTGTTACAGCTTTTCTGCTGCCACCATTAAGGACAGATCCTGCAGTTGCCCAGGTCCATTTTTCTACACAATCTCTTTCTTCTCCAGTGCAGGATGGAGTCTGTCCTGCTTTCTTTTCCCCTATTTATCTGCACTTCATTCCCTGCCACCAGGTACTGAGACAATGCGTGTCAATGTGGGGATGTAGTGGGTTGATCTTGGCTGGCTGCCAGGTGCTCTAAGCTGCTCTAACACTCCCCATCCTTGACCAGAGGGGGACAGAAAATATGTCAAAAGACTTGTGGCTCAAATTAAGAATAGAGAGGTCACACAGCAATTAGTCTTATGTGCCAAACTGATTTGCAGTTATTTCCAGTCAACTTATTTCCAGTTGCCAACAGTGCAAGATAATGAGAAATAAGAACAATCTTAAAGCAGCTTCCCCCACTTCTCACTTCCTCTTGGTCTCAACTTCACTCCCAACTTCTCCACCTTCCATCCCTGAGCAGCAGAAGTGCATGAGGAATGGGGACTGTGGTAAATTCATCACATTTTCTCTGTCCCTCCTCACTCACTTCCTGTGCTTCAGTGTGGGATATTTGCTCCAGGTGGATATCTGGTTCGCCAGATATCCATGGGCCTCCATGGTCCAAGCTCCATGCTGTTGTACAGCTTTTTTAATGTATCTTCAGTATGTTCTCACAGAGGTGCCACCACCATTGATGATGGGCTTAGTCTTGGTAAGTGATGGTTCCATCTTGGAACCATCTGGAGCTGGCTCTATCCAACATAGTGGAAGCTTCTGGTGTCTTCTCATAGAACTCATCCCTCTAGCCTCTCCCCTACCAAAATCTTGATTTGCAAACCTGATGCAGAAGATTACGTTATTTCCTCACACTCTTTTCCTTAAGGTCTTTATTAACATCTCTATTATGTACCTTAATGAGCACATTGCTGGCTTTACCACATGGATGCACTCTGATCTTGCTTTTGCCACTCATTCGAAGTTATCTCTTACATCTCAAATAGCAAGAGGTAATAAACCTCACAGAAGGAAGTTGATACATTAAGCAGGAACAGGTGCACAATCAATAATGCTTCTGTCTTTTCCTGATAAATATTATTTGCTTTTACAACATTGTTGATGATCAAACTGGTTTTTTTTTTAGAGGCTCTGGTGGTGGGATGGCATGTCAAACCCCAGCAAACAGCTGAAATTGTATTTATTTTAAAAATGGGGGACTTTTGTTGGGACATTGTCTATTTTCATCCTAATGTAATATTTTTTAGCTAACTCAAACTTGCAATGAGAATTGTTAGAGGACTAATCTGTAAGACAGACAATATATGCACATTGTGATATAGAAAAGTTCAACAAAAGGAACTAAAAGAGCAGAAATATTTTTCATTAAATCACAGTAAAGTGCAAGTCTCCAAAACTAAGTAATGGTTTGAATGGCAGAAGGTTGCAGATGTTCAATCCACTTAATCCTTGTTTTAAAATACATCAAACAAATGGCATTTTCTAATAATGGATTAACATGGCATCAAGGACCGTTTATAACAGTAACAAAAGTGACAAAATGTGATTTTTGAAGGTTTATTTTTCTTATCCCACCCACCAGCAGAGACATAGATTACATATTTTCTATAAGAAACATATTATTCTCAAGATCTTCAGTTATTTCTGGAATTTCTGTTCTGTTGTTGTTCTGTCTATAATCTCAATATAAATAAGACCCCCCTATGTTTGGCCTATGCTGCCAGAGTTAGAAGATTGCTCCCAATTTTCCAGTTAGGTCAACCAAAAAAATTAAGATATGATAGAGGGTCAGTGGAAGAAATTCATATCAAAACAACTGCTCGCTATGTCATTATGACAACCTTCTGTAACAAATGTGCTTCTATTTTAACTTATGACAATTAATTGCTAAAAGTAATTTAATCTGACAGTGGCAAGGTGTTGAAAGACTCCTGAAGATGTCATAAAAGCGACCTTTCTGCCCATGTGCAACAAAAAGTAATTTTAACAAGAAGCCTCAAAAACAGTACAACTTCTTTTGTACTTTGTTAATTAGTTATTGATTTGAAACAATGCTCTGCCAAATATTGTCAGATTAGCCAGACGCCAGCAAGGTCAGAGTGTGACAGTCTAGTCCTGATAATCTTATGGTATATAAGAATTCTATTTTACTTTGAACCTTTTGTTCTGATATCCTGAGAATTACATTCTCTGGCTTTAGCATCTGTGATAATTTAAAATACAGCCAAGCTGTCTGTTATGTAGTTGTATATTCTGACTTGTTAAAAAGATGACACTGTGTTAGAAGAAAATTGCTGTTGATTTAATATCTAATGATCTTTGATGATGCCCTTGCTAATCTGGGTAGAAAAGAGCCAGTTTTAATAAAGTAATCAACACAAAGGAATCACAGGGTTCAAGCCAGAGGTACAGCAAGTAAGTCCTGAGGTTGTTTAGCAACTCCCTGGGATGAAAGATCATTTCATAACTTACATTATTGTGAAACAAAAATAATGGACGTGGGTCTGGATGGGAAAACGGAGTAGCAGAATTCAGGTTTTAATCTCTCAACATTCTACTTTTCAGATTATTAAAATGAGAACCAACAGAAAATGCAAATCTGAATTTCAGATTGTTTTTCATCTGTTTAGATAATTATTTTATAAGCTGTGTGGTTACTTCAAATACAATTAACTATAGTATTCTACATATTAAGGGACTTTAGCAAATCTTTATAACAGTACATTAAAAGTGTATTAGTTTACCTAAAGCACTGAGCAGTTTGCTGTCTTTATTAGGAGAAATCAAATAGCTTTGAGTCTGTTAAATCTTTCACTTTAATAACTACTCTTGAGTGTATGTAATAATTAGAGACGGAGGAGCGAAGAAATGAAATACAGAGCAAAGCCATTCTATTTAGTTTACCCTATGCAAGAGATATAAACTCTGGAACAGAGACTTTACAGCTGAGGTTTGTTCTGAAACCATAGATGTTAATACATAGATGAAAATACTAAGTTGTTGTTTTACTTAAATGTGTTGCAGTTTGTTAGATTCATTGTTTCCTGTGGTGGGGAAATCTGCATTTTTCTTGGCAAAAATGGTATTTTTCTTGAAATAGCATAGTTAAAAAAAATTCTGTTTCTTATTACAGCATGTAAACAGACTGAAAGAACTGGAAAGTAAAATAGGCTTCAAGTACTTCAGGAAATAGAAAAATAACACTTCTGCATGACTTCCATTAGGAGTTTTTGAATGTGTCAGATGCATTCATTTCAAAAGAAATTGCTCTTAGTGTTGAGAAAAATTCATGTAATCATTTAAATGACTGGCATGATATCTCACTTTGTGGTAGTTTTTTTAATAAAAGTATTGCATTTCTTTTTATTTACTTGCCCTCACAATTAATCTGTTAATTGCCAGAAACATGATTGGTGAAGACATCTGTGAAGATACAACCTGATGGTTTGTTTAAGAAATATTCTTTTGTTCCTGTAATTTTACACAAAAGGCCATCTTTGGTGACATTCATTATGTTAGGCAAAAGTATGTTGTGGCCAAAATCTCAATCCCTGAGACTGAGTAGTTTGGAAAGAAAAAAGTATTATATGAGATGTAAAAAAGATACATGTGAAATGAAGATATCCGTAACAGTGGCATTGTACTGAAATGCAACTGCCTCAGTCTTTGAGTATTTTTACTGATTGGAGTCTCTTTGGCCAAACTGCTGTGATTGTTACTTAAATTAGAATGTGTAAATCCACCTGCAGAGATTGTCAGGTACCATGTTTAGAGCTGAGGAATTGTTATTACACCTCCAGTCTGAGGAGTATCCCCCTGCAGGATTTTCAAACTGTTTGCTAGAACATGGTGCTTCACATTCAGGCTTCCTTCACCTGGAACCTGCAGGTTATATGGGAAAGGGAAAAAATATACAAAAATAAAAAAAGGAAAAGTCCGTCAGAGAGCTAAAAGGGAAATCAGTAATCTTTTTCTGAAGTAAAACTTTCTTTGATTCATTTCCCTACTTCCTCCACTTCTCTTCTCCTTCTCATCTCGGTGACTCAGCAGTGTTCTTGTCCCCAGACTAAAAAAAAACAAATGTCGTATTTGTGTTTCTTTACATTCTTGTCCTAATAATAAAATAATTAACTTAAGTGTCTCCTACCACATTGGTCAATTTGGAAATAATATAAACAAAAAGTATACTGCAAACATTCAGGGGCAAGATCTGTTTTGAAGGAATGGTTTTAATTATGTACCTTCTAGCTCAATAGGGAGCAACTGGTCCATTAAAGAAAAAAAAAAAAAAAGGCAGAAAAACTCCAGTCATTTAAAATACCAACCCCCAAGTTTTTGTTGAAGATAATAATTAAGATACACTGAGAAACTGATTTTGTCTGATTTTTTTCTTGTTTTTGGTCTCCTTTCCTGCACTTCACTAGAAGAAAGTCGAGTGGTGATGGCAAGACATGCCAGACTCCAACGGAAGTAATAATGGGAAAATCCACACTGGAATAACAGCCTGACAAAGTTGTCTTACCCTGGCTGACAAGCAGATGCTTTAACCAGGGAGATGATGATATAATAGCATTTGAGACTTAATTAATTTAACCTGAAATCTGGGGTTTACTTTATAAACAGCAAATCCTTGCAAGTTAGAAAAAAGCTGAAGGAATAAGGAGAGCATTTGAACGGAGCAGCAGAAAGTATTTGCTGTGCAGAGAGGCTGAGTCGTTGTGGATTGAATAACATGGGTAATGTTTCCTGCTTTCTTTGTATATTTTTGCACAGATCTGCAGCAAAACTTGTCCTTTTCAGCTCTCAGTTCCAATGCAAATCTTCTAAGAAATTCCACCTGTAACACCAGCCTTTTAAAAATACTCATGTATCCTTGTAATATCTGCGTGGTCCTGACATGGTAGTGCTCTGAAGGCATCCAGTGAAGACCCACATTTGCCAAAACTAAAATATAGTATTAGGTCTGTGATACATTCATGCAGCTGAGACCATTGGCACATCTCTGAAGAACAGCTGTGGGCACTGACAGCGTTGCTCTGTGGTTTCAAGCCATCATTGAACAGTTTTCAAGCTTACGGACATATTTTTAGTGAGGACTTGGAGGCAGGTCCTGTGGTCAAGAGAGTGGAAAGAGAGTTTTCATTTCCAGGGTCAGCTTGTTCCTTGCTGGAGCACTTTGGAAACAGGAAAAGAGAGTGGGTTTGTTTTTTTTTAATCCAGAAGTAAGTCTAGGTTATTGGTTGGGAAGTGTATTATTTGAGGGCTTAGCTGAGAAAATGCTTTTCTGGCTTGGAGTTGCTTTGTTTTTTCTCTTGTGTGTAATAAAGCTGGATATAAAGGAGAAAAGTAACTCCCTCCTGCTGCCCCAGGGCTTGTTAGGATCCAAGCTCACTCTGTTCCCACATATATTTAGAATAGGTCTGAATTTTATTTCCTGACCACCATCACCAGGGAAAGCCCAGCATGCATCTGAAGTGTGAAAAGTGGGACAGGATCTGAAGTCGTCTTGGATGGTAATTGTGGTGGGAGCTGGGGAGAACAGGGGCCCTGGGGAAGAGCCAAAACACAAAACATAAAAAACATGGCTAGACGTTGTCAGTCTTGCATTAGCTAAAACTTGTAATTTTAAGCCTAATCTTAGCAGTCATGCTATAGCAAAATGCTGGTATCACCACATCCTACCAAGCCAGACCTTCATCCCCTCTGCCCTGGTGGGGGCAATTTAAATATTATCTTACTCTGTGAAATGCATTTTTGCCTTACCTCTTTTATTTGGCTTTTACATATGCCAGATATTGCACATTTGTGTAGTACTTGTTTGTATAGTAGGATTGTTGAGATTGCCTGCTTTTCTGATAAATTTCAGCAGTTTTAGAGGTGGGACTACTCTCCCTCTAACTTAATAAAATGTGTATTTAACTGCAATATGTAAGACTTCTACACATCCTTTGTGCTGATGACTCTATACACACAGCATTACTAGGGCTTCATAAGCAATATTGGGAACACTTCCATCACTGTCCCACTTCACAAGTAAAATAGGCAAAAGAAATTACAAAGAATCTATCTCAAATAGATTTCAGAATAAGGCCAAGATCTCTAATACGAAAAAAGTAACCTTAAGGCACTTTGGCATATTGCTTTCTGAAGGCAAATGCCAAATAATAACTGTGGCTATGTTATTTATATCAGCAGCTCCATGAATGACCAGACTTAGCTATTGTGATATCTGGTATCTCCTGTCTCAAAAGCAGCTGCTACCTACTGCTACAGTATGTATCTTGCCCCCATCTCAGAAAGTGCTCTTAAAAATACAGTATAATTTTTTTTTTTATTTTACCACTTCTTCCTCCTGTGGAAATAGAAGAGTCTGGCATTTTTACATGCAAAGGCTCATGATTTAATCCCTGCTAAGGTCATAAGTAAGGAATTTCTGAATACATATAAATACAGATGCTGAATAAAATAACATCACTCACTGATAATGCATTTACGGGATTTTAGGGTTAAACCATTGCAGCTTCAATGCTCTGTATTTCCATAGATCTGCATCAGATATTGGAGACCATGAACCCACTCTGCCACCTGCACAGCTGATCAAATCCTGCTGGGTTTTGTGGTTTCAGTAAGGCAAAGTATGCAAATAAAATCCATACAGAGCCTGTAGACGAAGGGAGTAAAAAAAAGTGTCCTCTGTTCACACTTTCAAGGCCAAAGCATTAGCTGTCTATGATTTTATCTCTTCCCCTTTTGTTTTCTCTCAAGTGTCTCTTTCTCAGTCAACTCAGGACACAGCAAATAAAATAACTCCCTTGACCCACTCCTCAAGTCTTCCATGGTCCTTGCTTCCCTCTGCTCTTCACATGATCTGCTGAACTGAATTTCAGATGCATGTTATCAGATTTAAGATTTGTTATAAATTTGCGTCCACTGTCACTTTTCCTCCACTGTTATATTCCCCACTCATGGCTGCTTTGCCCCTGAGATAATGTTGATTTTCTCTTCTGCAGCCTCCTTTTGTCTGGTTTTTCACCTATATAGAAGGCAGTCCATCACCATCCCTCCTGAAAATCTGGTTATTTAGGAGTTCTGCAAGAGCCAACCCATCTTTGTATGTGCATATTTCCATATATGTAGCATACAGAGTACTGTTGCCTATGTCACTGAGTAAGTCAGAAGTACTATTCCTACTGTTAATAAAATGTCTTGCTGCCTCCTGGGATCACATCTCAGGCTGGATTGGGGAATGTTGCCAAAATATCTGTGCAATAATTCTCTCAACTCTGTGATTAAAATGGTCAAAAAGATTTTCAGGTAGATGGAGTGCTTCCTAATACCGTGGAATTTCTCAATTAAAGATAAAAGCTTTTTTAAATACCCTGAGTTAGACACTTTCAAATCTTATCTTTACATACTCATGCTGCAGAAATTTAATACAAGATCCTTGCTTCCACTTTTTACTTTTACTTTTTTTCCTGTTTTCAGTTTATATCCTCTCTTTACTTTCATCCTCTTTTCTTGTTGTGACATGCCATAGCTACTGTCTTTGGTGGGGGTGGATTGGGGAGAATTACATGCTGGCTGGTTTTTTGGCTTTGTTGGCTTCAAACCTGTCCTGCTTTGTGGTCAGGACAGTTAATTTTTTCTCAGTAGCTGTGAGGGGGCAGATCTTGGAGCTGTATGGGCTTGTCTAGGTTATTGTTCTGTACAACTTCACTGTGACTACTGGAGGGCAAAAGAAAAGAATTCTTGTTGAATAAGAGAAATGGGCAGTGGACCACCTCTACACTGACTCATGGATAGTAGAAAATGCTCTGGGAGGGTGGCTAGACTGATGGAAAAAGATGAATTGGCAGCACAGAGGGAAACCCAGCTGGGCAAGACTGCCTGGGTAGAGAAGTTGTCTGCAGAAGTACATCATGTAGGTGCACACATACCCAAGAGTTGGGCTACTAAAGAACATCACAATGGACATGTGAATTGGGCTGCCAAGATTAAAGTGTGTCAGGTGGATCTGGACTGGCAACATAAGGGTGAATTATTTCTTGCTTAGAGGGCCCAGGACACCTCAAGTCATCAGGGAAGAGATGCAAGAGACAAAGGGGCTCAGGATCAAGGAGAAGTCTCCCAGGTTATTCATGACTGTGAAATATGCACTGCAATCAAGCAGGCCAAGCAGGTAAAGCCTCTGTGGAATGGTGGATGATGATCGAAATTTAAATATGAGGAGGTCTGGCAGATTGATTATATCACACTCCTGCAAACCCACCAAGCCAAGTGCTGTGTGCTGGCAATGGGGGAAACAATCACTGGATGGCTGGAGATGTACCCTGTGCCTCACACCACTGCCCAGAACATCTTCTTGGGTCTTGGAAAGCAAGTCCTGTGGTGACATGACACCCCAGAAAGAACTGAGTTGGACAGTGGGACTCATTTCAAAGACAGCCTCATAGACACCTGGGCCAGAGGGAATGGGATTGAGTGGGTATATCACATTCCTTACCATGCACCACCCTCCAGGAAAATCAGAAGGTACAATGGACTGTTAAAAACCCTATTGAAAGCAAGGGTGCTGGGACTTTCAAACATTGGAGCCTATATTTAGCAGATTTAAACAATTACAAAAGCCTCTTAGACCTTGTCCTGCACTGAGATTTTGGTGCTGCTCTGGTGATAGCAACCCATTGTATGGGTTCATTATGTTCTACCCTAATGAGAGTTTTTGTCTCATGTAAGGTGAGTATTTGCAAAAAGAGTGAGGAAAATGCAGCAGTTGATAAGTATCATTTAGTACTCATAAGGATGCTGTTGGAAAAGCGTGTTGGTTTATATTTATTTTAATATAATTATTTTTTTAAGAGTTTGAGGGAGTTGCAAAAATTTGCCTGACCCATGCCCCACTGAGGCAATGGGGCAAGCTGTATGCAACTGTCAAGTTGCTGCTGGTGGGGAAGGATCTAACATCTCCAGAGATAGGAGATCTGAGCCTTATGCATCCTTCTGTCTTCTAGGTAGTGCGCAGTTCTCGTCTCATATTTAACGTACCATACTTGTTTACAGTACCTCGTTGAGCTGGAAGGGGAAATTATTTTGCAGTGACAATTTGTAATTATAGAAACCACCTTCAAATAAATTGTTAAAAAACTATTCAGGTATATGGCATACTTCCCTGTTTGTGTACATTCCACTTGTCACCAAAAAATGTGATTCCAACTCCTTGATTTAAAAAAAAAAAAAAAAGTAGAAGGAGAGAGCTGTTACCAGAGCTGAAAACTAAAACTAAATTGTTTTTTCTTTATTTGAGTTTTTTTTTTTTTAATTTTGATGAATTAGAAGTTTAAGGTGGCATCGGAGCTGCTCTGCCTCAGTAAAGCCAATGGTGGTTCAAAATCTCCAGCTCTTATCTGTACCTTTCCAGCAACAAGCTACCTTAAAAAAAAAAAAAAGTAAAATTTGGCACTGAAACGGGAAATATGTGAACCTGTCACAGTAAGCACTCTCAAAGGGCAAGCTGCTTTGCAAAGAGCTAATTAACCTTAGGAAATAATTACACAAATATGCAAATGTTGTTTAGATAATTCCATGTGTTATCAACTCAGGTAGTCCATCATAACTGCAGACTGTGCAGTGTCTAGGTGTTAGAATCTGGCATAGTTGATAAAGCTTCAGTTGCTGCATTACTTGAGTTTGGAATTTGACAGTTAATGACTGCAGTATCACATTAGTAAATTTAACCTGTTTCTTGAATGCAGTAGAACATAACATAGTATTCACCATGTGCACGCTGTTTATCTGTGTATTCCTAATGGCTCCAGCCATTAAAATGCTATATACCTTCCAACTCCTAGCACTAGCAATACTGGAAAAAAATGGCAGACCAAAATCTGAGTTGTCTCCCTCCACTGTTCTGTCCAATGGATGGCTTGGGTATTTGCCCACAATCAGTTTCAGTTTTCAGGGACTTAAAAACTACTACAGAGAGAATTTTAAATCTGCAAGTTAGTTTTCTCAAAGCAAAATCTTTTGAAACAAAACATGGAGCAGCATTTGTGCAAGTGTATTTCTGTCAGCATTGCGTAGACCCCAAAACAACGTAGTCAGGAGCTGCTGTTCTTGGTGTAAGAGCCCCCAAAATTGAGCCCAGCTGGTCTAGGCTGGAGGAGCCCAGGATGCCTGTAACTAATCCCAGGCCTTGACTTGAGGCCGAGCACATCAGTGACTGGCAACCTCTTCTCTTCCGCAGGCTGCTGCTTCAAGCATCTGTGGGAGAGGTTCGGGCCGTGGGATATTAAAGGGCTTCAGATATATGCAAAACATGAATTTATTAATCATTATTATATTATTTTCATAGACTGTATTGTGAAATTATTTTATTAACTTTTTCATATAAAAATTAAAAGCTCCATGTAAACCATTTATGATCTTTTTTTGAGCAATCGCTACTTTGGTTTAAAACGCGAGGTATTTTTTTAAATGTAGTTAAGAGAATGTTTTTAAAAATACTGGGGAAAAAAGGCTTTTATCACTAGAAAAAGGAATCTGTTCCTAGACTGCTATTTGCCAATACTCATCTCTTCCACATAAAATAAAATTTCATTCTATTTCTAAACACTTGTTGATCATTTCTCATTCAGTAAGAATATGTGGCAAGAGCATATTTTTGATTAGCCCCATGCACCTCTCCTTAACTGAATCAGAACCTAATATCTGAGTATTTCTATATTACTTTTATGCATGCCCCTTTTATAGAAGGATCCAGAATATGTGTCTTCTCTGGCATTCAGGAAAAGGAATAAATCAGCAATTTAAAATCTCTCAGCAATACTTGGGTTAAATTATTTTAATCACCTTTATCTCCAAGGCAATCTTCAGTGGGATTTGCTGCATCCAAGTATGACAGGTGTTCAATATCTTATAGTCTCCATAGCATTAATAGTCACTGATGGTAAATGAGATATATTTGCTCTGTTTTTATTGGTGAAAAGAAATAAAATACAATAGTTATTAGGAAAAAGACATGGATGTCTTTCCATTTATTGATGATTTAAAGGGTAAATCTTACTGATAGTGTTCCACTGAAAAGAGAAGCAAGTAAGATTTTGCATAATGGCAACTAAGGTTGTACCTTCTTCACTCAGAGCATCTATTCCTCTATTCCCCACCTGAGCACCACAGAGCTGGGATACAGGAGTCCAGTCAGAAGGGACCTGATCTGCAGCAATCCAATAAGTGCCTTTTTTGGGCTACTTTGCATTGGTTTAACAGCACACAGGGGCCTTTTCACGTAACATGTTTCTTAACTTTTTTTTCTTTTCATGTCTAATTATATATATTGATCAGGGGGATGGATTTTCAGAGGGATGGAGACCTGCAACTGTGACTTCCACACCTCCAAAAAAACAGACCACTTATTTATATACAGAATTACCTGTTACAGATGACCAGCTTTCAGTAGCTGGAAATCTAAGTTAAGCTTTTCCAGCACCTTTCCATCTCAGTCTGTTTCACAAACAAGAATGTGTTCAGCCTGAGATGCCTTTTGAGGTACATAGTGTAGTTTTTCCTGGCTAATCTCCATTAATTTCTGTACAGTCATATAGATAATTATGTAAGGCATGACCAAGAGACCCCCCCTCTATGAAATAATTTAAAACTATGTCCTATGTAAGTGCATTCAATTTAGCTGTAGTGAAATGACAGAAAGCAACAGCTGCTGAGACTGTCACCTTTCATACTGAAAATGCAGCATCCAGCTTCATAATTTAATCCAGGCCAGGCAGAGGAGGGTAATCCTCACAGACCCAGGTTGAAATCCCAAGGAGACCGACTGCTCTGCTCCAACAGCCAGATGTTTCTTGTACAGACATGGTGCCAGGTTATTCTCTGTTCAAGTTGTTTAAAATATGGGCTTATTACAGGGAGAAAAAGTAAGCAGATGCTCTGAAGAGAGAGCTGTTCTTCTAAATATACAGGACTCCTCCAAACTCCTCACACATATGTGCTTTTCTTACTTTGTTTAGGGCTTAACAGAGTATGTCCAACAACACAGTTTATCTGACATTTTATGGCTTTTTTTTCACCCTTAATAAAGGAAACTGTAGTTACAGTCTATATCTAACTCATTCTAGCTAATTCTTTTTGCTTTTTTAGAATCTTATTGAGTCTTTGTACTGGACTGTGAAGCTGTGAAGTTATTGATTTGTTTACTAGACCACTGGTTATTCTTTAATTGGTGGAAGCTTCTTTGGGCTGAGTTCAGAAGCTTCTTGCTGATATCTTAGTCTTGTGGAATCTAAAATTGTGTGCTTTTCCCAGCAGCACATAGAATAATAAATACAAAATACCTGAAAATGCTATATTAACCAGAAAGGACCTCCTCTTTTTCTCAAAATGGTAAAGCAGGGTTGAGTAGCTATACAAAAAATGCTGTTAAGAATATTTATGGTAAAATTATTATTTTTTAAAGGTAATTCCTGTGTATTTAACTAAAATAAATCTTTCAGATAAACTAGTAATTTTAAAATTCTCCTAGTGTTTTAATGTGCAGTTTCCATACATATCTTAATTAAAGTGCATCACTTTTCCATAGGAAACTCCGTTCAAGTTGTCCTTCAGCTTTATCTTAATAACTGGTCTGTCAATCATATTTTCTTCATAAAATTTCTTTGGAAAAACTTCCCGCTTCCCTCACAGTGAAAGGAGTCTTTACCTCCTTTACCTATCTCTACAATCAAATTTCAAAACAGCAGTGAACTGTTTTGAAATAAGCCCTTTCCTATACTGAGGTGGTTTACAGTAGTTGATACCTAATTAATTAAAATTATGTTCTGTCATAGTCAATCAAGAGCAGGATTAAGAGGAATTCAATGTTTTTTGGCTTTTAATCATGACTGCCACAAAGAAAAACATAAAAGCACTTAATTGTTTTAAAACCTTTGGGTCCAGCTCCGTGAAAGATTTGTAGCCATCTCACTCTTAAGAAACAGGGCATATAAACAGAAGTAGAAGTGGAAGTCCACCACTTTATTTAGTTGTCTCTCTTCCCACCCATTTTAGACATTTAAAAGAGCTTAAACTCAAAAATGAGTTGAGGAATGGAACTGAGACCTAAATCATTCTTTACAACATTCTTTGTAAAGTTACAATAATTACAATAATTCACACAGCGTAATTAGCAGCTTCTGATTGCCAGTGGCTTTTACTGGTTTGTGCTTTGTTTTCCCCAAGGAAACAAAGCTTTTGTGGACTGTGTCAGAGTCACCTAGGGGTATGAAGTTGTTGATGGAGCAGAGCAAAGGGAAAAGGGATGCAGATTTTAGGAAATTACATGACCTTGACTTATCAGCTCTTTCTGGCACTGAAGCATCTGGAAGGAGTCTGCATTGTTGTGCTGAGTGTGTGAAATCCTGGTGGAGCAGGGGACCTAGCAGAGCATCTTACTCTTATCACCTGAGACTAGACCAGATTTGTAGTTACAACCTTGACAAACTGATAAATAAGGAAAATTTAGTGGGGTACAGTGCTTTCTGAGAGCCTCTAAGGTGGGAATGTACTATGATCAGTGTACATCACTCTAGTGCCTTCAGTGATTCTTATCTTGGCTGACTTGGACAAAATCTTGTTCAGTAATAAGAAAAAGGGTTCCCCTAACTACCAAAGACTCCAAAGTAGTGGCTGCAACTAGACAAGAGGTAGTTTTTTGTGCTGTGTCTCATAATCTGCAGTCACAAGGAGTACCATTTAAAAGAGTAGTTGCAAATATAATTTTAATCCTTAGCAGATTTCCAGTATCCCATAATATTAAAAAAAAAATGTAAAAACTAAAATGATAGGTGCTTTCCAGCCTAAATGATTCTATTATTCTTTTTTTTATATTGTTCCTACCTGGGTTTATGTGTTCTATCAGACTAAGGCATAACTACTTTAAACAAGCCGTCAGCGAACAAACATTTGACAAAGACTTGTCAAAGGAATGAAAATCCAAGCAGTGGCTCATAATTTCTTTGAATGCCTCTGTTTAGCAGAATTGTCATTGAGATATTTAGAAAAAATTTTGTAGATGCTTAATTTTTGTTGTATATATTAAAGAAAGCCACAAAACCCAACAGTTTTACTACCTTTAAATTGCAATCCTAAATTTTCTTTATTTGGACAAAAGAATCTGTTCTTTTTTTGACTCTAGAGTATATTCATTTGAGGTTTGTTTTAACAAAACATTTTAACGTATAAGAACACATTGCTTTTATACAGAATTAGTATTTTTTTAAAGGTAATTGTTGTCATTTCTTTCTGCAGGATAATGGATCTCCTGAAGAACATGCAATTTATGTTTGGGACCATTTTATTTCCCAGTCAGCTGCAGAGAACGTGTTTTTTGTTGCTCACAGTTATGGTGGACTTGCCTTTGTAGAGCTGGTAAGTGTGAATTCTCCATTGCCTTCTTTCCTGAAGACTGTCACATATTTTCTAAATTCTTTGTGATCACCTTCTTGAAAGTAGCCATATAGGAACAACTGAACGGGTGGTCACGTACAGGTCTGTGAGGATTTCTTTGCAACTGCAAGGTCACCGTATTTTTTCCGGCTTTGAGGTAGATAATAAGGTGTACATGAACCTGAAAGACTGGGGGAAAACAAAATGCATTGGATCCTTCTTGTCCAAACTATATACCAGAAGGCACCAGTTTCTGCTGTGGGACAGAAAGACTGGAGGTATAAACTGAGGACATATAAGCACAGTTTTAAAGCAAAGTCACATTAACAAATGCAACTTTCTGTATATAGATTGAAACTGAACATGAGGGGAAATTTAGGGGTTTTACTCGGTTTTGCAGTTTTTCCACAAAGGTCTGCAGAAGTTGCTGGGAAGACTTATGTTTTGCCATTTATTAGGCTGTGTATAAACCCTACAGTAATATAAGGTAGGGTAAACTCTGCTCAGTGTAGAGCTGGTCTGCACTTGGTGCTGGAATTGCTGAATATCGAGTTTGTCAGTCTTCCACCATTTTCTATAAAAGCAGATTTGTTGACCCTTTCTGGTGTACAAAGTTTCCTGTTGATCTTGTATACCATTCTTTCAGTGCCTGCTCACTTCATTTTGAGTCGCTGGTGTAATCAGGATGTGTTTTATTTAATAAATGTGTTTTAATAAGAAAATTAAAAAAGAAAAAACAAAGGTCCTGTTTATGTGGAAAGGAAAATTGCAACACATTACAACTGGTTTTGTGGACACAGGAACCAGCAGACATATATGTACATTTTTTATCTACAACATTTCAGTTTAATCTAACTGAAAGCTGATTAAAGTGGTTCCTGCCTGAACATAAGATGCATAAGTATGCCTTAGTTAAGTAAAGTTAAGTAAAAGTTAAGTAAAAGCATGGATGAGTGTTTTGTTTTTAATCTTTAATTCTTGTAGCAAGAACTGTCTAGTACACTACCGGTTTTGTTACTTTAGGAATTTTTCTGAACCCCTTTTGTTTGTAGAAATTAGTGCCATTTTCATTTTCCCTGTGCTCCCGGAAGAGTATTTGTAAAATATGTATGACATGTACAGATTTGAGACTTGAGAACTGTTCGTTCTCCTGAACTAAAGATGATTTGAGAATTGATCATCTTCCACGAAATCTCAAAGTCTCAAAACTACACTTTTAAGAGACCCTGAAGGTGAATAATTCTCCCTATAACCACATCTTTGGGAAAAAAAATGGGTTGTGTTGCATTTGCCTTTTGCTCCTCAGATGCAATGAATTTATGGAGCAACTCTACTGTATTGGCTTTACTGAGTTGTTATTTTCAGCTGCCTTGTGTTTCACCCCAGATTATTCTCATGTACCTTGTGGGTCCAAAGTGAAGCATTGGCAGAATATCTGTAGGTGTTGTGAAACCACATTGGATCACTGAATGCCCAGAGATACATATGCTTAGCAGAGGACAGGAATAAAAAAAACAACTAGAGACCTTCCTCGCTGTTTCCTAAACAGAATGCTGACTTAAAGAAGGCTTGGAGAGCTTTTCCATTACATGTCAGTCAGTGGGTTGAGGTCACATGGGTATCAGATGACCAAGGTGTCATTCCCATTCTCCCTGTTTCTCTGGCCACACTAGTGGATATTTCTTCACTTTTGTTCTACTTAATATGAAGAATATCGATGTTTCAGAACAAGACTACACTTCTAACCTTGGGGCTTCCAGGGTCAGGGTGCTCAGGGCCTGTGAAATTATCACAAGCTGAGCTAAAGTTTTCATCCATCACAGGAAGCAACCAGTGAGTAAGAAGTTAAAAGGAGCTTTGTCTGAGAGACAAGATGGTCTCAGTAAGGGTCAGCTTCTATGGTCTGCTGTCTCTGCAGGAGATGCATGCCTGAGAGGAAGAATAATATATAACCATTGACACATTACATATCTGACATGCAAAACTAGACCTGAAATGTATTTTTAATGTAGCCCAATATTTTTCTAAGAAGTCAAAGGATATTAACACCTGGTTTTCATAGAGGTGGTTTGATATCTGAGTTCCATTGAAAGCAGTTTGATTAAATAATTCATACACTAGAGATATCATTGAAATAAACCCTGAACTATTTTATCAAAATATTAATTTGTAAGATTTTATTTTGTTATAGTCTCCTTTCTCTTAAACTTTATATCCATATGGCACTTAGTAATTTCAAAGAGCTCGAAGAAATGAAGCAGCTGATGGGCAATTACTGTCTTATGACAAATTTCGATCACTTTTCTTTTTTCCTTGCTTCTTGTGGGGGTGATGATGAGGTTGATAGAGCAGCTACACCACATAGCAACTGTACCACTTCTACACTTCCTTTGCAAGGATTTTGGGTCAACTGATTCATGAAATTGTAGGTTATAGTTGTTATGGAGACCTGTTGCACAGCTGCTCCTTCTGCATCCGTGCCTCTTGCAGGGGAGCAGTGTGAAGCATATGGCTTTAATTTGGAGTGAAGGTTTTTGCCTGAGCCCTCTGCATTTTATTTTGCCTGCAGGGGAAAAGAGAACAAGCAGAAAAAGTCCAGAAACACTTGCATTTTCAATTAATTTCTTTTTCATTCACTTTGCATGTTAAGTGCTGTGAGGTCTGTCCTGATGGCTTGCAGTCATCTCAGCTACAGACATCCCCAGCTTGCTACTTCATCAAGGTGGAAGGCTCTTGGTGAAAATGGGATGTTCTTGTGTTAAGCAGAGGAACCTGTCTAAATCTGATATTAAGCCAAGACTTGTTCATGGGCCTTTGTGCCATCATGTGGGAGGAGCTGCGGCTCTCTGAGAACAGTGCAGAGCCTTCAGCCTTGCAGGGGCAGTACCTGTCCAGGTGCTTCTTTGTTTGCAGCTGCTAAAGGAGGTACTAAAGGAAAGCAGCTCTGCTCTGCCTTGTCCCTCAGCTGGGATGTGGGCATGCACTTCATTGGGAAACTCAAAGTAAAAATAGACCAAATAGGACTATCACATGTGAAACTGGTGAAAGTGTAGGACCATTTCTGTTTGCAAACCTTTGGTGGCCAAATTTGTCTTCATTCTAACTTTCATCTCACCGTAAAAATCGGGCTATGATTTGGAAGTCCTTCATTAAACAAACCAGTAAAACTTGTCAATTTTTAAATACATGCCACAGCATCTAAAAATTTTATTGGTCTTTGCAGCTTTTTGATCTAGATTTTCTCATGTCTGTGATTGCAAGATGTTAAGAAAAACAGAATGAGTCTGTAATATCATGCTCGAATGATAACATTGTTACCCAGTTACTGCAACATAGGCAGTATTTACACATTTACAGAAATACTTGCAGAATATGCTGAGTTGGAAGGAACCCACTAGGACCATTAAGTCCTTAGCCCTGAATAGGACCATCCCCAAGAGTCACACCCTGTGCCTGAGATATCATCCAAACACTTCTTGAACTCTGGCAGGCTTGGTGCTGTGACCACTTCTCTGGAGAGCCTGTTCCAGCACCCAATAACCCTCGGGGTGAAAAACCTTCTGATATCCAGCCTGAACCTCCCCTGACACTTCAGGCCATTCTCTTGGGTTCTGTCACTGGTCACCACAGAGAAGAGATCAATGCTTGCACTTCTTCTTCCCCACACAAGGAGGTTGTACACTGCAATGAGGTCTCCCCTCAGTCTCCTCTTCTATACCTTGCTGTGCCATAGATTACTACAGGAATAATTGAAAGTGATTAATGTGTATGGGAAGTAAAGTTCCACCAATAAGTGTAATTAGTTGTATTGTTGTTGTAGTGTTTATAGCTTGAACTACAAGTGCTAAATCATAAAGCATATGTTGAAATGTATCTTAATATTTAGTAATTAAAACGTTCTGTAATTGTGGTTTGAAATTAAATGTGCATCCAGTAATATCTACACATAAATTACTTTTTGAATACACACTACTAAAAATAATTGTTGGGTCACTGTGTTCAAGCCATGATTTGTGAATCACATCCCAGCTTCTTACTTCTGTTATCCCTTGCACAATGTAGACAGGGATTTATTTTCAGAAGCAGTTTGCTTTAGCTGATGGTAAACTGAGAAACTTTCCCAACTCCAAGCTTATAATAATTTTATAAAATTTAACAGAAAGTGAGAATTTCAAGTTGATGGAGTAAATTTTATATTTAGTTTACAGAAAATAAGAAGTTTCTGGTACAACGCCTACTTTGAATTTTTCTGCCAGATTTTGTGGGTTTACAGTTATTTTACTCGAAGAAGAATATTTTTCCTTGTCATTGCCTGCATGAAAGACCCACATGGGAGAAAATAAATATTGCGCCCCTGTGCCAATCTGAGTGCTGTGGCCACCCCCTGCAGACCTTATTACAGCATCAACCTGTCTGCATGCAGAGGAACAGAAAGGGTGGTCCTTGGTTGTGGGGTGACATGTAAAACTAGCTGTGTCCATCACTGTAAGAAACACATGACAACTACTCATTTTGAAATCACAAGAAGAATTGTTAAATCTAAGCTTTCAAAATTGTCAATTAGGTATTCAGTATCATGAGATTTTAAAAAAAAAAAAAAAAAAAAGATTTTGTGGAAGATTTTTTCTTGTTTGCTCCTGTATTCCTGAGACCCTAGGCTTTGCATTTTCAGCTGTTACCTTATAATCCTTTAACTAGAAATGTAGCTTTTTTGTTTTAATTTTAGTTAAATAATATTTTTAAGAAAAAAAACAAATAACATGGGAATTGTGACAAAATTTTGAGAATTGGTAGTGGTATCTCCAGCTTACAACGCTCATATTGCTGTAAAAATACAAAGTACCCAGGAGAATGTAATAATTAGGGGAAAGAAAGTAGGTTCATTGTCTTTAGCAGATGAGAAACTATTCATTATGGTCTTTGTTGGCTAAAATATTGAATATATATATTGATAATTTGCACAAAGGTGTAGATAAAAATGTGTGGGTGTGTGTATTTTTAGGCAGCTTTTTTAAAATGAGAGCCCTTAAAATACATTGTTCAAATTACTTTTTCTACTGTAGAGCCCTAACTCTATCAAGATCTGGCAAATTTGTCCATTTGAAATAATTTTAGGTCCATCATTTTGAGATACTCTCTGCAGTATGCTGCCACGTCATTTTGCTGTATTGTGCCGAGTACAGCGAGGACCTGACCCTGACTGGAGCTAATAGGTGCCATAATAATGATGATAGACGGGTACCTGCTGAGCTACCTGTGAGTCTCTGAGGCTGCATCAGTATTCTGGCATAGGCAAAATGCAATTTAGGAACCTTAATGACTGAGCTGTGAAGCTGTCATTATTTTTTCATTAATTTAATTTCCTGAAGTCTCAGACTGAGTGGTTTGTTGTATTTAGCTTTTTATGTATACTTATACAAATATATCTACTTATTTTTTAAATGTAGTTTGCCTTGAGAATTGATGAGTTGGTACTGTGGATGTGCAACTCTTAATTCCCCTGGCTGACATGTTAAATTAAAATACCTCTACTGATATGTGGTAGAGATAATACAAGATCTATGGTAGCTGTTGGATGCATGGGAGAGAGCTGGAAGTAGATGAGAAGCAAAACACCTCAGTGTCCAAGGCTTTGTGAGCACTTAACTAAAAAAAACCCAACAATAAATAAAACAAACAAAAACCAACAAAACAACACTCTTTAAATATTGAACATCAATAGGGAGAGCAGTGTGGGATGCTTCTGGTAGGTTTATGGGGATATGGGTTATATGTCTGGTCTTTGGAAAAGTCATCTCAGGCAGAGTTACCTGTTTTAGGTTTCATCTTTTTCTGTGTTGTACTCTTACATTGGCATCTCTTTGAGTCAGATCTGGCTTAGGTGTGCACACTCAGAAAAAAGTCTGAAAGTGAAAACAGAATCTTAATTCCCTTTGGTTATTTATTTCCACTATTCTTTGTTGTGCTTCTTGGAAAAATGCCTTTTCAGATGAACAAGATCAAACAAGGTATGAGGGTGGACAGGAGAGCTAATGGAAACACAACACTGGATTATATAAAAAGGGTTGGGCAGGACTGGGGTCTTTAGCCTTGATGCAGATTTCTTTTAGTATTCCTGGTACTACCATAGACACACAAAGTAGGTATGTGCTCATGAAATTGGTTCTTGGCATGAAGCAGTGAAGTCACTACTGGTATTTAGAAGTTGAATTTCTTCAGTAATAGCTATTAAAGGAAATAATACAAATTCAGGACACTTAGGCATTGACTGTCTAGTAATCTGTATTTGTATTTGTATCATCTATATTGATCACTCATGAAGAGTGATCTCATCAACAAGGAACAGCAGAGATGGAGAGTCCTTTGGGCAAGCAGCTTCATCATCAGTGGCTATAAGTAAATGACAAAACTAACATGTAACTCAACAAAAGAGTCAAATATGATGGTGTTATTAACCTGAGGTAATCTAAGACATTTGGGAAGATTAATTTAGTCTGGGAGAGATATGAGGAAGATGTGTTGGTATACTCAAAGCTATGGACAATGTATTTTACTAGAAACAGTGAAGAATCTGCAGACCTGCCGTGACATGGTGCCCATATGGAGATGTCCTACCTATCATAAGCACCAGAATCAATATAGCCATAGAGACAGTACACACACGCTCTAGGCTTATCAGTCTTAGTAAGAGCTATGTAATCTGCTCTTGCTTTTACATTAACTTTGGTAGCTATATCTAGAAAGAGAAGGTCCAGGATCTATTCAGTATTTGTTGCAGAAACAGTTTTAAAAGCATGGCTTGTTCAGCCTGGTAAAGGAAAGCTTAGAGGGATTGGTAGCACTCAGCAAATACATCAGGAGAATAAACAGCAGGGAGAGCTGTATAAGCCAAAGAACAATGTTGGCACAGGAACAAATGGATTAAAATTGGTCATGAATAAATTTAGTGTGGAATTAGGTTTCTCACCATTGGATTAGGAAGTCCTGTTTGAGAACAGGACTGGGGCAAAGCTGCTAGGCAGCGTGACCCACACATGGCAAGAGTTATGTGAGTAATTGGCTGAGAGTGTCAGTACTTGGTGTGACCCAGGATTCCATGCTCCTCTGAAAGCGAGCACATGCAAGTGCATATTTTCAGCCACGAGCAGTTGGACCCATTTTGGATTAATTTTTCTGGAGCTGGTGCCTCTCTGACTCCAGGCTCATACCACTGGAAACACTGAGTTTGAACCAAAACCAGGTCAAACCTCTAAACAGCAGTGTTTGCAAACAACTTTCTCCCTCCTCCTTACTTGTTTTTGGAAATGGTGGAATAATTTTTGCTAATGCTTTTTGAAATGCCCAAGTTTCAGCTTGAGGTAGAAAGCAACAGGTATTGCAGATCATGTGGTGAGGTTTTGCAGCAGTAAGGAAATTAAATGATTGACTGAACAAAAAATACTGAAATATCTTAGTATGTGTCACTGCTTGCTATGGGGTACAGCTTCTTGATCACAGTTGGCTTTTACTGATATGTAAAACAAGTGTGTGTGTGTGTGTGTGTGTGTGTGTGTGTATATATATATATATATGTATTTTTATGCATATATTGCCCGTTCTAACACAGAGCAGATAAACATTTTAGGCCACTCTTGGCCTAAATAAATAAGCTGACAAGTGTACACTGACAGCATTATTTCACTTGCTAACGTTTACTGTTATTACCCATTTGCGTTGCAGTAGCAATCACATAGTAGTGCCTTTTCCTGAAGAGCTTGCTGTCTGGAAGGTGCTCTAACAGAAAGAGACAGAGGAATATTGAACGATTACCACACAGTTCATAGCATCATAACTGCATGTCCTTTTTCATTTTTTGGTGGTTTAGTTTAAATGCCATGCAGGCATCCCCTTCCTCAGTCATCCACAGCCTTCTTAGCCATGCTGCTAGGTGAGTGGAGAGGATGGCAGCAATGAAAGCCTGAGCACTGGCCACTTCCAGAATATGCAAAACATCTTGTTTTGCGTATTCATCCCTCCTTGTTACCTTGCTCTAAATAACATGCTCAGCCTCATTGCATTTGCTTCCTCTTAATCATTTGCTAATGTGATATCTCTTGCTTCGTTTAGTTCAGTCCATGGTCTCAGGCTAGCTACAGATATGCCCCTTCCTCACTTATTTCCAAAAACAGAAAGGCAGTGTTTCATGGACTGGAATGTTATACTGAATAGTAATTGCAGGCACCACCTATCATCACTTTTCATGTCTTTGTACAATTCGTATTAATTTTCTAGCTTGACACCAAAGTTGGAACGTTGATTATAAAGCAAACACCGGCAATGGGTAAAAGTTAGGACTCCTTGGAAATAGGTGTTTGTATCCTATGGGACTTGGAGGTGAAAGGCATTTCTGCATTTCTTGCAGAGACTTTTCTAGAGTTGCATAATTTCATTAGTTTTATAGTTTTAAAATCCATACACTACAGAGTGAACATACAGGTTTCTGCATGAAAAGGTTTCTGATCTTTAGCAGTTGTTCTCATACTTTAATATACTTGTTCTCTTGTTGCTCAATGTACATAACTGTGTCTTCTATTCATTTTGGTTTTTTTTTTATTTTGTATGTCTGAATTGAGTTCTATTTGTCAGTATTTCTTTGGTAGTATGCTGAGAATTGAACTTGCTATTTTAAGTGCAATTAACATAATTCACTCAAGGTGAACTTCATTACCTTTGTTCTTCTGTGCGGGATTTTGGTCAATGCAACCAAAATGGTACTAAATGTTTATTTTCTAAAGTTTCTTTTAATTTGGTATCTTCTAATGTTCATGTATCCTCAAAGTATTTTACTGCTCTCAATTTTCCTTTCCCTAGTGGTACTGAATGTAGTAGATGTGAACGTAGATTATTTCCTCCCAACACCCCCCCAAACAATGTTATCTCACAGTGTTCCAAATTAAATCTAGCTGTGTTGAGGCCCTTGTTGCACAGGATAACAAATGGGATTGTCATAACGATCCCTTTTGTGCTATAGGTCTGTGAATTTTGAAAGCTTGTTTTATATTTCTTTTATGCTTTTTACTTCTCTTGGCAGTTTCTCCCACTTTATTGTCACCTGAAAATGTAATTAATTCCAGATTATTAATGAAGATATTAAATAAAACCATATTTGATATCTGTCCCTATATCTGACAAGAAACTTCCAATTCAATAAATTTCTTTGTGTTATTATCCTTTCTTGCGTAGTTTCAATGGTTTGAAATTCTACTAGACAGTATAACTTATCAGTTTATTTTTCATTTCAAATTCCTGCTATGAAAGGAAAAAAAGCCAAAGCACAGGACCGTGTTCAAAGTATACATCAGTCATCCTTTCAGTTGTTTCCAGATAAACTTCAGCCCTTGAGTCTCTCAAAGCTGATGGGCAATGTCTCTGTGCAACCATCTCCTTAAAATGTGTAGAGCACATTGTTAATCCTGACAATTAATTTCAGGACCCAGGATGACTGGTTTTCCTGAGTTTCTTGACTAGCTATTTATTTCCACATTGGTTGCAGAAACTTTGCAGAAGTTACAGTTCCATTGAGGTGTTTGCTGTCTGAACCACCTCATATTCATCAGAGCTCTTCCAGACTCTGGGGAAATTCATCAACGGTAGCAGGAAACATATCTTCCATCCTGAACCTCTTAAATACCTGACAGTGCACATGTTTGCCTTATCACAATTTCTCTGATGTAAACTATTTCAATCTATCTCTTTTTTGGCAGTCTGAGGTGAATTCCTGAGATGCTGGTTCATGTGCTGTCCTGCTGCATCAATAAAAAGTCACATCTCCTCTTTTTCTGGACTAACTTACTGCCTTTTTCTCCCATCCAGCCTGATGATCTTCAGACTTTGCCTTCTTAATCTTATAAAATCTTCTATGAAAGCGCATCTTGCTTTTTATTTTATTTAATCCATCTGTTTCTAGTTCTTACCAGCAGGTACTTGTGTTGCATCAGGACAGAAAAATTAAATTTCTAGAACATAATTTTATGTGGATGTGGTCATTGCATCTAGCTATGCATTGAACTGGCTGGAGAGTAAAACAGCTAAGTATGTTGGTTGTAATTTGAGTTATTTCCCTTCAGGTACAGTATGAAAAAACCCTGGCATTTTATTTAACTTTGTAGATTGTTACCTCTCTAGCTTGGTTTGGAGAACAGCATAATATTAAAGATTTTACAACATATAACATCATCACAGTCTAAAGGTTTGCAGTTCTTTTCGAATATATATAGGAACACTAATAAAGAAGAACAGTAGGAGTTTTATATTTGCTTATACAATAAAAGATGTGGGAATATCAAACATATTATGCACTGACAAGTTTTGTGGTGAATTTATTTAATCTGAAGTATTAAGTCGTTTTAAATTCTGGCATTTGTTTTGTTTTAATGGAAAAAATTAAAAGGAAGTTATCTTACTATTATTTCATACTTTTCCCCATTTCTGTGACATGATCTTATGCTGATAAGACTACAAAAGTGTATTGTGTTACTGTTTTTTAAATGTTAATTATGGTGAAAAGTATAGGTATGGCTTTTGTATGGAATAGTAGAGATTTTATAAGTCTTAAACACCCAGTTTAGTGGATCAGTCAGAGGAATACAAGTTAATAATATATCAGGCATTGCAAATCCAGTTGGAGTAAAAGGAATCCAAATATACTGTGGCAAAGGGAGCTCTCAAACTGTAGCACTATAAGAAGCAGCTGGAATTTGCATTTTACCCTAGAACTTTCCTTTTTTTTAATCTAGTGAAGATGTGTTACATAGCTCTTTCAGTATATTAGTGAAGTATTTTAATAATAACAATAGCACGACTACCAATGTTTAAATGTTAAAATAATCCTATTTAAGGGCTTTGATTGAATGTGATATGAAATAAAAATACGAGTAGATTTTACATATAATTGAGAAAATTTTGTTTTTAACACTGCAGAACTGAACTGAGATTTTAATGCACTGTATCAAAGTGCAGGAGTAAAATTTTCTTGTAAACATACAAAAAATAAATAATTTAGTTCTTTTTCTCTTTTCCATTTTCAAGGCAAATTAACTGTAATAGTGAATCTCAGTGTCCTGTAATATCAGTATAGAAAGAGCGTGAGGTTTTTCCCTTAATTTGCTTGTCAGTATCTGGATTATATTTTGTCCTAGAGTGGCTCTAGACATCTGACAGGAGTATTACAGCTTCAAAAAAATTCAAAACAAAAGAACAACATAAAACCCCAGCCACCCCCCTGTCAGTCCCTACCCTGGCAGGCACATAACTGCCAGCCTTTTACAAGGTGTTAAAGTACAGTGATTATATTATCGCAGCCTTAAAAAAAAAAAAAAAAATTAGGCATTGTTAATTTAACCCTCAGTAATCTTATTTTACTTCACCACCATCGCAGTCTACAGCCCCAGCAGATTTTTTTTCTTAAACTAGCTGTTGAAAATAATCTAGTTTAAAGAGTTCAGGGCTGAATGTGAGGGATTCATCATTATATATTTACTGTCTGAGGCTGATATAGCTGTAAGGTTTTTCAGATGCCATTGATCTATTGCGCATGTTCCCTCCCTGGGTTGCAGGACGTGCTTCTATTTGCATAAGGCCCTGGGCAAGGTTCTTTCTTGCATTGATTGGCCTGTCCAAGGGAGCCTGATGTGCTCCTGCATTGATCACCCTGTCTTTTCTTGGAAGGCAGTGTTATGCCGAGTTCATCTCAAACATTCTAGGGAGAAGGGGAAACTCTACTGCAGATGTCTCAATTTTATTCAGATGTTCCTTTGAGTATAGGCCTTTCCTTTTTTTTTTTTTTTTTTTTTTTTCTGTTCCAGGATAACTTGAGGGGTTTTTTTGTGGTTTTTTTGGGGGAAGTTATTTTTAGTGGTTTTTGGTGGTGGTGGTTGGTTGGTTGTTGTTGTTTTTACTTAATTTGGACACATTACTGCAGTTATAGTGCAGCATACACCAGAGTGTACTGAAAAACTACATTAAATAAAACGGCTATTATTTACACTAATTATTCCATGCTGTGTTTTTCTTTCTTTAAAATAATGCCTATAGCTTTCAGCAAAAATCAGAACTACTCTGTCTTTAAAGAGTTCACAGTTATAACTGGAGAATTAATCTAAGACTATGTGTGCTGGTGTCTTTGCTTAGATTAATATTGTCAGTTTGTACCTTGCATGATTTGTACTTTCTGTACACTGATTTTCTTCAGTGTTCTTCGGCATGAAGCTGTGGTTGGATTTTGATTTTCTAGAGGCACACTCCAAAATGGATCATGCAGGTAAATTGCTTGTCAGACCAGTGACTGATCAGCTCGGTGTTGATCAGAGAGGACAAATAACTTTCTTAAAGTGTCCTTGGTGTTACTGACATGGTCTATTGGGGACTGTCTTTCCAAACCCAGGTTTATCAGATGGATTCTTGACTCACTGTGGTAGGGGATGGAGCTTTTCAATGTATGATGTAATAACAACCCATAATCAGGAGCTCTGAAATCCACCACTGCAATTTCTGAGAGCAGCATATTTGTCTACATGCCTAATTATGGGCAGGGTGCCTGTTATTGTTGTCTACCAAACTTATTTCTGTGGTTAGGAAATGATTTTACACATATACTTTCCTGTAGGTAGAGGTGAAATGTGGTTATACCCAAAGGATGGCTCACACGTAGTGAATAAGCTGACATGTGGACTTTACCAAGCGCGTAATAGTACTGCAGTAAAAAATAAATGTTATGAAATAGTTCCTCTCCTACAGAGCGCTGAGCATCACAGAGATGTTCCTTCTTTACTTTTAGAAAATGTCCTATGGATATTTTTGTGGATGCTGTAGAATTTTCTTTGAAGGAAATAAGTATTCAGAGATATACAGCTGAGATCATGTTAACATAACAGCATAAATTGTGCAGGCTTTTTTTTTTTAATCACTTGGATTATAGTTTCATGTCTTTCACAGAAGCAATAATGTTTTGCATTGAATTGCAATACTCTGGCTTAGGGAACATATTCCTTTGGTCATTCGGTAAAACAAAACTTAGATAAGTATAATTCAGGTAGCATATATGAAATTTGATCTTCATTATCATGCAAATGTGGTGAGAATGTAACATTTCCCAAGATGTCATTTTACTATTAGGATCTTTAGAAAATGGCCTCTCAAAGCCACAAAGCTAATATTCCAGAAGAAAGCTGTATAATACCTAAAAATTGTCTGTCCTTATTCTATATGAATAACAAATGTAATAGGACAGGCCATTATTAAAATCACAAAAGAATGTGTTGACCTATTGGAACAGAGGATCTTTTTTGGTTTTTGCATTGATGATGAATTCTGAGCTTTTCATAGCATAGAGGATGAACATGCAAATACAGATTTCAAAAATCTGCAGAGGAAAAAAAAAGTAGGATAGTAACTGGAAATCTGTTCTATTTTGTTTCATTATATAAATGAGATCGGTGGGTATTTATACCAATAACTATTTTGTTATATGAAGTGATATCATATGCAAGCATTATATATCTTGTGTGTCTGCATTGTGCACAGATTGTGCATCTGCAACACTTATCATTTATTTTAAGCTGTCTTTTGCTGATATTTTAGTCAATGAATGTAAAAGATGGGCATGGGCTAAATATGGGCTAATCTCTTAAGTGGGGAGTGGAACTTCGTTTTAATTATGAAATAAAAGAAGAGCCTGAGTATCTCATAGAAGCCCATTATCTCTGTTATTCAGTTGAAGAAAAACGCTGGACTTGTTTATATGTATGAGCTATGCAGGGCAACAAGATCCAAAAGAGATCTTTTGCAAATGGTTTCAGTTTTGGGGAAAAAAAAAAAAAAAAAAAAAAGATTGGGACACGATTGTTTAAATGCAATTAAAATTAAGAAAATAAATCTAATTTCTTACTTTAGGTAGAAAAAGTCTCTGGGGAAAAAAAGTATTTGTGGTATGCATAGTATTGCAGTGTTAAACAGAGTGGATGCCTTGGATGTACACAGATCTTCCAGACTTTCAAATACCCCCATGTATGTTGTGTAGTGAAATTTTTCTCAGTAGATATTTGCAGCCCCAAGTAATTAACTGAATGTGTTAAAATAAGTGTTTTGAATGGGTTTTAATAAAAGCTTGATTGCTGGGCTTCAGGAACACAAGCAAGCACTTCTACTGGTAAAGTCTGAGTGAAATAAAACAGCACAATGTAAAAACACATATTTTAAGTTTTCCTGTGAAAAATCTAACTTCCATGGCAAAAAGTGACATTTTTCTAATGCAGGACAAACATTTTCCAAGTAAATAAAGAATGAAATTTCAGAGTCTGTGGTAATTTTAAAGTCTGTGGGTCTGGTTTGTTTTTGTTTGTTTTTTTTTAGTTTGTAAAACTGTGGTCTTTGGAGACTGGAAAAGTTACAGTGGATGTCTGAAGTGTCATTTCTATCCCATATCACTGAGACATTTTCATTTTACAAGCACATTACTGAAGTTAAAATATGGTTCTGTGCTGTTTTACTAGAGAAATCTTTTCAAAGTCCAGGTATTGCTAATGTGACAGATACGACGGAGCAATTAAGAATGTTTTCTTCTTCATTCCTACCTATATGATGGGTACTTACATTGTATCTGGTCTTCACTCAAAAGCTTTTGGTGGTATTCCACCACATGTGAGATACTGTAAGGGCATTTTTTAAAAGTCGCAGAAGTTTATTTATGCTAATAATTTTTTTAGGTAAAATGAGGGGTTTAAACGTCAAGAACTTGATCAGGAACTCCTCAACACTTTTGATCTGGTGCAGCAGTCAGAGGAGGGAATCGATAGAGCTTCCCTGTCTCCAGAAATGCTAATTTTCCATCATGTTTGTGTTTTTAGGAGAGGCTACTCTGAGCGTGATACAGACTGCTTAGCATCGGATTTAGTGGAGTTGCAGTTTTAGCCCTACTTTATTGCTGAAAGGGTAATGGGTAGTAGTGTTCTAACAATGGTGCACAATAAAGGCAAAACAATTAGAATCATCCTGCTCTACAGACTCTCATGTTGCTCCCCACTGCCTTTTTTCCCGAGGAAAAAAAAAAAATCAAAGCAACTGTCCTATTTAAGTGGAAGCTAAATCCTTTTTTGGCTGGGCAAAACTGATTCTTACTGAATTATGTAGCAATAATGATGGTTTATTATTTGCATTGCTTTGGATTGCACTTCTTTTGTATGTACTTAATATATTTTTGTATTTTGCAGTATTCTGCTAAGTACAATCTAAGTGAAATTTTTTGCTCTAATTGAGAAGCAAGTGCTACAGAAAGAAAGAAATTTGAAATTTCAATCTCACTACATTTGGTAGATTTGCGTGAATCTGTGGAAAAGGGCAGCAAGTCTGTAGTTTATAATTGCACAAAAATTAAATTTAGTTATATAATGCACATTTCTCGAGATACCTTATTTTGAATTAAAAAAAAATCTTTCTGCCTTCTGTTTCCCTTTCATACAGACTAAAGTAACTTTTCACAGTATAAACAAATATTTCTAAATCAGGTAGTTCAGGAGACGCATCCTGTAGGGAAAAGCATCTGCCTGCATTTAGTAAGCCAAATGCATACATGCATACGCCACAGTGTGCTGTTCTGTGCATTGCCCTGCATACATCTAATACACCTCCACATGGAATTACATGTTGTACATAATATTGGTATAAAATTTGTAATAAGTTTTAGTGGACTAATTTTCTGTATCATCAAAGACATATTGATGCTGGTAGTGCAAGATGTGTGTTTCAGTCCTTCCCTGCTTCCCCCTGACCTCTTTCAGATCGACGCACTCCCCTTCAATTACTCCCCTTCCACCCAAATGTATCCCAAGTGAAACTTTCTAGCCTGTCAGCAGCAAACACTCGGTGCGTGCCCTTGCACAACAGCCTGCATCCATCTCTCTCCTCCCTTTGCTGCTAAGCCAGTGCAACCCAGCCACCTGCTTCAAACAGCAGAAGTGCCCAGGTCCCAGAAAAAGCCTCCACTTTGATTTTAACCCCCCTTGAAGTGCAGAGATAATGAGTAATGCTGAGGGGACGTCAGTCTTCTAGTTCCTCTTTTCTTTTGCTGGTGTCACTCATGCCACACAGATGCCCGCGCGGGGCTGCTCCTTGTTCGTGCGCTCCCTGTACTCAAGCGAGCAGTTCATGGCCTGAGCTTTGGGTAAATAACAACTGCTTTTCTCTGCAAAATTAACTTTTGCCAACCAGCCTAAAGTGTAACCTTGTGTCATATTTTCTGCAGTAGGTTGACATCCTCAGGCATGAGGGATCAAATGGTGCTACGGCAAGAAACTGTCTTTTCCTTAAAATAGCTGTTAGCATCATTGTGTGCGACAGGGGAAAATAATAAAAATTTTCTTAATATTTGTAGTATCTAATTGTACTTTTGCCTTCCACCTCCTGCACTGTTTTTTACTGAGCTGAACCATGCTGAGGTTTGGGGTGGGCTCCCCAGGTGGCAGCACCGTCTCCTAAAACAATATTTATTGATAAAATATCCATAGATGCAGCATCTGCTGTAAATGCAGTTAAATGCTGCTAACTTTTCCAGAATGCTAAATCACTGCTAAAATCAAATGACAGAATCTTCTAAATCCATTTTATTTGGCTCGGTTCTGATATTAAGCCTAAACGTTTATATTGCATTTAGAGATTTTAATGAATCTTACACTGTTAAACTTTTATCAGCAATTGTACCATAATGATTATTTTGAGATATCTAAATATGTAAGTACTGTCATTCCGAACCTCGTGTTTCCAAGCATTTATCTGTTGAATTAATATGTATTTGCTGTCTTCAACTTAAACAGGAATCAGTTTATAATGTGTGTTGTAGTCTTTTCCTAAAAGCCTGATTATGTACATTTCTTTCTAAAATGCAAGATGAGAATAAATGTGTATTAATTCTTTATATGAAAAAACAGAATACAAACATCTTGTGATCTGCATATATTTATAAATAGTCACACTTTTTATGCAAATGAAATTGTCAGGCTTCAAATTCTTCTTTTTTTTTTTTTTTTTTTTTTTTTTACACTGTTAGAAGAGTGGCTAATTTGACATTTCCTTTAGGTGTTTTTATAGTGTTCATGACTTTTTCCGTGCACCTAAAACTGGTGACATCCCGTATTTTCTTTTATATGTTTTGTCTTTGTTTCCTTATTTTATTTGCTATACTTTGTGGAAGATGAGAATGCTAATGAACATATGACGTATACCATCGTTCACAGTATGAACAGATAGCTTTCTGTCTTTGTTGAATGTGTATGCTGTAAAATGAAAAATAAACAGTCCCAGCATTGTAATTTCAGTTTAAATAAAACACCTACTGAAGTTTTGTAGAATTTTTCCCATCAGAGAGAAATTATTGAGAGTGTGGGGAGACTATTTTTATATCCAAAAAGTAAAGCTTGAGTTAATTTGCTAGAAGACATAGAAGTTATCTTAGAAAATTGTTGATACTGGACTGTAATAAAGTCCAAATAGCGTTAACCTTCAATTAACAAAAAAGGGGGAAAAGGTGTCAAAACACTCACTATAGATTTAATTGTAATTTATGATGGATTCAAAATCTTCTGTCTCTGTTCTGGCCACTCCAATTTAGCCCTTCAGGCCGTGCTGCCCGTATTGTGTATTCAGCAGTTCCTGTTCGACATCTTCACAGTGAGTGATTTTGCTGGGCTTTCTGACACCCGCTTTCATGCATGGTCTGCTACTTCACACTGAAATGTGGGGAGGGGGGTTTTGAGCTGCCTGCAATATTAAAGATGCCTCGGACATGTCAGGCTCAGTGCGTGTGTGTGTGTGCACGTGTACGTGCGCATATACATGGGCACAGAATAGTAAGTAAATACACTTGTGGACACACAAGCGCCGCTGTGCAGGGGTGCGGGATGCGGGGTCGCCTTCCACGTAACATCCCTGTGCGCGGTCACCCACCTGCGCAGAGACACATCCCGCGCCCACGCGCGCACAAGTGCGTGATGCTCCCTCTCCCGCGGGCTCCCGATGCTGCGCGGGGGGGTCTCGGCAGCCGGTGACACTAGAGGGCACTGCTTGCCGTAGGTTGCAGCTTCCTTCTGGGACAGTGAGCAGAACTCTGCTGAATTCCGTAATCTTACTTTAATTAACAGTTGAATTCTTATTAGAAAGCCTAGGCTGTTTAATTTGTTGTTGTTTTGATGTTAGCATTGTGTTAATATCGTGGATGGAGTCATCACCACTCACAAAAAAATGCAGAATCAATTGTCCTAAACAGTAACAATTTTATTTTAAAAAACCCCAACCAACCAAAAAACACAAAAACCAAAAAAACCCCCACCAACTTGAAATGTTATTCTTGGCAAAGCCAGAAGGCTGAGTTTGCCCAGCGATGGGGTTTAGGTCCCTTGCCAGCTGTGCTTTGAGCCAGCAAGTGTGATGCACAGCGTTAGAAATGCGTCAGGGAGAGTCTTGACGAGTAAGGGTGATTTATTTCAGCAAAGGTCGAGAGAAAGATAAGCAGAGGACATGAATAGGAAATTTAAAGAGTCCATCTTCTGTATGTGTAAAACATGTATCATTTACATTACTACTGGAAAAATGTTTCTCAATTACAGAATACTAAATCACCAGAAGTGCTGCTCCAAGTTCAAATGTTTCTTCTTCATCAGTTCATTTATTTTGGATGGGAGTTACAAAAGAGGTGGAATAATCAGGTTAATCAGGCTAATAAAACCAGCCATCATTTCTCAAGTATCAGAAAATTAATACCAGTTTTAGACATGTTATCAAAATAAGGACAACTAAGCTCAGTGTGAAAACACCAAGCACTGCTGTTAGCTTGCCCGTGTCATCTGCAGTTGGCAGAGCACTGTAAGGAGTGCTGCGGGCTGAACAGGTTCAAAAATTTTCTTTTCTATGAAATTCCAGCACTCAAGTTCAAGAAATTAAGTCCTGTGGTTTTAAGCTGTTCATTGCTTAAGCTGTGATTTGGGATCAGGCCCTGTATCGAATCTTTTTTTTTGTTATGTCTTCCTGGTGTTTAGCCTGAGTATTTCTTTCTGGTTAAGTGTTGCTGACTTCCAGAGAGTGTTTAAATTTTCTCACACCAAGTATTCATAAATGTGTGTAGTCAACAGCTGGATTGCCTGATCCCTGTAAATGATCTGATAGTTGAGGTAACGGCTATTTGGTATAAATAAAGGTTTTTCCACATACGAGTTCTAGATTTAAGATGTTCAAAACATGATTGTCCTAAATAGGAAAAGTAATTTTTAAATAAACTTCTAAAATACTGTTCTAGCCAGAATTTGGCACCATTAAAAGGCAAGCCAGTATAACAATAGGTTATGTTTTGTGCTGAGTGAATTGAAAGGATTGTGTTTTAGTCCAGAATAACTTCTTGCAAATGTTAAAGTGATTTTGAGCCATCCCAGTTCTGCGCAATGTCTTTTTAAACAGTGATGTGAGTATACATCTTTCTCAAAAACTCTTCTGGAAGTTATTCCACAACTCCAGAGGACAGTGTAGTATGTTTATGATAAATATTTAGGTTTTCTAATTATTTCTGTATGATCATGGAGTACCTTGAACAGTCTGGTTGCCCACCCGATGTTTTAGTAAGACATCTGTCAGTTAAGAAGAGCAAGCATCACCTAGTTTTGCTTTACCAGTTCATAACCAAAAAGAAATAAAATAGATGTTTAATCAATACAGAACAAGTCTTTTTGCATTTACCATTTGATAATTTGAAATCTTATTTTGTACGTACTAATGGTCTATAAGCAATGAGATGCCAGAACTGCTGTAATAGGATTTTCCCCCTCCTGGCAGGATGTTGCTTATGGCTATAAAAAGTTACTTTGAGATCCTGATACACTTGCATTAATTTTTGAGACATTGGCTGAGTATAGCACAGCAAAGAAAAATACGAACACTGCACCACTACAGTGTAGCTACTTGTTTATTACTTCTAACAAAAAGAAGATTGTTAACATGCAGGCCACAATGACTAGGAAAAGAAAAAGGTAGGAAACTGGCAGAAAAGTTCTCCCAGATTTCTTCCTGAGTGTCTTTAGAAGAGAAACAAGGAGAAAAAGGAGAAACATTGTCTCCTAAAGGCGATTTAAATGGGTCTTGGCATACTTGGGAGATCCTGTTTGTGCATTAATATAATATTTGACAATGAAATTATAGCACATATCAAACCTTCCTGCTTCTGAATGAGGAAACAATCTTTGTGATTGTATGATTTATGTAGGAAAAACAAGTGATTTAGATTCTTATACGCGCCATACTTCAGTAATGTGGTTATATTCTTTGGAGTATTTGCTGACAAAAGGAGCATGTTGTCTCTTATTTGCTGTTGAGGGATCTGTTGACTCCACAGCTATGTAAAAACCTCTCATCAGCACCTATTTTAATCAGCAAGAACTTTACTATAAATCATTATCAAAAAAAGCATTGTGCTACACTTTTATACCAATACATTTATTTTGAAATTAATAGGGAAAAATAATACAGAGCTTGTGCTTGAGATGGGCTAATAAGCGTGCCCATGAGACTTTCCTTTTCAAGCACTAAATGAAAGCTTTTGCATTGCTAACAGGCTACAAAAGTTGCTTAGGTAATAAGACTCTTTTTCTCTTATCAGTAAAAAAGAAAAGGGGAGGGATGGGATGGCTCAAGGGATTGGTAATCAGATTACAAAGTCTTTCACTTCTAGGTCACTGGTTCAAATCTGTCCCCTGTTTAGTAGTGACCAAAAGCTGTTCCCATCTGATGGCTTTTCAGTAGCCTTTGTGCAATTCATGAATGATCTATATCCAATGCTTGGTGAAAATCACTCCTAGCCATTGCATTGGGAGTCTCAACTGAAACCCTTTAAGTAGGAATAAATGACCTGATCATGCACTGAAGGGTTTGTTGGGTTTATTTTCCAGAAGATAATTTTAATAAGTTACTGGAGCAGTGCAGCTGAATCTGCACTGTCACAGCTGCTCTGGGCTACAATAGCAGACCTTGCTTTCCAGCACTGACACCGTCACTTCCCATTAGCATTGCTTCGTAAAAAGTTTTTACCAGCTTACTCAACAATTAGACGGGTATCTCTTAATTTGAGCCACATGGTATCACTCCAATCTATTTTCGTATTAGGCTAGATGTTAGATTAGGTAAAATCATAATTGAAAGAAACCTGAGAAATAAAAAGACAGTTACTAAATTCATCTTAGAAGAAATATCATACTTATTAATAAAGTTGATTTTGTCAGATAGAGCGTGAAAACATTTTTATTGATAATTTTAGTGCTGCAGTAATGCTGTGGAAGCTGTGAGACTGCAAATTCAGTGGATTCTCATGCTGTATGTGACTTGGACCACTACAGTTTGCTCAGATAAATGTTGGAATAGCTTTATAAATTAAAAACAAGGGAAGACAGAAAATCTCCTAGTACCAGGAAAAAAAAAAAAGCCCTTGCAAGCTTACATTTTCCAGTGCTGTCTCTTGCGGGTGCGTACTGTCTGATAGTTAAATAAAGAGCTTACAGACTTTGCTCTTGTCAGCATTTTGAAGTACTATTTTCCTTAAGGTAGAGGTATGCTAGAGGACAGTTGCTATAAAGGGAATGTAATTTGTAGTTCATTAATATATGAACCTGAAAAGATGACTCTCTGCTATATACTCATTTCTGTGTAAATCGCTGTGACAATTTAGAGATGTGTTTATGTCCACAGAAATGCATATAACCCGTTTTAAAACTATGACTTTTTCCCTAAATCCAGCAAAAGTAAGACTGTATTTCTTCTGAGACAACAGGCATGCCACAAAAATGATGCAGTAGATTTTTGCAGTAAATTTATACAGAACTAGGTATTTCATCAAACCTAAATGATATTTTGACAATGCAACCCTCACTGGATCAAATGAGTCCTATCAGCCACCTCGTGTAAACTTTGGAGTTTGCTGATAACACCTCAGTCTGGAAAAATAAAACACATGCACATGCTGAGCAGAGCTTGCTGGGTACCAGCAAGTGGGAGGAACATTTAGCACAGGGCTGGCACAGGTCTTTGCTCTCCCAAGAACACGTCCTTCAGTGCTGGCAGTAATCTGCCTGCCATGATTCTAGCTTCACCTTTGAAACCTAAGCTGGAAGAGTGTGCTGTGATAAAACCTGTGTACTGCAACATATATTCATATCCATGTTTTGCAAGAATGGCTCAGGTGGGATTTACTGCCACTGTTTTCACTCTTGGTCTTCAACAGCCAAGCTAGCTGTCCTGCAATGCAATATGATTCTCTCTGGAAACTGCAGCAAGTGCAGAAAAAGAAAATCCCAGACAATGTATTTATGGTCCAAAATACAAAATTCTCACCTAATAATGCATTGGTATCAGATGTTTCAGAGACCTGTGGGACATGGAGCAACTCTTGTGGTGTTCCACCAAAAAGCTCAGGCTGTCCCAGCTCCTGCAGGAGCAATGTGTCTCCTTGTCCTAGTATCAGTGTTTTGTGGGCTGTTCAAAATGTTTGCCTCAAGCTTACTTGCACCTACATCTCTGGACCTGTTAGCAGGATAGGAGAAGAAATAGGATTTAAAATCAGCATTTCAAGAGGTGAGGGTGAAAGGGACTGCTAGCTTCACAGGGCTGTTTGGTCCAGGAGCACAAGTTTGTAAGCCAAAGCCATTCATTTCAGAAGTTCACACAAAGGTTATAGGGGGGAAAATAATCTGAAAACATTGGCAGCACAGCTGTTGTTAAGCTCGAGAAAGCTTCCTTTCGAGTCTGGCATGAACCTTCACTCCCTCTCCACAGGGAAGGCTGGTTTTGTTCCAGTGCTTAGCTTAGGTCCTCTGCTCAGAGGTGGCACCAGGATATGTTAGGAGTGGACAGACCCAGGGTGGGTTCAGCAGAGTAAAGTTTGTCTCTATTTCAGGGTTTTTTGTGAGTTCAATTACTAGTTTAGAAAAGAATTTGGTTAAACTGAGATAACCTCCCAGCAAGGCATTTTTCCTGGTGTAATGATGCTCTCTGTGAAGTTTAAAAGGACTTTTATATGGCTGTAAGTGCATGCATATAGATTGAACTGTGATTTAGTACTCTGTGTGTGTTTCCAAACTGTGTTAAGAACTGATGCACTCCTTTGCTACACCCCCTCCCAAAGCGTGTAGAAGCCTTCAAGGTCTGATGAATGGACTTATTTATTTAAATACTGGACATTTGGCTGGGATGTCATCCTTTTAAGAGGACAGATAGGAATGCTGAAGGTCCCAGAGATGGGAGCTGTGAACTGTATTTGGTATCATGATCCAGATATGCAACAACTTTCAAATGAGGTGTGATACAGCCAGACTGCTTGTGGAAGTGGGTTGCTCATTGGACCCTTCTCTGCCCTGCATAAGCTGTGGTGGTCCCAGTGCTGGTAGTGAAATAAAGACATGGAAAGCTTGTCCTGGTTTGTTTCATCGGTGAAGAGAACTGGAGGAAAAGGAGCAGAAATAAAGCTTGCAATTGCTTTGTTTTTTAGTGTTGTTTATGAACCTTATGAGATCAGAGGGTCATGGGGAGTATCTTGCTAGTGATGTGTAATGGTTTGGAAATAAACACCAGGGGTGGCTCCAGCTGCCTTTGATCTAACTAAATGGCTATTATGTATATTCTATTTAACTTATTTTAAAATTAGGCAGAAGAGCATACAGAAATGCTTCTCTATATGCTAGATGCTTAAACTTCCAACTGTGTGTTCACGACCAAACAAAAGAAAATGGTTCTCTCTAAAGGAGCTTATAATTTGGTAGATATATAACACAAAGCAGGCATGAAAGGCTGTGGGAAAGAGGGACTGACATCCTCCCTTATCTCATGTTTTTAACATTTTAAATTTTTATTGATGAGGGCCAGAATTTTTAGATTTCACTCAGTGTGTTTTGCTTTCCATGATATCTCTGAATTCATTTTTTTTTTTTAAGTAGGACCTCTTAAGTAGGAAATTATGAGCCCTTAACTTAAGAAGATGAGCAAGTAGTTGAATGTACAATAGGCCTTTCTTCAAAGTACACTGACCAGAAACTGTGGACAGTGTGTAGATGTTTAGCAGATATTGCTTTTGCTTTAGTATAGTAGTGGCTGATTTTCACTGTCCTGTGGCATCCTGACAAGTTCACTGAAGACCTCGTGGTCATAAGGCAGCTATTTCTTTAAGTCCTACCTGGAGGACCAGAGACATTTACCATAGCAGCTCTGCCTGCTTCTTCTGCAGTGAGAGGGGAGGGTTGCCCAATGCTCTCCATGCCATCCCAGCTTGCCCACTGGTGTAGTCTGGTTTCAGGAGCCAGCCTGGTTTCAGTGTGGCCTGGCTCATAGCTACAGGAAAGCCTGGGTCTGGCAATCTGAGTGCAACCACCAAAGTCTGATACAAAATTTTCGGGAGGACTTTTCTGTTTCCTAACAACCTTGAAAATAAACATGCAACACTCTTAACATGCCAGTCTGTCTTCTGGGCTTTTGAGCACAAGAGTTTGGGTTATTTCACCAAGGAAGAACTCTGTGTGCTGAATGAGTACATTCCTACTTGGGAAACTGGGAATATTTGGTGCTTTTGTGCAGCATCCATTGTCCTCACACTCAGGCACAACAGCAAATGACAGCATTCATTATGCTAAGGAATGACACTCCTTGTTCTTTTGTTACCTGGCATCACTTCATTCAGTGGTGTCATAAGTAGTGGAGGGTGATTTGTGGTGTTTGATGAGCAGGCTTGTGCTGAGGGCAATGCAGAGCAAGTAGCACACACCAGTCTCCTAGAGGATTACTCAGAAGTCAGTTACGTGAGCAAGCTGATGACCAGGTTAGTGCAAGATCACCAAACAGGCCAGAAGGAGGAATACAGAAAGACTTCATGGCAGTGAGATAGCATCCCAGACCCCTGCCACATTTCTGTGTCCAAGGATGCTATGGTGGAAATTGTGTGTTGCTGCAGTGTTGTGGCTTTCCAGACCTGATGGAGAGCAGGTCCATGCCCAGGTCTCTGGAGAGTGGGTCTCTGGGCTTCCTTTGCCAATATAGCTGTGACTGATGGCTACCAGCACAGGACATGGACCAGACACATAATTATGAGTGTGTTCTGTTCTGTCCTCTGAATCGGAAGATCTTTTTCTAAATCATCTATTTAATTAGGTTTTTTCTGTTATATAAAACTGTATTTTACATACATCTTTTAGGCTAGTTCATAAAACCCTTCAGCATATGAAAGATTTTCTCCTCTCTGAATGCTTCTTAGCCATGCTGCTACTTCCCCATCTCATGAGTGGGTGGAAAACCTTGTTTCGTATCTGATGGCTTGTCCAGTGCCTGATAAAGAGGGCTGATTAAAAAAAAAAAAATATCCAGTATTTTTTCTTCTGCTTTACTGTTTTTTTAGACTTTGAAGATGTCAGTCATACTGGGGTTGAAACTAGATGTTCTCTAACATCCCTTCCAACCCAAACCGTTCTGTGATTCTATGATATTGTGGTCTGCTTTGTATGATTTGGGCTTCTGCCACAGATGCACATACTCTTTTGGTGAAGGAGTGTGTATGCAGCAGCAGCATTTTAATGGGAAAGAAGAGGGAATCTGCTATGCCACTCATTTAGCAGTCTGCAATAACAAATCACAATTTTTCATTCCCTAACCGCAAAGAAAGTTAGCTCCATGAATTTGTGTGACCTCAGAAGCTTCAGTTTATGTACCCTGTTGCTTCAGAGACCTTGTCTGTGGAAAAACTTTTCCTTTCTGAAGTTACTCAGAGGTTGCAAGAGTTGAAGCTGAGGCTGCAAAGGACAGGAAAAATAAGTGTTGTCTTATCATCTGGCTGAAGTGGAAACCAGCTGTCTGTGTTTAAGTAACAAGGGTGTCAGACTTCATGGCCATCTGTGAGATGCTGAACTTATGACTCACTTTTTCTCATTTTCTGTTTGTTTTTTTGGTGTTTTTTTTTAAAGTCTGGCCTCCTAATAAAAATTAATACATAGGCTGAAATGTTTGTGTACACCTATGATAAAAGTGGGAAAATTTCCTAAATAAATGATAGGTCCACAGCCAACATCTAGAAATCTGTAGAGTATTTGCCCTCTAGATTTTAAACCAGTGCAGTACTCTCTGTTTCTCTCAATATAGAGAGAAACAAGGAACCTGGCTATTTCCTTGAAAAATGCACCAGCATGAGATTTGCATAAAGCTGTAATAAAAGTTTTCCATGTACCATTCAAACAGAGGCAATGAAGAAGTAATGCCATTTTACTCTGTTGTATTTGGTACTTAACATGTAAAAACAGTTATTTACTTGATTGTTTCACATTCATTTCACTCGTATGATTGTTCACTTGTAGACTGAGTTCTGGATTTACACATTTATTGAAACATGAGAAAATTACTTCCATAACTTACTCCAGGCCATGTTTTTTATTAGATATGAACCATTACCTTTATAATGGTAAAATATCAAAACGAAACTCCAACCCCTTGTATCATTTAAATTTCAAGCCTAGTCTGTTATTAGTTGTGTTACACACTGATTGTCAGTAGCAGTTTATTTCAACTAATTTGTCATCTCAAATATTTAGGGTCACTGTAGTTTATTTAGCTTTGTTTGAGTAAGAAAAATTTCAAGAACCTACTTATTCTGGTTCAAAGCTTTTAGAGGTTTTCATCCCACATGATGCAAAACAGAAACCCAGTAAGACGGTCTGAGAGTAAACAACTAGTTTTAGTAATCCATTTTGTATGCATACAATGTTTTTAGATACAGTAAAGCTGGTCCACTGTAATTTAGATGATGTTCAGCTCAAGCAAGTACCTTAGGAAGAAGAACCTGGTGTGTGAAAGGTTTATTTCTGTCCAGCCCTGCTTCCTATTCCATCTGAAATCACTCAAATAAACAACTGAAGAGAGGCTGACCAGGCTTGAAGCTCTGGGGCTGAAAACAGTGGCGATTTAGAGCCAGACTGGGGAGCAGATGAGTGTCTTTGCCCTGGAGCATTTGCATCCCTCAAATGCGTGGACCAGATGGCTGAGGTTGGTATCAGCATCAACAACCCAGCTTCTATCTGCTGCCACCATTCAGCGGAGCCTGTACAAGCTGCGAGCTACTGCAGTGAGTCTGAGAGACAGCAACTGGAGGAGTCATCGTAACTCAGTCATCTGTCTGCACCCTGAGACCCTTCTCCTCCCTAGTATGGAGATGCCTACAATTCCTGCCAATAGCAAGAAAACTGGTGGGGTTTGAAAACTTACCAATATTTGCTCAGTGGTACATCTCAGGCAGTGTTTAGCACCTTGCTCAGGTGTGACTGGGTGCCTCTGATAAAATGTGAGTTGGGCATCACTGCTGGAGGTCAACTGTGCACCAACTGCTCTTAAATACTGCTAACTGTCCTAATGGCTTCACAGTCAGGCTGAAAGTCTGGCACCTGACCTACATTTAAACAAGGATGTGCTCAAAATGATGACTTGTGGTTTCTCCATGCACAGAGCTGACTAGGGCTGTGAAGGTCCTTGTGAAAGCTAAGCCCAGGATATCCAGTCTAAGGCAAGGGGCTGAGGGTACTCCCAATTTCAAGCAGAGACACATTCATGTCATTTAGAGTTGCGATGCAGCCTCCTATGAGAAATGCTCCTGCGTGTCTGTTAAGATGATGCTGCTTACACTGATGCATGGTAAATCCAGACTAACAAAGGTCCTCTGCTGTGCCAGAGTTTTAGGCGTGATAACACACTTGCATTATCTTGCACTACCCAAATCCAAATTAACTGTGGGCACAAAATGAAATAGTTTAGTGAACTATGTGGACTGTTCAAGCATGATTTTCCTGTAGTGTACGTACCCAAGCTACCTTTAAACAACCCAGCTTGAGCATCAGATGCTCCTCAGCATTAGCTGTGCCAAATACTGCACACGCTAATTTTGGACGCTACTTGGCAGCTTAAGCAGACCCTTGTGGAGCTCCACATTCCTAAGACCAGACTTGTTTTTACTTCATGTATTAGAGGAAAACCAACAGCTGCCTGCTCCTGTCAGCAACGTAGGAACATTAACACTTGCACTGATTAAGTTTCATGTTCTTGTCCTGGATGAGATAGGTGGAAGCTGTTGACCCTTCAAAACTTGATTTTCATGTCAGTGAGAATACCCCAGTTCCAATCTCCAATTCTGGGACAGACAGCAGACTCCTGCTGTCAGGAGGTAGTCCCAACTGGCTGACTCCAGGTAGACTCAGCTGCTCCAGACCTCCTTTTTTGACCATCACTGCAGTTCTCCAGCAGTGCAAAGGCTAATATCTCAGCAACGTCCACTGCTGAAGTGTCTTGAGATGCAGCAAAAATGGGATTACCTTTTGTTTGCTTTAGCCGAGCTTTTGATAGGAAGAGCTTCACCAAACCCTCTTGTCCAATTTTGGTCTGCAAGGAAATTATCTGCAGAATGCCAAAATTTTGTGTTTCAGATGGTGCAGGGTGCCTCTGCCACCAGATTGGTTTGGTTTGGTCTGTTGTGGGCAAGATGTAGCAGACCTATTCAAAGATTTCTACTGCTGTGGTACCATACCAGTTTATGTTATGTGATGGGCTTTCCACTGAACTGTCACGCTTCATTTTTGCTAGACAAATTGCAGGGAGATTTGTGAGGTGAGCCAAAATTCCTATCTGTAGCCCTGTCACACATCTAAATCACCCATGTTTGGGAACTTGGTGTTCCCCACATTATTACATGTCCCCAGAGGCTTTTCTCTTGTAAGCTCAATCTTGTGACACACTAGGGTCAAGAGAAGTGGGTGAATTGCATTATTATTATTTAATTAATAAATAATAAAAATTAATAGAAAATTATTTAATGAAGCTGAGGCCTGGGGCTTTTGTATGAGAGAGCCATGAGTATTGTTTCCACTGTTCACAAATATTATCAGCAGAATTTTGTGTACAGTTTTTTTTCTGGTTTTGGGGTTTTTTATGACCCCTACACTTTTTTTAATCTTGAGTTATGTTAAATTTAAATATTTTCATAGTCATGATTAATTTTAAGAATGTACAGCCCTAATGTAGAGTGTGTGCGGAAATTTTCCATAGAAGTTCTGCAACAGAAATTGTTTAACAGTGTGAACTTTGATGAGTCCTAGACTCCAGACACTCTAAAGTAATCTGTTCTAATATGTTCATGCATTATTATTACTGTTGGAGTGTGGTTCATTGCTGTAGAAAAGTATCAGATTTGTAGAGGTAATATCCAATAGATCTTTGAACAAAATATCAGAAAATACTTGTCTATGGTTGTTCTGTGATTATATCTGCGCAGATGTCTTCTTTCACTGTTTAAAAACTATTACATATCAGAGGCTTTGTCTATTGCAAGCATGGATTTTATCACATGTGAATTCATTTAGGAAAATTTATTGTTGTTGCTAATTGAAAATGAGAACTAGTGGAACTTTGGATTATTTATTACTTTGGCTTTGTGCTGTTCAAGTGTAGTTGCTCAGTAGTTCTAATCCCTAATTACAGTATTTTATGAGGGCTTGAGGATCTAATTCCCTTTAAAGATGTGCAAAAACATGAGATTATTTCAGAAATTCAGGAATTCTATTCAGGAAGCAGTGAAAGGTCTTGGGAATCCCAGACCACCAAACTTTAACTCCAGACATACATAATTACATACTTCCTGGTGAAGAATTTTTCTCAGCTGAGGAGAGGCTCAAGTGCTGCCACTCAGACAGACCAGTTACTTGACATGTGTGAGGCTTAGTTAAAGGAGGGCTGAAGAGCACGTTGGAAGACCATAGACACATAGCAAACTCCAAGGAGAGCACTGAAGTTACCAAGAAAGAATCTGCAAGTCTTTTCAAAAGTGCTGAATGAAAATTGCTCTCTTGCACACCATTCCTGTCATGTGATTTTTCTCTCTTCCCATCTACCATTGCTTTTACAAATACTGCAGTGTCCAGCTGATGCTGTTTTAATCTACCAGAATTTCTACTGCAAACTCATTCCAGTTCTGGAAATTGTGGAGAATATTTGGACATGGGCTTCTAGTTGTTTCCTGTGAAAGGAATTGAGTTTACAGATGCCAAAACATCTTAAAGTCTCAAACCCCTATGATGGAACTAGAGACAATGGAGGACTTGCATCCAAATTATATTGCTCCAAGCCAAATGCTTACTGTCAACATGGTTGCTAAAGCTCAGTGCATACCGTGTAGACAATATGCCATGACTGAAATTGCAATGGAAGACAGAGTAAGTAGCTGAAAGTTTTTTTCAAAAGTTTAAGGGAATTAAAATTTGGGCACATTTTTTGTTTATTTTTCAATCCATTTTTCCTCATTTCCAATTATAAGCAACTCAGAAGAGTAAGTATTCCACAAGTATGAAGTAATGGTTGTTGATTTGATTGCCTGAGCCTATAAAAATAAATGCCTAAAAATAAAATAATTCTTTAAATTCCTTTTACCTTTCTCAGAATTTTTAGAATAGATATAAAGGGTGTGGAATCAATGCTGCAAGGATTTACCATGACAGGCTATAGAATTAAAGTCCAATTGGGATATTCATAGATGTTCGTGTTTGCAGGATCAGACTTCTGAGTCCGCTTTTATGGCAATGATGCTTTCATTTGACAAGGGTGTTACGCTATGAAATATATACCAAAGGTATATTTTATCATCTGTGCCAGTTATATATACATGCTAAATATGCTGTGTATGTATTATATGTATGAGGCTGTTTTATATACATACACTACAGATAATAAAGATATCATCCTTTTGTCATGATAAGGTTATGATAACTAATATAATCTTACAGAGGATTGCTCTCTGACTTTACAGACAGATTAGCAGTAGAATACTTATTAATTTGACCAATAAATAAGTAATTATTATCTAATAGTTTAAGGAGTGCATTTTAGGGAATTTCAAGTTCTTGCTTATATAACTGTTAGAGCTGAACACTTCTGCAACTAGATAACTGACATTTTCCCTTCCAAAGCGAAGGAACAAATTTTCAACCACTGGCATAGAGAAGACTTTGAAAAGGATGCTTGAATGCCTTCTTGTTTCAGTGAAAACCGGTCTACAACTTGTCCTTCTAAGGGAATCAAACACATAGTGTTGATATATGGTTAATAAGTTACAAAATCAAACTTTACTATGACTACAAAGAGGAATACAAGAGCAAAGGTAAAATGGAAATGCCTAAAGAGAGGAAATTGTTGGGAAATTCTAAAGGACCCAGAGTGATGGGTTGAGTGATGTGGTAATACAGGAGAACTAGTTTACGTAACAGAGAAGTGCCAGCTTACCTACTTCTGGCAGTAATGGAATTATTGGAAGAAGGAGTGTAATGACAGAGTGAGTGGAGCTGTAAACCATCCAGTGAAGGATTTCAAAGAGAAATGTCTTCTCGCAAAATCTATTCAGCTAAGAATAATTTAAGGTTTGAAAATGGGCATTGAGTAGGAAATTAAATAATTCCTAGGTTGTGAAAACTTCCTCTCTATGAAATTTACTAATATGCAAAGAGTATAAGGCATAAAATGAACTTTAGACAAAATCCGTAGGCCTTTCTTTTCACTAAAAAAAACCTTATTCTGAAAAAAATTCCTAATTTTTGTTACTTTTAGTAGCCTGTGGTCTATTAAATATCTTCAGTTTTATTATGTCCACCTCAAAAGACTGTACAGACTGCATGCAATAAAATTAGTCTTGCGAATTGTAAATTTTGCATCCCATATCATCCTTCCCTTGGAATATGGAACGACTCTGTAGTTATATCAAATTTGAATGACAGCTGGCTGCTATATTTTTTTTCAGTGTGAATATATTTTACTCTAACAAATTTATTCTGCTGACTTAATTTTTAAAATCTATATTAATTCAAAACTGGTTTTAGAAAAGATAAGTATGTTTTAACTGTGAGCTATCCATCCATTAGATCTATAGCTTTTGCTGAGTATTGAAGCATCTATGGCCAAAAGCACATAGGCTTCTTTTGTCTTCTTGCTAGATAAATTATCATCCCTGATAAGAGAGTCTGTCTCTTGAGCTTAATCTGAATCTATTCTCCTTGATTATTATTATCAGTGAATGTCCTGTTGTAGCAGGAAGCTTGAGCTGTTCTGATAGAAGCTAAAGTGTCCTGGGCTTGACATACTCTTTTTTGACATTTCTGTGTCACTTAAAGATGGACACGTTAGACTAGTTGTTTAAGTGAAGGTTATAGCCTTGATCCTTTCCCCACTTGATGTATTGTTTTTGTCTCTTTCTTTCTAAGTTGACTCATAAGGGCATGGATGCCTACCAAAACTTATTTCTTCTGGGCTGGATGTAAGAAAATCTGTAACTAAAGCTCAGTTAATCCCTTCGATCCCTCTTTGCTGCTGCATCCATGAGACCTTATCCTGACCTTAGCACCGTGGCTGAGCTATCAAAAAACATCTCATTGTGAGTCTCAGTCTCTTTGCTGATCTTTACGAAGAGAATACCATTCTGCAGGCATCCTCAAAGCTGAATAGCAAGCACCAGGAGCATGTTGGGTATTGCATATTATTTCCTATATATCAAATATTATCTGAAAAGCAGAGACTGCATGTGCCATATGAAGAAAGAGTAGGAAGAGATGGTGATCAATGGCTGCCAGTTCTTCCATGTGCTTAGGCAAATTAAGAATAGCCAACCTGAGCTAAATCTAGAAAGGAAAAACGGAACTGTACATTTGTTTTTTCTTGGTATTTGAAGAAAAAGGTGATGTTCTTGATGAACTGGGTGACTAGTTTTTGAAACAGAAATACAGGGCAATAGCTTGAGAGAAAACTGCTTTCCTGAAGCAGAACACATTTTTTAACTTTGATGGTCATTAGAAGTGCTTCTGAATGCCAGCCCTTCATGGAAGAAGTCATGCTAGAAAAGTATAAGCTGGTGATGATTTTAAGCTTCCTCTTGCTTATAATAATTCCAAGTAATTGGTAGGTATGCGGGTTTCAAGAACAGTAAAATTTTTGCATGTTTACTGTTTAGATCAGTGTTTTATCCAAGATACTGTAGCCAAATGAGTGCTGGAATGCACAGCACTGGAACAGGAGTATTAGTACATACAGTGTGTTTCAAAAATTTCTTTTGATGTACAGCAGGGTTTAAAGCAAGTTGGGTGTGTATTGCTGACAACTCTTCTTTTTATGTATGGTCTTTTTCAAAGAACTTCTTGTCTGATAAGAATTTGGAGCCACTCTTATGGTAAGGACATGGAACAGAGGGTTCGGAGGTACAGCCTGTATGCTGATAAGCAGTTACTAGAGCGTGAACAAAGAATGTCTGGTTTTAGAAATGTTGTATGTGTTGCATTTATACAAAAGGAAGCTTAAAAAACCCCATTAACTTTAGTACATACGCAGTATAAAGACACTTGTTGCAAAATGCTGGTGTTATAAGTATAATTTATTATGCTTTCTTTGATCCAGTGTTACAAATTAGGGTCACTCATGTCAGGAGATTAAAACCTTTTTGTCTCTCTTTGATATCAAACTATTCTTTTCCAGTCCCTTTTATCTTGCAGAGCAGTGCTGAATTCCACAGCATCTTTGTCAGTTTGCTGGTGTTATTTGCAACAATCATTTAATTGATTTTAGAACTGATATTATTCAGTCATAATGTCATTTACAACAACAGAGGCTCTTTAATATCCTAAAAATATTGAGAGGCTTCAGTGTTAGCTGGGTAAGCATATGTATAAGAGAGACAACAAAGAATTTTGGGACCATGCTGTGAGTGCAAGATAGCCAAAGTGGATAGAAAAAAGAAAAAAAAAAAAACAACAAAACAAAACAAACAAACAAACAACAACAAAAAAAAACCCACACAAAAACAACAACAAAAAAACCACCACACAAGTCAAAGTAAGATTCTACATCAGATAAACTACAGCAATCTACTGAAAATTAGTAGATGATAGTCATGAGTAGCTTACGGTGAACCACAGGTACCAGCTTCCCTGAAGCACTGAAATAGGAACTTGGAGAAGCTTGTAAAAGGTGTCCTCAGGGAATCTTCCATTTTTTCACTATGATACCTTTAATCCTAGAATTGTCAAGCCACATGGAAAATAATAGGACTGAATAGTTCAGTCAGTTAAAAGTTAGTATTATTTCTTTTATCAAAAATATTAGGTGTTTCTAGAGCTCTTAGGATTTGTATAAACTTTAAAACAAGTGAAGTCAAGTACTGATTCTGTATTGCTCTTTCTTTCTTTAATTTAGGATCATTATCTCTGACTAAGCAGACTCTATTCAATAGAAGGAATGAATTTTAATCCAATATTTTTTAACAGATGATTCAACGAGAGGCAGAAGTAAAGAATAAGGTAACTGCTGTGGCACTGACAGACTCTGTTCACAATGTGTGGCATCAAGAAGTTGGAAAAACTATTCGAGAGTGGATGCGAGAGGTGAGGCCTATGTTTTTTTGAAGAGTTAGAGTATATACGTCTGTATATGGCTCACTAAAGATGTCCATTTCTGTTGACCTTTTCTATTTTTTTTGCACGTGAAAGACAGCACATTACAGGACTGAGGAAATCATATATCCATACCAGCCCCTAAAATAGCCAAGATTAAAGCCATTTCTGAACTTCAAAGTGAGCAGTCAAAATAGTAAGAGCTAAGTCCAGTGTTTCTTCCTGCTGCATGACAATATAGAGACATACTAAGGCTTCCTGATATCTAGACCAAAGTCCTGGGTGCACTCCATGTTCCTGGCTTGATCTGGCAGTGGTGGAAAAGCCCTTTTAAGCTCTTCATGACTCAGTTTGATGATTTGCACAGCTGGCAAAGTATCCTTTCTCTCAGCAGTTTTATGACATGTAATTACTTCTATAGTGCTCTGAAGCTCTCATACTGAAGTATGGGGTATTGACATTTTAAAAATCATATTTGTTTAAGGGAGAGCAACTAAACTACTCTCTATGAGTCTTGTCCTCACCAGGTCAGACTCATCTCTATGTTTTTCTACGTTCCCATGGCAGAACACTAAAATAATAGATGCATAGAGCAAATTTAAAGTAGTTGCATCCTGAACTTTTTGTTAGACTTGACTTTTTCTCATGGATTTAGTGAAACTTTGTGTTTAGAGTGCCTATTCCTGACTTAACCTTAAAGTTTTATAGGCCATGACTGATGGGAATAGAGAATCACCTGGGATGCAGCCTGACAGTTCTGACTTAAATGTTAAAAATATAAAGAATGGTAATCCCTACAGGCTTTGTCAGAGAAATCCCCATTTTCTTTATGGGAAATCAAAACCTTAAAATATGTGTTATGTAGTAAAACTGAAATTTTAAATCCTGTAATTTGAATCTGACAACTCCATTTTTCTTTAAGCATTTAGTCTGAATAAGACAAGTGCATTACCTTTAATTTCATTTGCAGAAAGTAGATGTTAAAGAATATGTTAAATGATTAATGGCCTAAAAAGTGGATGGAGTGTCATAACTTACATTAGCATTAAAAATCTCCTATAAGAAAGAAGAATTTTACATATGTGAAATGTGGCTGAGTGGTATTAAGACTAGCATATCACCTGGATATCTCTTACTTTAATCAGGTTTAAGGCTACTGGTAAAATGAATAATAATTAAAATATACACCTAATCGCTGCCTGTCTGTACGGCTAATTGCTGTCATTGAAAGAATGAATTGTTAAAAAAGTAATTCTTCATTGGAGCTATCTCTCCTGTATCATTGCTGGCCTATTTTTAGTACCTATAGAAGTCATGATTTTTGAATTTATTAGGAGCTGTGATGAATGATAAAACAAATCATCCATTTACATATCTTGACACTGCTTTCGAGAATACTTATTTCTTACAGGCAAGTGTCACATTGTATATAAAAGCTAGTTAATTGTGTGCTAATCTTCTGTATTATCTCCAGCTCTCTGATGTAGTGTTCTATCAGTAGTTAATATTAATTTTACTTATTTCAAATGATTGTAATACTTCATAAAAATTCTACTTCTTTTATAATTTCTACCATCTTACATTTGCAATTTCACATTCAGCTGTTAATTAAAATTATACATGCAAATTGTAAAAATGTATAATGCTTTCCTACTTTAAACCTGAAAACCTTTGTGAAATACTTCCATTTTAACCATTTTTTTACTAAAAAAGTTATATTACTGAATAGTGTGTTTGTTGTTTTTTTTTCTGGTGAGTTCAATAGTTTCATTGATCTACTGTTTCTTACAAAAATCTGCCATGCTTTGTGAACTTCACTTTCTAATCTCATACAGCAACCCTTCCTTTATGTTGTTCCTGCTCTCCCTGGTCCCAGAACAGTAGGGTTGCCTTGACAAATCTATTCAAAAGCCATTCCTTGCCCTTTATTGGTGGGGGACTGAAGCCTTTGAAATTCTCTTCTCACTGCAACACAGCTGACATCTTCTTCCAGACAGAATGAATTAAGGAAATACAATAAGACACTTGATCTACCAGTCAAGGATCTTTCCACAGTGAGGACGGACTCCATGGTGCACAACTAGGGCAGCAAGCATCTAGAAATACACAATACATGCTTGTTTACCAGAATAGAAGTCGTCCATTTTTACTATCATAATTGATGGTATGATTTTTTAGAAATCTGTCTGAAAATTTATTGGATCTTTCCAAAAAGTTATGCAGGTTTTTTTCCTTCCCCCCTTAATGAAGTTAATCAGGTTTTCAGAAAGGGAAAATTCAGATTTGAAACAGGGGAAGCCATGTAGGTCTTGTTGTTCAGCTGCTAATCTTATTAAAAATGTAGTTGCTTTAAAATTAAATCTTCAGTTCTGTGGATTTGATGTAGTTTCAGCATATTTTATTAAAAGCATATTATTTAATATTTTAGTTCATAGACTACTTTGAATAGATAGCATTTGGAGGAAAAGACTTACAAAATTCATGGCAAATTCATCCTACTCAGAGGTTCAAGAATGAAAGTAAATGTAAATGCTTCCTGAATATAATTCCCCAAAGACCAGTATTTGCCTTTTTAAATGTTCATGCACAATTCATCTCAGTTATATTTCCAGTTATTTGAATATTAATCTGCTATCTTGAAGGCTTCTGTTCAGTTATAATATGTTGTTGCATGATTATACAAACATTCTTTCCACAGTGTACTCCATCAAAACATCCGGAAGAATTTCTGATTCCTTAATGTTGGCAAGAGAGCAGGCTCAGTGTTTATATCAACACCTATTTAAAAGCTGCAGAAATGAAAAGCTTAAAGTGTGTGGTGGGTGATTCAGGCAGTGGTTGGTCCGAGCACCTCCTCAAGTCCATTAGCACTCAGAGTAGCTCTTAGAGACATGCTGTTTAAGCACATTACAAATCTCCTGAATTATGGGCTTACTCTTTCCTTTTTTGGTATGAAACTATAGTATTTAATTGATTGTAAGTGTGAATAAACTGATGTAGTGTACTTTCCAGTCCCACTTGGACTGCTATGCAAATTAGAGTATTTTGATGTGGTCATTGTCCTTACTTACAGTGTCTGTATTTATTTTTGCTCTGAGTTTTTGACTTACCCCAAAATTGCTGCCTGCTCTTACAGAACTGCTGTAATTGGGTGTCCAGCTCTGAGCCCCTGGACACTTCAGTGGAGTCCATGCTGCCGGATTGCCCCCGCGTTTCTGCAGGTACGTCCATTTGTTTTTGGTAAGCCAGTGTATATGTTTGTGCCCAGGAGCAACTTCTTTATTTAAAAATGCATTTGGTTATAACTGCGTTTTAACCCTTGTACGGCAGGACGTGGTTGAAAGCATATGACTGCTGCTATTTTATACAGCCCACTGTTGGTTGGGTTTTTTTTGCTTTGTGTGGGATTTAACTTCTATTGTCTATTTGTTACTTGATTTTTTTTTAATGTTCCTTTCTCTATGACTTTAAGTGGTTGGTGACATTATATGTGGAGCCTAAGAAAAATAATAGCAAGGCCAAAAACTGGGAAAATTGTCCTTGGAAAAATATCTAACTTTATGTAGGCAATAAAGTTTTATAGAAGTATATTAATGAAAGTTACAGCTAAATTAAACAAGATGCTTTCCTATATGCTGATCAGCATAAGTCTAGTTTACATAGCAGATTACTTACATCATCCAAGAATGTTGATGTGAGCTTTCCGTTGTTTTGGAAATACTCAGCTACTATAAATACTATAAATACTCATCTGGAAATACTCAGCTACTATACTATGCCAGTAACGAATCATAAATCATAAGAAGCACATAAAATAATACAGAGAGACTTAAGTTAAAGTGTAGTAATTCCAGAAAGTAGATATAGTTGTCAGTGTAAAAGGAAAATCTCCAATCTCTGTAGGAAAGTAATCTAAAATACATAAAGCTGTTACTGGACTTTCATTTTTGATTATCAGATTTTCTAAAAGCCATAGGTAGCATATTTCTGTAGAATATAAAATCAGGTTCAAAGGAAGACACAGTCTATACAATATTAATTTAAAAGCTGGAGCAATATTTGACCTTGCTCTGTGGGATGCAGTTGTTCATTTGACAAGTTTGAATTTCAGATCTATCTGCATTTGCAAGGTTGTTAATGAGATCTAACCTTGTAGATAAAACTTAGTTTACTGCAGGATATTTTTAAGGCTTGGAAAATTTAGTGGTACATTGTTTGAGAGCTTACAACAACCAGATACTTTAACTGTATTTCTGCTATGGATTGGAATCTAACCGTGCAGATCATCAGCTCCGTACAGATGCGTGCAATCTGACATTACTCTGTAGTGCCTTGGAAAATGATATATTACTTAAATTTTCATAGATTCAACATTAATTTACCAACTTTTTTCTCCCTAAGGGGAGATTACTGTAGTTTAAATGAAAAATACTGTTCAGAAGTGGAATTCTTTAAAACCAGACTAACTTCCAACTTCTGACATCTGTTTTGCTGTTGTGAAAGACTGTATGTTATAGAGGTTATTTTAGTCAGGTAAATAGGGCTTGGATAGCAACCAGTCAGTATTTGCTGTATGCTGGCCCACACCGAAAATCCTCCATCTGAGCATCTCTTCTCTTTCTTTGTATTCATCCTCTGTAAATAATCTAAAACATATTCTATAAAAGAAATTCTAGGTGTACTTAAAAAGCAGACTGGTCCTTTAATAGGTTGTGAATAAGTCTTGACTTCTATTGACAGTGGGTCATATTGGCCATAATGTTTCTACACCACTTAATAAACTCCCAAGCTACACCAAAGTGTCAGAAGAATTAATTTAAATGGTATAGGATTTCAGCCAGTTCAAGTTGGCTATTTGTTTTTAGTGCATACAAGCAATGCTGCTAGATTAAGATCACTAATGTTTTAGAAGTTCTCAATTTTAGATAATGATTTAATGTATGCTAACTATTTCCATGCTAGTTCTTTGTAATATAAAAAATTTAAAATAGTGTAACTTTCAGTGACTGCTGCTGAATTGTCAGTTTGCTCACATGTTTTTGCTTATATTTCTTGTATTCATGTCTTATATGAACAACTGTAAGACATTTACAGAGGATCAAGGTAATAATTTGCACAGTGTGTTTATATAGGCAAGAGTCTAAACCTGTATTAGGATAATCTGTAACAAATTTATGAAATCCTGCTAGATGTAGGAGCGTTATTGTTTAATGTGAGAGATTTTAATTCACTCCTTTCCTGAGAATTGCAGTACTGCAACAGCCCACACTCAAATCCTAGCAGCATTGCCCTTAGTATTTCAAGAATGACAGCCAGAGCAGTTAGAGCAATGACAGGAGATCCTTAAAAATAAACCTTGTGCAGTAGGAAGATTCAAATCTCTGCTTGGAACCCCATCTTTTATCTCTGTTTTCACTGAAAAGTTCGTTCAGGAATAGCTGTGTCTTAGTCACATCTCATGAGCCAGCTTTTCCAAAAAGGTCTGATATTCAGCTAATCAGCATATTGGAGTTTACAGGCAGTCCTACTGCAGATTATCTCAAAGCCCCTTGCTTGAATGTCTTTTAAAATTACTAGAGAGATATAAATGGCCATTGAATAGGAAAAATTACTTGTATTTCCAGATAGAGTTCTTAAAGCTTTTGATTAAAACATTATTAAGGATTTAAAATGTTTGCTATAATTTATTCATGTCTTAGTTACTAAAAGGAATCTGTATTTGTGGCAAGAGGTACTGTGAGGGTCCCACCTTAATGGTCTTTCCTCCACATCTCAAGGACTTAGGTGCATACTGGTGTCAGTTAAATGTTCTCCAGCATCTTGTCAGCAACATGGACAGTGGGATTGAGTGCACCCTCGGCAAGTTGGATGGAGCACCTTTCAATACCTAAAGGTGCTACAAGAGAGCTGGAGAGGGGCTTTTGACAAGGGGATGGAGTGATAGGACAACAGGGGAATGGCTTCAAACTGTCAAAGGGCAGATTTAGATTAGAAAAGACAGGAAAGAAATTCTTCCCTGTGAGGATTGTGAGGCACTGGCACAGGTTGCTGAGAGAAGTTTTATATGGCCCACCCCTGTAAGTGCTCAAGACCAAGTTGGATGGGGCTTTGAGCTACCTGGTCTAGTGGAAGTTTGCTCAAATGACATGGGGGGTTGGAATTGTCAAGGTCCCTATCTCTTGCCTTCTTCACTTTCAGCCCTAATTAAGGACCTTTGTTAGACTTGACGTCATCTTCTGTATCAGTCTTAATCCACCTTTCTAATGGAACAAGCCAGAAGACTTTTCTTCTGTCTCAGAGGAGATGGATCCGTCTAAGCGAATAGAGAGTGAAGAAAGATGAGACTTTAAAAGCTGTCTGTACATTAAAAATTGTTACATAAAATGGAATAGGGGTTGAAGTATTACTGGTTAGGAGACTGGCCATCAACTTGGAATTTGACACAGACACTGGAATAGATGTTTTAATGACACGTTTATCATGCTGTGGCTAACCATAGTTGTAGTTCATGCTGTGTCTCTGAGACTTTACAACATTTCTCCTAATTCTAGAGATCCACAAGCCCTTGCAAAGCCATCCTACTGGAGCAGCTACTGGGTGAAAGTAGCTACTAGCGGAAAGTGAGGATGGGAGAAAACAGATCCATGGATCTGTGTCCATCTCTATTGTTGTTCAGGAATTAAATTACTTACTTTCAGGAAGTGGCCTGAACCGCAGGAAAGGTATTGTAGTAAATTTTGCCGTGTAAACGTGGACTTTGTTTCCGCAGTCTTGTTTGGATTCCACAGCCCATGTGTTTCTACCAGGTAAGCTTGTTATTTAGGAGAGAAGATTAAACCTCACAGTATTTTGCCAAAGTGCATATGCACCAACACTAATTTAAAGTAATCAAATGAAGTTATTGTAACATTACTAAAATGAATTGCCTTATCACACATTTTTAAAGCCTTCCTAATTAACTCCCCAAATCATTAGTTATTAGAGTTGCAGGCAATATGGTTTAAACATTGTGAAATAAGGAAATTACAGCATCAAAAGACAAACAAGATTACACAATGGAATGAAAACACTGACAATAATAGAGAGTTTTATTTGCAGAAGAGCCTAGACTTGAATATACGTGTGTGTAATATGGAAAAAAGTGCAAGAATTAACTCATACAGCTGAATAAAGTAGCCTTGAGCTGGTAGAATTAAAACAAACTTAGTTTTAGAGGACAGGTATGACCTTGCCGGTAGTGCTCTTAAGTGAGTCTTCAGGTAGTATTTCCTGGTACCAAACATTAAGCTTGACTCCGTATGGTGTATCAAACATTTGATTTTATTTAGATAAACAAAGCACAATTATTTTATTTTTTTTTTACTTTGAATTCAGAAAATATCATTACTATAATTTCTAGCAGAGTACTGCAGGGTTTGGGAGGGTTTACACATAAATAAATAAAAGGGAAAAAAAGACTTGACAGAATGGCTGAGGAATGAAGGGAGTCGTTCGGCCGAGCTTTTGTTCAAGCCAGGCCACCTGAAGCCAGTAGTCCAGCACTATGTCCAGCCTTCTCCAAGGTCCATTGCATGTCAGTAAAGAAACCATGGTAATGGTAATTAATATTCATGTAAGGTTGTGGAGTTTTTGCTGGTATACTTGTCAAAGTTCCAAAAGACTGTGCAGAGTCCTGCTATGATCATGTGTGTGCGTAACCATACATGAGTGAGTATGGAGTGAAGATAGTGGTAGTTTTCCAAGCTCAGGTAAGACAGTCACTTTGTGTGTGTAAGCACCAGAAGGAGTGGTGCTTCATATTGTGGAAAGCAGTTGTTTTCTTGCTTTGTCTTTTCAAATCCTTTTGCCTGGAAAAGGGGAAGAGGGCCTGGTGGTTGTTTCTGACAAAGTTTGTCCCAGCAAGGAGCAGAGTTGTCGTCCATTAAGCCTCTTGGTAAAAACACAGCCAAAAGCACTTCCGTGTATGTTGAGCACACAGTATGTACTTTAAGACTTGGGAGTTTGTTTTAGAGCTTTCTCCGTGGGCGCATATGAAACTTGTGGTTGAAAACAAATGAAAAATGAGATTATTCAGTGCTCACTGAAAAACATAGAAAAGTATATTACCTGCTGGGTTTGAGTTCTTGGCATTGCTTGCTTAATATCAAGAATATGGTACTATTCTTGTACCAAACAGTCTAAACCAAACAGGTTTAGTGCCAAACAGGTACTAAACAGTCCCCTTGAAACTGCTGCTTCGTGCTAAGTAATAGAATAGCATAAATAATACTTAGAGGCACTGATCCGAGAAATGGAGCACATCAGTTGGACACCACACCTTTCACTGGAAGAGCAGGTATGCAGCCTGTGGCCCCACACGCAAGTGCACTTGACTCATGAGGTAGAGCCCTTGTTGCAAAGTTTGTGTTGATACCAAGGCAACCACGAATTACCTATTAGATTATGGAGGTGGTATTTTTCTGCTGGCTTTGCCTAATAGGTGACTCCTGCTTGCTGTTTTAAGAGTTCAGTTGTGTATTTCCATAGAAAAGCCTAGTATACCTGCAGATGTACCTCATGCTGAGCAGATCCTGGGGTTCAAACAGGAGGATCTCCAGTGGGGTTAAATGGGCTCTCCAACACCACAGGGTTTATGTGCAGAGGTAATTGCATCAGTGAGGCTTGTGACAACTATAGGAAAGGACCAGCTTATTTCTTCATTTTTTTTTTTTACTTATCTGTATTTGCACCATCTTGCTCATTACAAACAAGGCAGAAACAACCATTAACTGTGTTAAATGCGGAGACAATATGTGGCTCATACTCTTAGACCAGTTTATGAATATTTCTCAGTTTTTTTCAGTCTTGAATCAATTTGATACAGACTAATATGGGCAGTTTTCTGATATTAGCATTTTGTGACAAGGGATAGGTGTCCAACAACTCCAGGAGTATAAGAAATAAGTACAAAACTACGCACTTTTTACAATAAGGCAGATTAGGCAATTTGTCCATTTTGTTAAAAATGTTATTTCTGCATTCATTAGTCATTCATGGAGATTAAGATTACAGTAATCAGTGTTTGCTGTAAACCACTTTGCATTTTATGTCTTCGTGTGCATGTAGCTCTGTCAATAAAAGCTTTGCATTTCAGGAGAAAAGATTAAACACTGAAGGTTTTCTCAAGGTGGCAGGCTCCTTTGTTTAGCGTCACGTTAATTTGTTTTAAGGTATTTGCAACCTTAATAGCAGAAGTGGAGGAGTGCAGAAATCTGCAGTGTGAAGGTTACTTCATTGCCCATGTCAGCATCTTTACCTGCTTCCAGCATTAGTTCTGCACTTTCATTTCTGCTGTTGTACTTTGTCTGCCAGAAACTGGAAATAATTATAGTAACTTTGAAGCATCAGCCTGTCTTAGCCACAGCTCTGGCAGTTGATGCACTAAGTCCAGCTTTAACTTTTGTCTTCTTAGCGTGGAAGTAAGTAGCTTTTTCTCTACTCTCGATGTTTCAAAGGAGCTCTGTCTTTACTCTCCTGCTCAGTCTCAAGTGGTGCAGACAGCTTTTCATTTCATGTGTAAATCCAGCTGGATATGAGCTTCTATGTTGTGTTTTGAGTAGCTTAGCAAAAGCCTATAGAGACCTGTTGAACAATATCGCAAATTCTGTTCCAGAGTGCCAGAGCCTCAAAAGTAAATATGAAAATGTGAATTCAAATTGATTATCAGATGTTGCTCCTGTCAGAGAGTTCAATAACATTCATTTACTGTTCAACAAAATAGCTACATGTATTTGAGGCAGTACGAGGCAGTACTGATACTAGAGAAACAGTTCCATCAAAAATTATTCTTGTATTCAAACATATGTATTTATCATTGCATTTTATTAGAGCAGAGTGAACTAATTACAGTTGTTTTCTCACAGTCCCTGAGGTTGTCTTTGATTGTGGTAATAATGAATAATGTAAATTATTGCAATCAGATATTTCCTACAAAGTGTTTGACAACTATTAAACTACTGTGACTGTTGCTTCTGATACTACTTAATGTTATCTCATTAGTGCTGTATATATCCATATCTGTCTGCATGTTGGCAGGTCTCACTCCAACGTATGATTGCAAACTCTTGAGCTCAAGAACTTTTTGTTCAGTGTTTGACCTTCTTGGCCCATGTAGATGCGAGATACCAGAAAAGTTGTTGCTTAGCCAGCCTTCTGCATTGTTGTGATGTTAAAATACTTATGCCTTGACTCCTAACAGCGCTTAAAGGCACAGTGGCAGTACAACAAATAATTCATGTTTTGAATAGGTAGATGAATCTTTACTGCACGTTTCTAAGCAATAGTTTAGACTGACATTCTAAGAACTACAGTTACTTTATTGCTACAAAAGCCAGTCTGGTGTTAGTTCGATCTGCATTAGTTTTGTCTTTTGAAAGGGACAAACTAGAACAAGAGGAGCAACAAAGCTGGCAAAGGGTCTAGAACACAAGTCTTATGAGGAGTGACTGAGGGAGCTGGGGGTATGAGGAGAGGAGGCTCAGAGGAGGTTGCACCAGAGAAGGTTTAGATTGAATATTACGGGAAATGTCTTCACTAGAAGTGCTGTCAACCACTGAAACAGGCTTCCCAGGGCAGTGGGGGAGTCACCATCTATGGAGAAGTTTAAAACGTGTAAATGTGTTTTCCAGCCTCAGATTGTTGGGACTCAAATTTACTTTTTCCTCCAGAACATGTCAGACTATACCCTAGCAGAAAAAGGTGGGTTTCTACCTCCTCTTGCTTTTTGCTGTGGCAGCAAAAGCTTTCCTTACACGGTGGCTCCTCACCATCTCGGGTATTTTTACCTGCAATGCCTTGCCAGCCTCTCAGTGCACATATGCAGTGTTACATCCAACAATATACCTTGCTCCTTATTGCCAAATTGACCAGTTAAAGCATGCTTCAATTTTCCATGGGGTGGAAGAGAAGGCCACAATCCTTTCTCATTTCAGATCCTCTGAAGTGCCCACAGGCTCTTGCTCGGACGTAGTGAAACTCTTTACATGGGTCTCAATAAATTTTCATTAAGTACTTTGTACAACTGAGCTTAAATGTTAGTCTTTGTATTACAAGATGCAAACACATTACTGTTAGCAATTTTGAGAGGCATTTTCTGTGTTTTATCCTCAATAGCTCTGTGAAGCCAGAACATCTATTGAGATGGGATCTGGTACATCAGTGTAATTGTAAAGGTTGTATTTTTGCTAGAGCTGAACACTTGTAATGAGGTATTCACTGAGAAATATCATCCAAAATTCAGTAGCAAAATTTTTATTTGCATTGATAAAAGATGTTTTATATTTCATTTTTCATTTTCTGTTAGAGTCCAGATTCAGGTTTGGATTTAGATTTGGTAGATTTTTTTTTAAGGTTCACTTTCAGAGGTGTATATAGTTTACACAGGGAAGGACATTTATATCACTTTTATATATAGGTCTTTAATTTTTGACCAGATGTTATACTAAATTTTTAAACTTGCATTTGGTGAAAATGCGTCTTCTAGTAAGTCATTCAGCCTTGCCTGGAAGGATTCAAGAGATGGGGAATCCGTTGCTCCCTTCCCTTTGTAATCTGTCAAAATATTAAGAGGAGTGGCTCATTTCTGGTTTGGCTTTGTCTAGTTTCAGGTTCCAGCCATTAGTTCTTGTTGTGCCTTTTTATACTAAAAGAGCCATTTAGTACATTTACTTTTTCTCTCTATGTATTCCATACTGGAATTGAGTCAACATTCCATTTTCTCTTCAGAAACATAATAGATTGAGTTCTTCAAGTCTCACTACAAGTTAATTTCTCCAGGTTTCAAATGCTTTTATACATTTTTATGTCTCCAGTCTTTTAACGTCTTTCCTAAGAGATGGACCTGTCTACAACTCACTGATATAATACACAGACTTCAAATCTTTCTGACTTGATTTTTTCCCATTTCTTTAGGCAACTGTTACATTTGACTGCTTTATCACCATACTACAGACAATCCGTTTAGGAGGAACTTGCCCTTTCTAGAATTGTTTCTCTTCATCTTGGTTTTAAATTAGTGTTATGAAACATTTCAAGTAGGTTTGTTTTCTTTAATTTTATTAAACCTAACAAACATTAACACAAAAAAAAAAGAAAAAGAAAGACTGATACCTTTCCTGTTAATAACCATCGTGTCCATCTTCATATTTACAGAACCTTTACCATCAGTGAATTGATATATATATTTCCTGTGTAGTTGAATAGCCATAGGACAATCCAGCAATAACACCTCTGTTCAATAGTGGTCTCTCCATGATAGTTGCCTTTGCAGACTACTTAGTCTGCAAGGTCTTGGAAATATTGAATAATATTGACTTTTAACCCTTTTTCATGAATAAACATTTCTAGAGTTGTTGTCTTCCAGTATGTTGCAGTGACTTGAATAAATTACATTTTTGAACCTTTATTCTTCACTAATAGACTCCAGTGTCACAGCACTATGGGTCTGAAAGGGATTGCTAGTATGCATCACCTTCATCGCCCAGCCCAGAGCAGGAGCAAATGTTCTTACATCACTTCCTGACAGGTGCTTATTTCCTTGGTTCTTTCCTTTGTGTTGTGTGATGACACAATCTGCCTGGGTAGTCTCTTCAAAACTTCCTGTTTTATTTACCCATGTCTTCCTTGGTGGAAGCATACACATTCAGGAACAGTTATGTAAGCAACAGTCAACCTCAAAAAAGAGACCTTGTTCTTCATGCCCTCCATACCTATAGAGTAGGAATTTATGGACCTAAATACCCATTTTTCATTTGTTTTTCTTGAGATTTATGTCAGGGTATCCACGGAAATAGTTTTCTCTGATATTTTGCATTAGGATTTTCCCATCTTCTGTACTGTTCCTATTATTTTAAGCATTATTTTAAATGAACATTAGTAGCCAGTTAGCTGATTTATCATTTTTTATCTTAGGTCAGACTCTGCATGCCTAGCAAATTTAGAAAGATTAATCCCTGAGGAGATATTGATAAGCAGCAAAAAGAATGTACTTCATCAAACACGTCACTTCTTTTTTTTTTTTCAAATTGGGAACAGAAACATCTGTTGAATAATTTCATACTTTCTTCTGCATTGTTATTTATAGTTTCACCAGCTCCATCTGAAAAGTGACACATTTTTGCTATGGATTTCATTTGTTGCTTGCACATAAAACAGAGTTCTTTGTTGTGCTGAGTTTGCCAGCCATACATTGTTTGTACTCAGATAACTTTAGCTTTCTTTATCATATTTGGCTGATAATAAGTTATTTTCACTTTATTCTATATTCCTTGAACCAGGAGGACTAACACTCCTGGGTGTTTGTTTTGTTTTTTTTTTTGTCATCCAGTAAACTTTTTAAAACTACCATTCATTCATTTATGCCTAAATATCAGATCTGATTAAATTTACCATTATTTTTCCTACCTTGAAATAAAAATACCCTTTTTGAAGCTCCAAGTCTGTGTGTTGCCAGCGGAGGCTTCTTTCTGTTAAGTCGCACCAATGTCGTTAGGTCTGGTTCACTGGCCCCGGGCAGCCAGCCACTTGTCTTTATCCACTACAGCACTGGCCAAAATGCTGAAGTCATGGAAAGTATTATATCTTTTTGTCTATGAGCAGTGTTCACAGTTTTTAGAAACCCTTAATATTTGTGATCACCAATATCCATCTCTTGAGGTGATACCTTTCAGGGTGATTAAACTCTCAGCATATTGCAGAGATGTGCCAAGGGATAAACTTAGCTATTCACTGGTTTGCCGAGGTTGTCTGTCACCAACCTCCTCAACAGCATCTTCTTCTGGGCTTTTTTAGTGTGCTAATTCACAGGCACCATAGACTCAAAATAAGATTTGTCAGTATTGTTGAAATAAGTAATGGTGATTAATAAAAGAGCACCACATCGTCACCACTTTTATGCACTTGAATCACTCTAAATAGGTTATAAGTAGACATTTTAGTACTCCAGGCATACAAGTTATTTGAACAGCCTTCAGTAATGCCAGTTTTATGAAACTGGGCCTCATGGCAATGCTGGACAACAAACAAGAGCTGGAAGAACTAGCTGTGGCACAGCATTGATTTTAACATTCCTTTTCTTTTTATTTGCCACATAAATTTATTTGCAACACATGGAGATTAAATTTATATCATATTTGCCTTCTTAGCACCCTGCCCTCAAGCTGCTAATTTAACAGTTTTCTGGCTGATCCAGCTAGCTGTCAGCTGAGAAGATTAGTTTACCAACCTGTGAGATAACCAAAACATGAGAAACATGGAGCTCCATGATACCATTTTTAGAGGCACTTTTCACAGTATATTTGCACTTTAAACTTTCTCCTATCAAGGAACATTTGGGAGGCCCAATTTTCTGTGGAGAGTACTTGTCACTTTCTGCTAACCTGCATCAGCAAATAATCTTGTCATGTTAATGTACAGGGACAGTTAAATGATTTGTTTTAAATGCATTGTGATTGTTATATAGTTATTAAAAGCAAAAGCAAATGAATGCTCAGAATCCAGATGCAGATTATTTACACAGGTAGTGTTAAGGATAAGGCTAATTTAAGCAGACACATTGTATTCTTACCTTACAATATGAGAATCATACCCTATGAAGTAATTGTTTATAATATGTATCCTAGTATTATGTATACTTATGTATTCCAATAAACATTTTAATTCAGTGAGCCACATTTAATAAGTAGCATTTTCTAAAGTATATTCCAATTTTTATGTGAAACACAGTTCCCCCCAGATTAATCCTTTTATTTTAGATAGGTTTGCAAGACATACCTACGACAGCTTAGCAGAGAAATAATCCATATGGTTAACAGAGTAAACCATTTTAGATTATGTTCACTACTACTGCTGTGATACAGTCATCAGTTTGAGGGCAAATGTCATGTACTTTAGAACAAACACTGGTAGGTGCCTATCACTTTTTTTAAGGACAAGATTTGTGCAAATTAGGCATTGTGTGTAAAAGTTCTTATCACTTTATCTGAGATTTTTATGTTAATATATAGTTTGAAATTATACATGTTATAAAATATAATATGCATACATACAATTTTTAATACATATAAATAAAACCTACATGTATTTGAAATCTGAAGACCAGTTTTTGATTCTTAGATACTTATGGGAGGATCCATTTGAGTCCCACAGACAGTTTCACAGGTGTGTGAGGGCAGACCTTAGCTCTGACTTTGCCTTGCTGGGCAAGGCAGGTCCTATTTTATTACTATCACTGGCTCCAGATGATCAGTGCTGTTATGTCAGAGTTTAAACTATGTCCTGAACTGGGTGTTAAACTGGAAGGGCTTCTCTGTGTACTTGAATAGTCATGCTTGGCATGGAAGGGAGCATCCCAACACTGCCTGAAAATGTGCATGCCATAACTGCTGCAAGTGGATTTTTCCAGTGCAGCTGCACATGCAGCACAAACAAATGGGAACATAAATATATCTCAAAACACTTGTGCCTCCAGAGCAGGCTTCAATTTTTGATTCTAGAAGAACTTCAAGGACTCAGCATTGCTCTGAGTAAATACATTAAATGTTTGCTATGTTTTTAATTTGGGGGCAGAGTTCTAGACATCTGTTTATGCAACTTGTTCCATTCAGTGAAATCTATTCCCTTTTCCACAGAGGAAATCTCCCCTGAAATTCCATCAGAACAAAAACTTATAAGATAATGGCTGAAGTACAGTTCCAGCAGTACTATGCTGGGCAGTGATGTGTGTCATTGTGTGATGGGATTTGGTTTGTTTCTGGAGTGCTCTGGATTTTTATGATTTTGACAATTTCAATGTAGGACTTTCGAAATGTAGAACTTTGATGCACCTTGCAAATTCAGCACAGCTATGAAACTTGAAGATTCCTTGTGGGCACCTGATTCAGCTGCCACTGAAGATTTCCAGTGGTTTTGGTGGATCTATCTTCAGTCCTTGTGCCCCAGCAGACCACTATTTTAAACCAAATGCTGACTGTGAACTAGTGACAATTTTTCAGACTGTTCTTTTTTTCTTCTGTTAATAGCACTGTATGAAACCTATTAAACATTTGTGTCATGCTCTGTCTGATATTATTTTCTCCTTACTCTTGAAGCATGCATTTTCTGTCCTCCAGAAAAGTATCAGTTTCCCATAAAATCTACCTGCCTGTCTGAAGGAGTGAGTGCAACCTTAGGGGATGGGGAACTGAAAGAGCACAAGAGGAATCCTGCATTTGCAGTTGTTCGGCTTCCTTTGAGGTGCTGGCTGGAGACTCCATCCGCTGACAGGGGAACTAAATTTGTTTGTTTCTTCTAGTGTCAAGTGGCCTAACCACTGTGCTGTCTTATAGGTGAAGGCTCTCCTTTCCCTATCTATTCTAAAAAAGAGTGATCTCCACCTGTTTTTTTAAGGAACAGCATTCATTGCTTCCAGGCTGTGGCATCCCAGCACTGCTGGTTTCCATGACTTTAATCAGTCGATCTGTCCTAGTTGATTATTTTTACCAATGCCTTTTAAATGTCATGCATGTTTTGAAAAAGTAGATTATAGATGGAGCAGCCTCACAGGTGGAGAGGGAAGATGTTCACTTAAGCTAATAGTAGGATTTTTTGTACACTAGGGAGAGGAGGGGTCAGTAACAGATCAAAGGGGAGCCATTGTTTGTCATATTCTGTCATCTCTGAGTGACAACAAAGTGAAGAGAAACCACAGACATCTGGTGCAGATGGCACCAATATGTGGTGGGCTTCCTTATCAGCCAAATGCAACAAGTTGCCCTCATTGAGCCAACCAAGCAAGAGCATGCCTTAAGTAAGGAGGTTAGATGCAAACTGATCATTAATACTAGTATATCTAGCCTTGGGAAAGTGAGTGAACTGGAAAACAGATGTTACTGGGGAATCCCTGATGTTGCATGATGTCAATAGAAGATGCACACACATAAGCTTGGAAAGATCAGTTCCCCAAATCTCTTGTGTCTTTGTTCCAGAGATGCTCAGGGCTCAACAGAGAAGTGAGGACTTTTTCTGTTATCTTGTGTGTTGATCATAAAGCTTATGTTTTATTAAAGTTTTAGAAATTTCAGATTAAATAGAAGTATGAGCATTTATATCATTTGCTGTCAGATTGTCTCATTTTGCTTCAGAAAAGCTCTGATACATGATACAAACGAGTCCTGTTTTCTGCTGATTTGTATCTTCACTGGAACTACATTTTTATTTGTATGGTTTTAGCAATGTATTCATAGCTTTTATTTTGTACCCACAAATGAATAATGTTGTCTCAGTAACAGACCTACTATCAGTCCCATGTGGATTGATTTGTCATTATCCAAAACTTTTATCAAATATGTAAAAAGTATTCTTCATAGAAATAAGGAAATAGAAATTTATTTTGAATAGTTAGTCTTTCCATACACAGGCTCTTTTGTTACAAATTTTGTTAATTCTGGTATGATTTTTCTGTACTGCATCTCTTTTTCTAAACTTTTCCTCTGATTTCAAGCCTGACTTTGTTTAATGCTAATAACTGATTTATTGAAGCTTTATAAATGGTATTTCATTTGCCAGAGAGACTGCTGAGCTGAGAGCTGTCCCCAAATTTGATACAATATTGTGTTAGAATTAATATGGATATTGATGCAAAATTAATGCAAATAGACTGTACATCTAATCCCTCACTCAAGTTCACTAGCAGCAACAGCAAGTTACTTCTTTGATTTCTGTGCTAGATATGCAGTATTTATGAAGGGTTGCAGTTTACAGCTTTACTTTGGTTATCATTATTCCAGTGCACATTAAAACAACTTTTGGAACCAAAGTTTTTTGTTTCAACATTGTTTTCAGAGCTCACTTAGAGAAACTTGACTTTGGGCTTTGGCATATTTAGCTTATGGCTTACCCCAGTAACATCTGTACAATATGCAAGATGTCAGTTACATTCTGCATCTTCAAAAATGATGGTGCAGATGTACAGGATGATGCAAACACTGCTCACAGTTGTGAGCACTCACAATGTGCGGGGCAGTATTTGGCCATTTCACATTTCAGTTCTGCTCTGTGTGTCTGCAAAGTCTGGCTTGAGTGCACTATTAGACTATAATTGGTGTAATAACTAACAATTAATATGAAAGAGCGGGATAGAAGTTATCACCAGACTTTAAAGGTCTTAACAGGCTATTGCTGGAGGGTAGTCTATCCCCTCACTTGATCTGTTGCTGTATCTTCTGAGATTTGCTGAAATCTTCAGTTACCTCTAACCTTGACATGTTGCTCTCCTGTAATTTATTGGTTGTGTCATTTTCTTTATTTCTGTCCATTTAGGCAGGCATGGGGCTTTCTGATCATAAAATGATAAGCTCATGAAGTGGTTTGGGTTGGCAGGGACCACTTACCATGGGCAGGAATGGGTACCTCCCCTTTCCATTCAGGTATGTATGCCTGGGTAAACAGGGTTTTGACATGTAATAAAGTTTGGTTTAAACCATTTTAGTCTTCTTGCCTTCCTTAGCTTAAGACTCGTTGAAAATTATTGTTTTGATATGCTTCAGCATGTGGTTTGTAGATGACACTTGTAGATTAGGCTTAGGTTTAAAATCTAGCTATTAAAATAAATTGGGCATTGTGCAAACATTTTCAAAAGATCAGGCTTTTATGAATTGCTTTCTTAAACCTAACTGTCCAAGGATAGTTTTGTTTATATTTTCACTACATATGAAAGCTCATATTGGTTAAGTACAGCTCAATGACAGTTTGTATTGTGGGAAAAATCAGTTGATATTCTTCTGTAGTGTTTCAGTGTGGGAGAACCCATCAAGAAAAATTCCTTGTTGCTGTTGCATTTGGTCTTTTTTTTCCTCTTGAACTCAGCATTGCATCTCTCCTATCAATCCCAATGTACATGGGAGAATTTCAATTGTGAAGCCTCTTTCCCAGTCATCAGGCAGTCACTTCTTGATGGTGTCCATCCCAAAGCAATGGGCTCCCCTCCTCACCTCATGGATGCTTTGCCATAGGAGAACTGTGGCTGTTCCCATGAAGGGGAGGCAAGCAGATCCCTCTGGCTACACCGGCAGGTATGCTTCTCTGGCTTCCAACCTCTGCCCTTTTCTGCTCCATCATCTCACTCTGCAATCCCTCGTGGTGATTGACTGATCACTGTAGATCTGGGGAACAAAATGCTCGAAAGCATTTCAGTAAAGCAAAATAACATGCAACAAGCTACTTGCCTCCCTGAAACCGAGCATGGGTTTAATTATCCTTTTAACCAATTAAAACACTTTAAAAGAGACTAAGAATGACTGAGAAGGAGTGAGAGAAGCCCAGTGGTAGATTTAAAGTTCAACAGGGGAAAAAAAGATTATACAAGGATTTCACAAGCAACAACACTTGGATAGTATTTGGGAAATGTTTTTCTTTCAAGACTATCTTGTGATTAACTATGGGAGTAGCACATCAAAGCTGCTCTGACTTCAAAGCTTAGAACCACTTACGGCTTCCAGCTATTACTAAAACCTACCACTTCACCCTGCCAGCAGCTCATCTCAGCTGACTCTTTAAGTTACACCCATCTACTTCCTGCCTTTTGATTTTGGGGAGGGAAGGAAGAAAAAAAAAGAAGCCAGAAAAACTTGTAAATTAAATATAGCTGTTCACACTGAAGTGATGTCAAAGTCAGGGGAAAAAGGCAAATGAAGGCATTAAGACATTAAAGATTTAGTACAAACTCAACAGTGATTTACATATGCACACTGTCATTTGGCTGACTCTAACAAAGCTGTCTGCTTTTGGGAAGTTCCCTGAGGGAGTGTTACCCCTGAGTAACAGCCCCTGAACAATGTATGCAAGCTGTGTAGGCTGTTATTGAGGTCCAGATGTTACCAGTAGCTTGGCACAAGCAGCGGTGCCTTGGGACTCCAGGATATCTTCACATATATGATATATGTAATGAAATTAGATCCCATACCTGTTTGACTGGGACAGTCCACATCCTCTGATCTGAAGAGAGACCTGCTCATGCACCTCCAAACGATGTGCCAGTATGGGACAATGGTCACCATTTATTGATTCTTTTGTATTAGTTATAGAGACCTTGGAGGTAAATTCTGTGTATTTTATATTTTGAGTGTTCCTGAAACAACTCAATTTGTGCAGCATAGGGCTGTGCTACGTTCTCTAAACTGATATAAGAAGGCTAAAATCTACTAAAATGATAACTTCTTGTGGAATTAATATTGTTCAACACTTTTAAAATTTAAAATTTATTATTTTCTGTTTGGGAGTTTTATGCCTAGGGTTTTTTAAATGGTACATTAATCTCTAAATAAAATTTGTCTTGCAAAAGACAAATTAATAGAAAGTTAGAAACAAGTGTGATCTTTCAGTGTATTTTATATAGGAGTTTATAGGTTTGGTACAGATTGATGTCATGCTCTCTAGAGCTAACTGCCATTAATCCATTTACAGATGTTCATTGCAATGAAGAGAAATTATCATTAAATCATAGAATCAACTGGGTTGGAAAAGACCTCTGAGATCATCAAGTCCAACCCTTGATCCAACACCGCCATGGTTACTTAACCATGGCACTAAGTGCCAAATACAGTCTCATCTTAAAAACCTCCAGGGATGGTGAATCACTGGGCAAACCATTCCAATGTCTGATTACTCCCTAATATCCAACCTAAACCTCACTTAACAGAGCTTAAGCCCATGACCTCTTGTCTTACTGATAGTTGCCTGGGAGAAGAGACCAACCCCCACCTGGCTACAGCCTCCTCTCAGGAAGTTGTAGAGGGTGATGAGGTCTCCCCTGAGCCTCCTCTTCTCCAGACTAAACAACCCCAGCTCCCTCAGACTCTCCTCATAGCACTTGTGTTCAAGTCCCTTCACCAGCCTGGTTGCTCTTCTCTGGACCTGCTCCAGCACCTCAATATCCTTCCTGAACTGAGGGGCCCAGAACTGGGCACAGCACTCCAGGTATGGCCTCACCACTGCTGAGTACAGGGGAAGGATCACTTCCCTGCTCCTGCTGGCCACACTGTTCCTGATCCAGGCCAGGATGCCCTTGGCCTTCTTGGCCACCTGGGCACACTGCTGGCTCATGTTCAGCTACTTGTCAATTCAGACTCCCAGGTACTATTGGAAGAGCTGAACATACATTGAGGAGAATTTCTCTGTTTTCTTGCATAGTCCTATATTTTGAAAATGCCTCTGCAAGTGTTTAAAGTTGATTTTTTTCCCTTTATTTCTTCTCTTTACAAGGAGGGATTTTGGCAGCAGAGTGTGTGCTGGTGTCTTCTCCCAGCCAAGCTGGGACAGCAGAAATGGCCCCACTTGGTACTGACCTGCTGTTTGTGGCCACCTTGTCCTGTCAAGGGGTTGTCTTATTCTCACTTACACACAAAAATTATCCTTCTGCATCAAACATGTGAAAGATTTCAGTACAGAAATAGGAAGACAATAAACTGTTTTGCCTGGATGGTGATTGCCACTGGGTGTAAATTATTGAATGATTGTGTAGCAGAGTCAATTGAAAAGAAGAGTGTTATCTTCTAAATAGTTGACATGAAATAAAGTGTACAGGGACTTACTGTTAAATTTATAATATGTATGGCTAGTGTACTTTCTCTCTGAAAAACATGCCTCTGCCTTAAACACATAAAGCAGTAGAGGGGAGCTTCCTGGCTGGTTGATGATGCAGTCAAAATGTCAGATTATTTGAAATAAATCATTATTATAGACTAAGGTATGACTCCACCAATGCATTTATATATGTGTGTGAGAGACTGGAATGTTAGTGGTTAATGACTCAAAACAGTCTGCCATTTGTGGAAGCAGCAGGGTGCTTTGCTGAGGCCAGGTTTGCACCCCCCAAGGGGTAGCAAGAGAGTTTTTTGTGTGCTGGGTTTTTAGCCAGAAAAAGGAGAAGGCCAAGAAGCAGGCCCTGCAGAGGTGGGACAGTATCTTCTCTTTCACAATTGGGTCAGTTATGAAACGCCTCCCACATTCCCCCCACCCCAAGAAGGTGTTGGAACATTTACATTCACACATGTAGGCCTGAAGGTATTCATCCTTTTTGATGGGACATAACTGGCTCAACCACACTAGCATGAGAGGCAGCTGTCATGTCTTAGAAGGTGTCATAAACCATGAAAAACCCTTAAAGTGCCCCCAGACTCCTTCCTGGGGCCTTCCACCAGAGAACTGCCCGCGATCCACGTTATTACATCAGAGAGCATAAAACTCCTGACCCCCAGGGGAGGTACCTGGTCATTCCACCTAAACCTAAATGTATATTAACCCATTGAACTTTGTGTTTTGTGGGCTTTCCCCCCACCCCGATGGATCAAGACACTGAGCATTGTTTTGACCAAAAGACATACAATCAAGTCTCACTGCTTGATCCATAGGCAGTGATATCTTTCTACTCATTTTTTGTTTCCTCTTTCTTTCTTTTGCTTTTATATTTTCTGAAGTATTATTTTTATGCTCTTATATTGCCATATTACTATAGATAATAATAACCAAAACAACTACATACCTGCTTTCCATTGCAACCAAATTATTCTAAAATAAAGCCTACATATATATATTTATAAATACCTACCAGTCAGTGTCATTTCACTCTAATCTACCCCAAGGGATCTGTTAACAAGAACATGGGTTCCCCTTGCCTTCTGGGTTGGGTCATAACAGTGTGATAGGGTTTTTTCTCTTCTTAAAGAGCGCGTTTCTCTCAGAAAAACTGTGCAGACTAATAACAGCCATTTGAAGTTCACTGAAAATGTACAAGGACATCATGTTTCCTACCCTTATGTTAAACTTGATATATTGATTTTTTTGCACAGCCTGCAGCCTAAAAGCGTGATCTATGGCAGGGCAGGCTAACCACATACAAATCTACTTGATCTCTTTAACTTTTCATTTATGACTTAATCAATTAAAATAACAAGTTTGGATTTTATTGTCTGTAAATAAATACACTCAAATCGTCTGCAGAAGCTATTGTTTCACATGTTTACTCGTTTGCACAACATGAAGGCTGTGTAAGTTAGGTACTGTACCAACAAAAGCAGAGCTGAAGTTGAACTTAAAGATTAACTGGATAAAGATTCAACAAATCTTTTTTAGATTAGTGCAGAAAATTCTGGAAAGCATAGCGAGTTTCTTAGCTTGCAGGTTTTTGTCTAAATTTCCCATTCCTTTTCTTTATATATCCTTTGCCTGTTTAATCTTTTGTTCCCTTTATGCTCAGAGATGGCAAGATTATGGAAACACCTAGTGCTGCAGCCTGCATTTAAATTTAGATACAATATGGTGATGTGGAGAGTGTTCTTCTGATGTCAGGCTGGCTTGTTCCTCTGTCTACATTATTAAAACCTCCTTAAACATCTCCATTATAGTGTTCACCTTGCTTGACTTCAAAGACATGTGTAGCTGCATAGAAATAGTGAGCCACAACTCTGCCAACTGGGTTACCCATGGATTTTTTAGAAATGCAAATGTGTTTTCTGCCATGTTTATGAAGTTGTCTGTTTGCTGTTCTGCAACTCTGAAATCAAAATTATAAAATGACTGAGACAAAGACAGAGGCTAACGATGTTCTGGCATTTGAAGTCATTTCCATTCACCTTTGAAACCTTTTCCATCCTCCTCCCCAAAAAAAGAATAATTAATTCAAGAGGTTCTTTGGGGGGAAAGCAAAATTGACATTGTTCCTGTGGAACTTCTTGAATGTGGTGTCACTGAATCACTCAAGAAAATGTGGATGAATGCCTGGCTTATCACTCAGAGTTTATTGGTAGCTAATCTGTTCAAACTGTTTGGAATAAGATAAAACCTGGACTGATCATCTAATGAAAAAGGTCAAAACAGAGAAGAAAGTGCCATGGCTTGTGTTATGTGACACTGTGCCCTGCTTGTCTAATTTGATTTCACAGAGCCACTGAAGCCCCAGGCAAAGCTGATTTTTAGCTGTAATCAGCTTCTTAACCTTTTGAGAACTAACGTAAACACTACCTACCGGTAGTTAATTATGTTGCTCTGCTACATACAACAAAGTGCAAAGGTAAAAGTGTAGAACTGCAGTAACACGTTTTGACAAGATCACTCCAGTGGATTACAGCCCTCCAAGTTTTATCTTTGCTCATTGAACAGGGAGCATCAGTTTATCAGTTTCAGTCATCATTGCCCTCTCATGCTGCTGCCTCATGTCAGATTCCTCTTATGTACAGAAGGGATAACCTGTGGTAGGTTGGACTGCTGTAGTGGTGCATGTGCTATTTTTTAATTATTAGGATTAACTTCCAATTGCTTACTTGTAATAAAGCATTCAGGCTCCCTTCCTCTGTGATGAGCATCTTCCAGAAAATTTTGTGATCTCTGTTGGCAGAAACTTCATGTTAATCTGAGACACCTGTCTCTAGCTGGGATACATGGGATGAATTTTATTTTCAGATTTTGTGTATACATGCACAGGCAAGAAACAAAAATCTGAGGCTCAAAAACTGGGCTTTTGCAGAATCTGTGTGTCCTAGCTTCCCATGTGTTTTTGTCCATACACATCCTATAGTTAGCCAGAAAATATGCATTTCCATGAACTTCAAAACCTTTCTAAGCCAATGGCCTCTCAGTGCATTTTAATTTTTCCTAACCTGTGCTGATCCCTCTTGTTTATATAAGGAAACTTTGATCTACTCATCTTATATACTTGCTACTTGTATATACTTGCTGCGTAGAGGCAGCATGTTGGCTCTGGGTTTTCCCCTCTGTAGAAAGTACCTCTGTTTTACTTTCTGTCCCACTGTTGTCAGCAGTGCATCATTCTTCTCTGTCAGTTTGCTCAGAATAGCACCTGTAATGGCTTATCATTATGAGCAGCATTAGCATGGGTGTTGCAGGGAAGCCTTGTGCTACTTGTGTGCCCCACTTTATCTCAGGCAGCATTGTGGAGCTGGACCACCAGGTCTCATGATCTTCAGTGTATTCAGCCCACCTGATTCCTTGGAAATTGTAGTGGTGCGCTGTGATAGCTGATAGATTAGCAGTGATATAGGTACGCCAGGTAGATAAATGAGCCCTCACTTAATTCAGATACTTACTTTATTAACTAAGAATAATAAAGCCTTAATGACTAGAGTTAATAAAGCCACTAAGAAAACACCACCACCGACACAACAACTACAATAAATAATGACACATTTGCACACTTAAAAATCTTGCTGCATATATATATATATATATATATATATATGCATATATACATGAGGACATATGCAAGTTATATAAAAGGTCAGAGTTGGTTTCATTTTCTTACAGGCAATAACTGTAAGGTTTACCATACACATATTCATTCATGGCAAAATTACAGTGTATTAAGTGGAAATTGAACAGACAGTTTGCTTTTGAGCATCAGAAAAATGGCACATTGTCTTAGCTGACTCCAAGCGTGGACATGAGTGGATCCTTGAGTTCTGGACAGGAATGAGAAATCACCTGTGAGCTGCTGAACAAGTTAGTGATACAGGCTCCTTGGTTTTCTCCAGGAAATGGGTATATATAAAGAAACCGAGGCTGTGACCCCTTTGGGTTTGTGGCCAATCCTTTGGCATGTCAGGCTCTAGCTGTGCAGGTGTCTCATGTTCTGATGGCCCTTCACAGCCTGCCAGCTACATTTCCTGCAGGAGACATGTAAAAGATATTCTGCAAGCACAAAAGACCTCATCTGTTGGTTGCAAATAAATGTTTTCTAAGGTTTCATATAGACTGCATTTTGCCTATATAGCCACCATGTAACACTTTCTCTGACCTGCTCTAACCATCCCTGTCTTCTTGTGTTGATTCATAGACTGAAAACCAATAAATTACAAGTATTCATTGTATAGATCACTGTGGCATTGGTGGCATTTTCTGAATTGATAGAAAATTCTGCAAAACTGCGCATGATTTTTCTGCAGCAATGGTCTGTTCTTCTTCATCTTTTCCTCCACAAAAAACAAGTGGGATCAGATTCTGTCTTCTGGTCCAGCTATCAAAGATGGGAGGCAAAGACTGCTGAGGAAGGTGTGCAAAACCCATCCATCTCCACATTTATGACTAGATGTCCTCATGCCTCCTTATTTTCTCAGTACATTCCAGTTACAAGGAAATTTTGAGCCAAGTTTCTGCCATATGAGTACCTGCTTTGCTACAGAATTATTATCTGGGGACTGTTTGGGTTCAGCTATTTGCTATGGATAATACAAGGCAACGAACAACAATAATCCAACAAAATTAGAGCAATGTCTTTGCCCACCAGAAAGACACTTTTGGGACCCTTGCATAGAAGTTAATTTCTGGAGCACATGACACAAGCACCAGTGTTTAGCTGTATTCATAATGAGTTGGGCAACTCTGTTTACTCACAGAAGAAATTAAAGACTTTATTTCTGGTTCTGGATATACTCAGAAGCAAAGGAAAGTGGTGCTACACCAGTAATGCTCATGTCTTGACACTGGCAGAAGCAATTTTTCATTCCCTCCCTGAGGATAAGCTTTTCTTCCCATCAACTGCCATGAGAACTGAAAGCACTGCTGCTCCTGACTGCTGAAAGGGACCACGTGCTACATAGTCCTGGGATCACAGCAATAGCAGATTTTGATCCAGACCTAACAGAGGTAGGACCCTGAAGAAGAGGAGTGAGGCTTGTGCAGGGGTGAATTTATCAGGAGCTGCACAAAAAGAATCACAGAAGTCAAGTAATACTTGCTTTTGCCCCCTGGAGAATAAATTGCTTTGCAGCAGCAGAGAGGTAATAAGTCAACAATGAGGCACTGCTGCAGAAAAGACAAACCTTTTGCAGCAATATGTCTAAATAAACATATAGCTTACAAAACTATTGGTGAGGCTTCAGCTCGGATCCTCTATATGATGGTGGGCAGCATGGCTATTAAAGAGGAGAACCACCTAGAGAACCTTCAAAAGAAAGCAGCGAAAGTCATGAGAAGTTTAGAAATGTGGTCTTCAGAAACAGGGTGAAAAAAAACTGAGAAGTTTTAACCTAAAAAAGAGGACTGAAATTAAAAGTATTGTGGAGATCATGTTCCACATGGGTGTGTGGAAGAGTGCTGCAAAGAAGAAAGGAACAGTCTGTTCTCTGCACACCTGGTAAATAGTACAAAAAGGGATAAAATTAAATCACAGGAGGAAAAGTTTAGATTAGACACTAAGGGAAACTTTCATAATGGTATGTCTGGAGGATACTGCCTTCAGGTTCTCTATCACTGGAGGAGGTGGTTAAGGACAGGGGAGACAGATGTTTGCCAGAAGGGGGGTAGGTGCAGCGGGTCTTGATGTGGGCTAGTGCATGGACCATGAAACATCTCTCTCATACGTGCTTGTCTATGACTGTATGAATGGGCAGAGAAAAAGAAAGCTAGGCAACAGAAAATGCAGTTGATACAGATTCTCAGGCTCATAGTTTTTGATCTGTTTTCAGAATTTTGACACGTTCTTGCTGTCTTTTTTAAAGATAAAATAAACACTGTACAGTACAATCACATAAAGCTGTTTAAGCAATGTATATTTTTTTTTAATATTGTGAAGTTTTAGTTTTGCTTTCTGACAGGTATGTTGGGTGACATTATCTATTATATTTGTCAAAATATAGAGGACTGACAGTTATTGATAACAGTGTTCTCCCCAGTCTGACATACAATAGCAAAAGAAAGTCTGTTAGAAGGTTTTAACCAGGAAAATACTACCCCTTGTTACTGTTTTAGATGTCCACAATGTCCCTAGTCAGAGAGTAAAACAAACATTGCTGAGGTGATCACACACAGGTAATAACAAATAAGCCTTAGTAAAATGTTTAGGAACAATGCATTTATGAATTCATTGAATATATGCACACAGCAAACAGCTTGAAATCTGGTTGTTTTATGAATTTGCTAACAAGAAAAAAAAAGGATGCATGCAGCTGATGTAACTTATAGTAAGTAGATAAACCCTTTGGACACCACAGCAAAACACGGAAGAGTAAAAAGTGAAGTCTGCCTTTTATTCATGTTAACTCCAGAACATCTTCAGACAAACACTTTTCAGTAAGTGAAGTTAGTGAAATAATTTGAGCTTATCGGTTTGTTCCTCATCTTACATCTTGTAAATATGAGAGAACACTACCTTTAGCAAGTATTATGTGGGCTGTGGCCGGATTCATTTCCATCCTGTTTGCAGGAAAGGAGAAAAGTGCTCTTGCATTTGCAACATTTTCCAGGGAGTGGATTGGAATAATGATATCGCTAGGGGGAAAAAACTTATAAAACAAATCAAAACAGTACCTTGGGAACCTTTTGATTTTTTTTTTTTTTTCCTTCATTCTATGAGATCAGGTCCCCAAAATCCTGGGAATTTGGATAGTGGGATGCTTTAGTAAATGTGCGATGAGAGAACTGCCAGATTGGAGATTTCTTTAATGTTACTGTCCCAAATCACCAGCCATGCTTGAAAATAGGAATTCTTAACAGAACATGCACTCTCAGTATGTGACTTTTAGCTGCAGGGGGCAGAACATATGCTTTAGTGCCAAAAAGTTGTTTTGGTTTGGGTTTCTTATTTTGTTTGTGTAAAACATTTTCAAGTTATGTTTTTATGTTTTAAGCTTTTTTACTACTTCAGTCTTTGAGGCTTGCCATGAAAGCCCAACATAAATAACCACCAAAAAATCCTGAAAGCCTGAAGATCATTTAAGAATTTCTGAATCTCTAGTTGATTCTTTGTATTATATGTAGACTAATGGTACACACAGTGATGTTTTAACTCATTTGGAAAGGGGGTCTTTTTTCTTTCTTTTTTTTTAAGATTAATTTTAGCATTTTAGCCCTACACGGTTTGCGTGTGGTTGCTTTGTTAATTCAAAAGATGCATTCTTCATTCAGCCATGTGTGATTTAATGAATCAGTCCAGAAACTTCTGAGCACACAGAGTTTATATCACTGTAGGTATCAGTGGGACATGAGGATTCTGAGTGCTTTTTTAGGAGATGTCTAACATCCTTCTGTGTTTGACCATTACTTCTCTGATGGCACTAAGAGACCCAGGCTGAGCTCTCTGCTCCTTTACTGAAGCTTCACTGAAATCACAGCCAAGTGGAAGAGTTGACTTTATAGCATCTGATGGAAAGAAGAGTCAGTCCACCAAAGGTGGCACTAATTTATTGGAAATGGCCCTCGCCATGGCTTGGTAGAGCCTTTACTCAAATCCCTGCTTGCCAATTCCGGATATGTTACTTTTTTTATGTGTTATAACTCATTGTCTCTTGATCTACTTCAATTTCAGGGTCATGGATGATGGTATTAGGTATAGATAGCAGTATGTGTTGTTGCATTTAAAGATGGGTGAGACATCTCAGGTCATCAGCAAGTTGTCATACCAGAAGTGATAAGTGCTTAGGTATTGTTAGTACCAGATGCTAACAACTATATCCTTCTTATTTATGGTTTTTGTAGTGAATTGGTGGTGGTGTGTATTTTATTTACTGATCAAGTTCTGTCTTGCACTTTTTGACATAAATTTTCCGCCCATCCAGTGGTGGGGAAAGGAAACTTGAAATTTTTTCATCTGACATCAGCAAGAAACAAGAACCCCCAAAATTATTTTTTAAATCTCAGAATTTTTAATTCATCCTTATGGTTACCTTTGAATTTTGGCAAAAGTGCAATAGCCAAAGCTGGAGGTTAAGCTCAGAATCCTCATTTGCGGTCAATGTGCAGATCTCCTGACCCAGGTCTGCCATGGTTTTCCTTAACTTGAATGGCCAAAAAGGAGACACAACATCATGGATGTCTATATAATGAAATGAGAACCATCTGCTTCACTCGGTAATACCAGATAATAGATTGTTTCATGCAAATAATAATTCACTAGTAACTACACTAACAGCTAGACACTTAAGTCAGATCTTATAGAAAACATTCTAAATTTGTCTCCTTGTTGTGATAGACAGAATTAATATGCAAATAAATAAACAGTGTGAACATTTTGTACTCTGTGCCAAGCAATACTTGGAATTAATATATAGGGGTTTGGAGTGTGGCTTATGAGATGCAGAGCTTTTCACCTCTGTCTCCAGCACTCAACCAACAGCAGAGCCGGGACTGCTTCTGTCTGGTGTTGGCAAAATTATATACAAAATGTGAAATTAATTTGTTTCATTCAGGCAAGGACCTAACTTCAGAGCTCACAGTCTTGCTCGTGAATGTGTGTGGAGACAGACCGGTAGCTATTTGACTGCTTCAGCTTCTGCAGATCCCTTTGCTGACCACCTCTGTAGGCTATAGAGGAGTTTGCACGTTCCTATAAGATGACAACCTTAAATTGCAAAAAAGATGCATTTGTGTTAATATGCTGTGGATATGTTAATTCCTGCAAATTCTACCTCAGAGGCTCTCTTTCAGCAGAGAGGCAGGACAAGCAGCAGAGAGCAGCATCACTTCAAACCCCTGCAGCTGAGTCTGTAGGGAGATTGTGTGCTGGAGCCCTGAAATATGCTCCCCAGCCTGGAGCAGTTTTCAGAGCATGTGTAGACATACTTTCAGAGTACACAGAAAAGCTTGTTCTGAGACTGCCTGTTCTGCTTGTTCAGAGAACAAGGTGTTTCAATTTCTAGGATTATAAATTGATGCTTAGTTGTTTACAGTGCAGACACAGTAGAATACCATTTGCTATGTTTCCAATCCCTTTGAATCTCTTTTGTCATTAGATTCATAACTGTCTGCTTATATAATTTATTGGTCTTTGGGCCTCAGGGGTGTTTCTGATTTAAAGGTGGTTGAAGACTCAAAGTTGAACAGTCTCTAGACTAGGATGTGTCAATGCAGAACTTCTCAGTCATCCAGCTCTCTGTCTACAGAAGGGCTCTTGTCTGATTTGGGAAATTTTTTGCCCTTTGCCTAACCCTAACCCAAAACAATCCATATTTAGGAGTAGTTTTCTTTCTTGGTCCCCCTCAAGATCTCATGGTGCAGACAAAAACACTGCCTGATGCAGGCATTTGACAACAAACACTTAATGTCCTGCAGTGGGAAAGCATGTTCTTTGGTTGGATCAGGTCTTCTGGAAACAAACCTTCTCATCCTTTGAAGGTACTGCGTCATAGCTTTTCGGACGTATATGGGAGCGAGATTGTCTGAAGGTATGCCCTAATTTCTCTGTGCTTTGCTTCCCCATCCCTAAAGCAGGGGTGCCACTTCTCTCCTTGGGTAGTAAATGTGTTCCAGGTGGTGAAGCATTCAGACTGTATGGTAATGAAGAAATATACATACCCAAGGTAGAAATACCCAGAGTGTAGAAAATGTGTTTATTTTCTGTGAGATGTTTATTTCGGAAGGAGAAACCACATTAAGAAAATCATGTCCAGCTGCTGTGGAAACATCAGCTGAAGTTTAATGGATAGTGATTAAAAACGATGATATCAAATTCCTGTCGCTGCTGGTGGCAGGAACCCATGAGACATGAAGATTTAGAAGGGAAAATGCTTCAAAAATATATCTAACCCTGCCCATGCTGGTGTTATACATACGATATAGTGGAACCAAAACATCAAAAGTGATTGAAAGTATATTTGAAGATGTGTTACTTGTGATAGACTTTAATATTTACAAATAAGAAACTGAATAAGTATTTACTACTATGATCATTTATGGCAAACAAGTAAACCATGTGATACCCTTTGAAACAGTAAAATAGAAAAAAAAATTAAAATCTATAATTTTAATCAAAAGTTTGTTTCAGTCATTGAAATTCTGTTATTGCTGCTTACAAACACTAAAGTCAATCAAAACATCAGTAGCCTGCAAGATCAATATTTTTAATATGTTTACATCATTGCAGTGCTGCAGATTTTTGGCTAATGGATCTCACACATATTGATTTCCATGGGAAATGTTAGCCTGATACTGAAATAATTAAAAAAAAAAGCAAAACAACACACAAAAAAAGCCAGGAATTATTGGTTGAAATTTTGAAGGAAATAGAAGTATAAAAATTGGTTATTGACTGAAGTGCTTGGGGTGAATGAACCTTTGGCACTTGCAATAAACTTGTAGCACAGAGTCATTACTGAATACTACGTTAGTCCCTTAAACCTAAAATCAGTCAATATCCTATTATAACAATGCAAATTGTGGTGAAATAGCATAGCTGGTCATTTTCAAAGTAGCAGGATATTCATAAGCATCTACATACATATATGGATGGATGTATTAAGCCAGCTCTGGGATATGCACAACAGCTGATTTTGAAGTTAATTTTAATATATTGAGTTTATCTTGATATTAATGCCAAAGAGTTGATTTGAACTAGTTGTTTAAAATACGTTTAATGACTTTATAAATACTGAAATGATTAAAAGTCCAATAAAATATCATATAAAAATGTATAAACAAGTATAAACAATTCAAATGTATAAATAATTCAATGTTGCCTGTATACTGTATAAATGTATAAACAAGTATATTCAAAAGTCTCTGTTCTGGAAAAATGCAGGTGTTAATTTTTTTCTATTTATTCTGTGTTTTGGGAGAGAGATCCAGAAACTACAAGCAGTGATTACCCTGAACCTGCATAGGTGTCCTGAAAACAGCCTGTCCTCACCCATGCGCCGCCGCTGCTCTGTCAGGCTTCCACCCTACTCATTCATTCCCTTATTCCATAAGTATTATGATTTTGCTTACCTAGCATAATTCTTCGTTTTTTAAGAGAGGATTCTGCGTGCATGGGGCATTATGGTTCTCTGATATCTGGTGAAATAAAGGAGTTCTCCATTCCAAAAGAGACTCTGCATTCCCAGACAGAGACGGAATGAGTTTACCACAAGAAGAGCAAAGCCCTGTTGGCTAGAAGATAAATTTTTATTCACAGTTAAATGAAAAACACCTAAGAGTTGCTTTTTGTTTTCTGCTTTAAAAACCCTCCAAGCGTCTGTGTTGCCCTAGGCTGGAGATCGGTAGCTAAAAGTGGGTACTGCAATATGCAGGCTGTTGAGTGAAATAGTTTTTCACATGAGCTGTATAAATATATAAGAAGCATATACTAAAATGGTAATTCAGTTCCTGTAATACTATGGGAAAGAGAAATTGTGCTCATGTTTTATTATTACAAAGTTATCTTTAAACTTTCTCTGCTTGTTTTTTTTTCTAATTTGTTGCTTTGCCCATACTGACCAAAACCAGAGTGGACTGTTTCAGTGATCTTTTCAGTCAAAATATTATAAAACACACCATGTACAGAGCTCAGCAGAAACCTGGTAGTAGCAGGATCGGTAACTGGTGCCTCACTTTAACTACAGAAGTCTGACAACAGGCAGGTTGCTGTATCCTGCTGGAGTCCTGGAGGACTGAGACCTTTTGGGAATAACTACTAATGAAGTCTAAAATTTCTCAGTAAACTTGTTAATGGAGTCCTGTCATTGGCAAGGTAGGTCTGTAGTTACTCTTCAAGTCATGTAGTTTCTCAATAATTAACATCTTCCAAATTGCTCCAACCACTCATTGAGAACAGAGACATGCATTTTCTGTTCGTGGCAGCCCAGCCACAAGCAGACGTGATGGGCAGCAGCCTGCCCATCCCTGCACTGCATATAACCCTGCACCACTGTGTAGGTTCACACTTGGGTTGATTTTGGAGCATCCTACTTCTAATTTTACCTCTACTGGAATGGATTTCCGCTTCCTGGTCTTTTTCAAAGTTTTTGGGTTTTATTTAAGTAAATACTAAAACAATATTTCAGAATAAAGCTTTCCATATTTACCTGTTCTGCACTGCAGAAGGTCTGATGTGTATCTCTAGTCTGTAATTATTAAAAGACAAAGTGGAAAGGTGAAGAATGTTTCCTAAGAACAAAGAACTAAGGGAAGATAAAATCCTCATTTGTAAAAATCTCTCTTCTCTTAGATTGAAACTTTTTAAAGTAAATATTTTTCCTTTCTTATCAGATGCAGAGACTGAATATATGCAGGAATGGGTAGTGAAAAAGGTACATACAACTTCCAGTATTTAAAATTTCATGTTTTCTTAAAGAAGAAAATAAAAATATTTTAAAAGGACATAAAAACAGTAATGTGTTTCCTCCACTTGTTTTTGTGGATTTTCTAATCCTTTTCGATTCAAAGTGTAGAAAAATGTAAAAGTTTGAGCTTTAGGACATTTCCTGAAGAGAGCAAACTAAACCAAGAAATACAACAGTGCTGCAACTTTTTTCCAAAACCTATTTAAAAAGGTGTAGCTTTTATAAACTGTAGGAGTTGTACTTTTAAAAAAGAAAGAAAGAAATAACCTTATGTAGTACCACAGGAAGAGTTTGAAAGAGCCAGAAAACAGAAGAATTAAATATGCTTAGTAGTTAAAGTCACCTTCATGAATGAAGTAGGACAGAAAATCAGTACAGTGCAGCAAAGGTCTTGTGGCAGGATCACGAGTGAGTATGGAAACCAGTGGTGACTTGAAGTGACTTGCAGCAGGACCCTAAAAACACAAAGATGAATAACTTTTTCCTCTAAGCAATGGTTTTTCCCATGCATGCACTTTTTTTGCTGTCCCTAGTCCCTTCGGGGTAGTAATGCCAGCAGGACAGAGATGACTTTGCAATGTAGTAGAGATGTTTGCCATAGCAAACAGGTTGTGTGCTGACTCTGGCAGCCAATGCAAGTTCATTTTCCCTATAGTAGTGAAACACGTACAATTATTTTCATAATCTCCCTCTGTGAAATGAAAGTAATGTGTTTTTTGTAATAGTTGTTGGGTATTTTTAATGCTGTGGTTCCAAAGTGCAAGTATTTTTTAGGATGATAGTTCCAGAGCATGCAACCCAAATAGCTATGCTGGGAGAGTCATCTAATTTCCTGGGAAATGTTCATAAGAAAAGCAGAGGCTAAGCATCAGAGCTGGGGGTCTTCAGGTTGGTGTTTCACACCCCAGCAAAGCTTCTTGGGATTGGCTGTAACTCAGACAGTCCATGGGGACATGATTTATGGCTACGTCCCTTGGTTTCTCCAAGAGTATTTTACACTCGGCTCAATCTCCACACAAGATGGTCCAGGAGATCACATTGCTCAAGTTTCTGTGCCTGGCAATTTTTCTACATCTAAGTCAGAGATATTAAGCACCTTAACATCACTTTGGCTTCTTCTGATTCATAATGAAGAGGCCAGAGTGGGAAATCAGCTCACCTTATTAACTGAGCTTAAACACAAGTAGGCTGTCAGGGATGTGATTCAAACAGCCCTGCATCCTGGACTGTTGGTGTAGCCTAGCCAAAAAGCCCTAAGCACAGGTTCCTGTAGGAATGGATTTGCCCTATATAGGGTGGAAGAAATCCTTCCAGAGATGGACTGATGAAGGAAAAGGAGAAAACAGCTCAAGGGTTATAGAAACAGAAGTTTTTAATGTTGTTTAAACAGATCTTAAGATGGCTTTTCTGTACTTTGCAAAGTCACTCTGTCCCCTTCCCGATACCCCCTGTGAGGGACCCTTATGCAGGAATGTCCTGGGAAGATACCCTGAGGTCTTCCCATTGGCCTTTGTTCACCTCTTTCTATTGGCTGTTAACTCTTTACCTGATTGGGTTTTTCTGTATCACCTTGACCTTGTAATTGGTCCCTTTCCAATCCCCCTGAAACCCATATAAACCCCCATCCCCAAATAAACGCTCTCTTTCGTCCATCCCTCAGCTGTGGTCCTGTGTGTCCTTACGGGCTCATAAAGCCACGTGCTCGAGGGGCAGTTGGGAGAGCATTACACCTCCAGAGAATGGCTTAACCCCCAAGACCTGAAGGTGCCCCCTCTCCAAATCAGCCGTCGTAGGTTCACACTCACTGAGCTGAGTTTATAACCCTTGAATTATTGGGGCTTTAGCTGCATAACTTAGCTTGACTTCAGTGGGCATTCTGGGGCTAAAATTTTCAGAAATGCTGTACAGATTTAGGAGATATTCTCTTGGAAATTTTAAAAACATCACATTTTTTTACCTTGTTTTCTGAGTTGTGTAATTGTATGCAGAACTGATCATAATAGAGGAGGACATTTTAATAACCTCATGATTCAGTTATAATGACAATACAGGCTGCAGTGACTTCAGAAACACAAAATAAATTAAATAAACCATGTAGAATTCCTAAAACTTTTTTTTCACAGACAAGCAGAGCTCAGATCCTTTTTTCCTAGAGCAGAAGTAAGTTCCTCAGCGTGGTTTTCAATAAGTATCTTAAATTTGTAATCATCTTGTATATATACTACATAAAATCCCTGTACTCAAGTACGCTGTGTGTGTACCTACATGCACACAAATACTGAACTGGAATGTCACAGTATGAAAGACTTTGTGCCTTGTGTTTGCCATGTTTATACTGTTCATCATGTTATACATATGTTCATCTGCTTACATAGGTTATTCTTGGAAGTTGACATATGTACCTCACCTAGTATAGAAAAATGTTGGGAAAATTATAAAAGCATTTGTGTTTCCAGCATTCACTGTGTTTGCAAACACACTTTTTTTTGGTGGCAATGTTTACCTCAGGAATTTCTGACCACTTGATGTAAGGGTTTGCATTTGGCCAGATGGGCAGCCAGGCAGTGATTTGATGTTTTTAAACATATTTTAATTGGAACTCTTACCAGGATCTAAGGACCTTGAAGAAGTGCAAATTCCAACTTTGACATGGTCCCATTCGTCTGGATGAATGATATTATAACTTTAGATAATTATTTTTTCTTGTGTCAATAATACAGTTTTGTTTCTGTCAAGATGCAGGAGGCAGTTCTTTCTGGTGATGTCACTTGGTATCATCCAAACATTATTATCAAACTTTTACTGTGTTTGAATCTTTCTTGATTACTAGGGAAGTTACTGAGGAGATTTCAGCTTTTTCTTAGCATTTATTAGGATTTTTCTTATTAACTTGCAGTTATTAAAATTATGATGGAGATTAGCATATTCCTAAGTAATGGGATTTTGAAACAAAGTGTTCACAGTGGGCTGAGTTCAGGAAAGTACTAGAAGCATGATGCTGCAGGACACTGGGAACTGTTGCATCTTACTGACTGTAACACAAATCAGGGATGTATAGCATCCTGCAGGACTGGTGCTTCAGTCATATATGCTGAATTTAATGTATTAATGGAATTTAAGCAAAATCTTTTTGTCCATAAGTTTTAGTTGTATTTATACTTTCACGTGTGCAAAATACTTTCTTTTGAATATAATTGCTAATTTCCTGCTGTGTGATGTGCTGTTACATTTTCAATCAAGTCTTGTGGACAGGAAGTTTATGTGCACCTGAATAAGATAGTTCTAATATACATAAGCTGTATCAGTTCAGCAGATATTACTATTGCTAGTGTGGTAAAATACAGAAAAAGTATCAGCTCCATGACCCCTGGGCTGTCTTATGGTCCTACACAGCAGTCAGTGTTCTGCTTTAAGCTGAAAGTATAGGTATTTAATCAATTGAGTACAACTTTTTGAACTTTTTCAGTTTTGGGAAGTTAACAGCTTCCTTGGAAAAGGAAATCAGAAATAGCATGTGGTGATTGTGCAGCTGTGTAGTGTTGCAGAAATACCTCCAGAGTCATGCATAGGACTACATCACCATCTCATACCTCTCTTTCCCCCTCCTCCGCAAATTCCTCCTTTCTGTTGTAATGGGGGAGAAATTGATTCCAAATGTGTTTCCTTGACCCCCTACTCCATTCGTGTTAGCACCTAACCTTCTATAGTCGTGTCTGTATTTACAGTAATTATATGCATAATGTAGCATATTATTGTCTGGACTTCCTGTTTAATCAGTTCAGAGCTTCTTACAAGTGCAGCTGAAAAGGGCAAACAAAATTAAAGCTTTATATACCAAAACAAGTTTGATTTCCTAAGCTCCCAGCATTCCATAGTACACAGATTTGTTCCACCAAGTTTTGTGATGGCTTGCAGATGAGCAATGATTAATCGGAGAGCTAACTGTGAAGTAGTTTGCAATTAAACTGGAAAGCTCTGAAGCATGCTAATTGAATCAGAAAATTAGAGACACTGAACAGTAATTGGCTATTTCTCATGCAGCAGGTGCTTGGCCACTCATCTGTGGAACAAGGTATTTAAGGCACATTAGCACTAGGAAAAATACTTCTTGATATGGAACAGTCAGATTTTCTGCTCATTTTCACCATGGATGTCAAAACACAGAGCTGTGATAACTAGTGTCCACAGCTCATGTTGCAAGAGTTTGAGTGGGGTTGTCATGAACCTACATGTATGCAATGTCTTGGATCAGATTGAAGCTGGGATACTTGAGTAACCTCCTAGCCTGTGTGGACTATCAAATTCCTACTTTTTTTTTTTTTTTTTTTTTTTTTTTTTTAAAGTAAACACAGCACAATGTTTTAATGAAAGCAGTCCAGGTTGTGTGGTTGATCATCATGTGCTAATAGCCACTTCCAGGCTTCCAGGAGACCAGCTCTGTTCCTTGGAATCCATAAACCAGGATAATGCTTGCTAATCTGCTGTCATGGATTTTGAAGTCTGCCCATGGAAAAATGATGTATGGACACTAAGTAACACTGTCATGTGTTTTCATTACCCCATTTAGCTTCTCAGACTTTATAGGGGAAAAAAAAGACTTTTTTCTGTGTTCTGCTTATGAATGTTGAGATTAGTGGAGTGTGGATTATTGAGTATCTGTGAATTACTTTAATGAGGCACCTTCACTTTTTTTTCATTTTTCTGTGGCTTTAAAAAATGGGAAATTTCTAGTTGAATATTAGTTGAGGGCATCAACAGTATAAATCTAATACTGCTGTGAGCTTTGGAGATGCATAGCACCAATTCATATCATGTCTCAGCATGAGTTTATATCTTCTAATTAGTACCACCATTTTATAGAGAGCACATGCAATGAAAGTTTGTTTGCTGTGCCAATAGGGACCAGAGCACATACAGTAGTTTTGCTATAGTAGAATCATAGTGCCGTATGAGCATAAATGACTTGTAGCGTGAGCAGTAGGTAACCAGAAAAGAGTGGAATTTAATAAATGAAATGATGGAGAGTTTTTACAGAGATATAACCATTTTCAAATTAGTTTGGGTGGGGTACATGATTTCTTTCTTCGCAACTAATTAGAACGTGGTATACTTATCATTGAATGAAAAAGAAAGTATTAAAATACAAATGCACTGCATCATATTACTCTGGGTATCAAGAAGCAGAATATTACAATATTCAAATGCTAATCATATAACTTAGCAGATGACTGCAGAAAGTAGTGTATTTGAGCTGAGATATAAATTATAAATTGTAAACAGTGCATAGGGGATATGTTATAACTGTGTCTCATTTAAATTAAGGCAGGAAGTTTTCTCTGAAGCAGATTATGTGCCTTCATTAAGTTTTAAAATATCCTCTGTAATGTTTTATTAAGATTACTTGGCACAGTGCTTCCCAAACTGGATGGTAGCAATATATACTGGTGGAAACAGCCGCAGTGGTAGAGGTGGCTCAGGTGCATTGCTGCACTCCACAGCTTTAAATAGCACACTTCCAACCAGGTGCTAGTGCACGTACATTAGTTCTTTTCCATGTAATACCCCTCCCCAAAAATCCTGATGCCTTTGCTCTCTGTACTTGAAAGCAGCTCCAAAACATTTACATGATCAATGTTTGTTGCTGGAGGGATGAAGTTTGCTCTTCCATGGACAAGTGAGAACATATTGATCATTTTATTCTATTTGCTATTTCTAAATTCAATATACCTCTGGAGTCGATAAGCGAGATCGAGAGCATATTCTTTTTTTGTGTGCCTGCTTGTAGCTTGTTCTCAAGATCCAAGATACATTTTTGATTAATCACGAATGCTCTGAGGTCATGGAAAGCAAATGTGTTTGTGGAGTGTCAGCTGATGCTGTCAGATAAATGTCTTAAGCTTAGCCAGGGTTCGTGCCCCAGCTTTAGGCTGTGCCAAATATCTCTCCTTGTTGAGGCAGATAACAGCTACACTGGAGGCTACTGAGCTGTTTGTTCACTGAAAGAGCTGACCTTGCCATATGAGGCTACAGTCAGGTGAAAAAAACACTGGTGATATTTTAATTGAAACTTAGCTTCGTGCATTTTCCCCATCTTGAATGTGAATGATTTTTAAATTCCACTTCTTGCACCGGGGTTTGTCCACTCAGCTTCTCTACTGTCTACCTGGCTACCCAGTCTGGTTCCATGTCTGCGAGCCTCCTTTGATAACCTCCATGTCTTCTGAGAAACTTCTGACAAGGTACTTTTGTACAGTGCCAAATAGGAAAGAAAGCCTGCCAGCAAAAGTAAACATTTTTAGGGGCAGTTCACATTTTGGTTCTTAGATTCTCCCATAATCTCACATGGTGGCCTGGAGATTAGAGTGCATGAGAGGGATGCTTAGCAGTGCCTTCTCTCATCCATGTCAGGCTTTTAGCATCACCTTTAGCTCAGCCAGGGTGGTTAGTCCTCTAACAAGTTGTCAGGCACAGATAAGCAGCAGTGACATGATTGCAAAGCCAATGCCTGCAAGAGAGAGCAAGATGCACCAATCTTGGTTTGTAGTGCTGAAGGCAAAAAGATGGATCATATGGTGGTGCATAAATAAGTGAAAACTCCCAGGACTACTTGTGGACATTTGTTATAAACCCCCTCAAGTCAATGCTTTCACTCCCTCCCATCTCTCCCGAAACATGTTTGTTCTTTGCTCCGAAGATTATGCTCCTCTTCCCTCTCAAGAAGTTCATACCATCATGGGTAAATCATCAGGGCTAATTAGACACAATAATGCTGCAAAAATTTTTTTTAAAAAAGATATAACACATCTGTCATGAACTCCCACCAGATCTCTTGGAAACGAGATATTTTTAATATTTTATGCTGAATACAAAATATCTTGAGGAAATGGTTTTACTTTCTGTGTATCAAAACAAAACCTTCAGTGTCAAACAAGTAATACTGTTTAAGCAGCCCTTTAAATGCTGTTATTTCAAATCTCTCCACCCCTAAAATATAAATTTCATTTTAATAAATTGCACTCAATATAAAAAAAAAGTTCCAGGGAGTAGTGAAGAAAGTACAGTGTATGTCTGGAATTTTATTTGAAGCCTGGAGTGCACCCTGATATAGGAATGGACATTTATGTTTTTACACCAAGTCTTACAAACAGAGATTTTTTTTTTTTTTTTAATGAGATATTTTCAGCTAACGTCTAAACCAAATTAAATGTAAATATTTTTCACTTTGAACTAATTTTAAAAAAATCACTATCTGTTTTTGTCCTTTTGTCTTCTTTAAAACAATATTTGACGTAGAGGTTAAAATCATTTCTTCCATGGTCTTTTAGTATGTTATTAATAGTTTTTTGGTTTGCATAAATTGTCTGTGCATAAGGGAGAGATTACACATGTGAGAAAGACATATTTGAATACTTTGAATGGCTGAAAGTTGAGCAAATCCCTATTTGATGTTTGTTCTTGGTGACAGGTCACAGATTAATAAAATAAAATTATTAATAAAATTAATACAAATACCTGATTGACAGAAAAATGCACTTAATTAAACTCTATGAATACCAATAAAGTTCCAAGTCATTCTCTAAATACTAAGCCTGAGAGATGTTCTTTAAACAGATCAGTAACCTTTATTAAAAAGAGAAACATATCTGGCTTGGCACATGTGCGAGTACTTCTACATGATGACTGTGTTATTCCTGGCGTGCAAAAATATATCTCTTCTCCAACACGGTATTTGCATGCATCTTTTTTTTTTCCTGGGACATCCACCAGCTCTGGTCACCATGTATGTTTCAGCTGCAGTGTTGCTTATAAATTCAAGTAGCATTGCCATGTAGGAGCCCTGTGATGAAGGGGCTTAGCAGTTTCATTCAGCAGATATAGAGAGGGTCTGTGCAGGGTGCAGAAGTGACCCTGAGCAGGTCATAACTACGATGATAGGGGAGCACTTTACACTGTCCAAATCATGGTGGTCATTTATGTCAGCTTTGGGGGGGGGGGGGGGGGGGAGGGGGGGGAACTATATGTAAAATATTTATATCTTCCTGTTGATATGGTATTTTTATATATATATGTCTGCCCTTAGGCTCAGCTCAGCTGCAAAAGCAGGGTAGAAATAAAATTATCAATGGAATTAAATCAAAGAAACAACAGAAGTTTTTGTCAACCAATTTATCAGTACAGTTGTGCTAAAGGTCTCCTTATATTGTCCCAGGTCCTGCCTCAAGTTATTCCTTACAGCATTACTTAGGATATTTAATGTTTGGATTAACCCACCCAAGTTATGAATTGTGTTCTGCTCTATTGTTTCTTATTATTATTCGTCCTGTCCTTTTTCCTTCTGGTTTGCAAATTGTTTAACCAAGCATGAATTCCTTGAGCAGCTGCGTTGAATCAGACCACAGTGAGCTAAGAGCAGCAGAGATCATGTTAATGGTTGAGGTGATCATATACGACAACTGAATGTGTCACTGATAGAAACAGATTTACTCAATCTCAGAAGACAGCTCAGAATAACTTTTGTCTGTTTGCCTATTTAGGGTTTGTCTAAGGATCAATTGCATTGATAGGGTTGGTCCATGAGCTGAGTTCTGCCTGTGGGATGTGCTGCACATCCCTGGCTTGGGAGCTCTGGGAGGGTAGCATTACAGTCCTCTGGCTTCTAACAGACCTGGTCAGAAAGCATGTTCTTACTTTTACATCTAAATGTATTTTTAATTGAGGACTATGCAGTTGGGAAAGTTGCTGAGTTTCACAGGCAGTGTTCACCTGCTCTATTTTTTAACTATGTTAATTTGGGTGTCACCTCATTGCCCTTGCATCTTGAAGTTCATGATCTGGTTCCCTTGCAAACCTAGTTAATTTCGTCCGCTGCTGGCTGTTAATTAGACATTAAGAGAAAATAAGACTATGTTGCTTGTAATCAGAATATGGCCTTAGTGTATCCTACATGGGAATGAACATTTGTGTTTTAGCACCTCAGCAGGGGCAAGAGATAATTACTTTGCTACATCTAAACTCAGTGAGAAAGGTTGGCCATCTTCTAGCTATGAAAGAAACTTAATAAAGCTAATGAGGAAACTTGGAAAATGAGGTAAGGCATAGCTGTGCTCAAAAGTCACAGAGAAGCATCAATGAAATCAGGTTTGCAGAGGAGGTATCTGATTTGTTCAGCATAAATGTAAAGGATCTACCTTTCTCTTCCCACTGAGGACCCAGGCTCTCTGAGACAGGCTCTGTTTTTCTGTAAAAGGAGAAAAGGACAAGTACAAGCTTCCCTTCAACTGGTCAAGGCAAGTGAAAGCAAAGCAAAAACATTCATTTAAAGGACAGAGAGATAAAACCATATGGACATGTGCCTGAAGAGGAGCAACTGACCCTTTGCACTGGCTTTGACCTCTGGATGTGAATGCCAAGAGGGGCTGTCAGTATTTAATCTATCCTGATTGTGAACACAAAATGTCAACCTCCTTTCTGTTTCTGTTACCCATCTTTGCTGAACATAAGTTCAGAGCTTCTTCAGGTGCCTGCAAAAGGCATTTCTGGACAGGACCATGAGAAGGGGGTAATCCACCAAAACAGGTGTCCACAGTGATGTGTTGATGGTGGAAACCTGTTGACCATGTTTTTCCATCAGTTTTCAGCTGGTCTTGTTAAGAGAAGCCACGGGGTGTTACGCACAGCTTCATGATGCTTAATCCACCTTGGCAGTGCTAGATGCACTGGGTCTGCCCTGCTCTTGGCATGGTCCTTTTAACATATGTGGCAGTAGATGTAATTCTCTGAAAACTGTTAACAGTAGGCTCTGTATTGTAAGCAACTGTGCAAAGTCCTCCTGTATTCTGAAATCTGAAAAAAAAAAAAAAAAAAGAAAGAAGCAATGGGCATATTTTGTGTGATGTGACAGTATTTGTCAAAAGGAGCAGCAGCTTAATTATTCTCATTCTTTGCAGGCATTTCAGCAAAGAAGAGCTTTACTGAGGAACTTGAGGGAAGTTAATCAAGTAGGTCTGCAGAAGTGTATGAAAAAATTGCAGAAGTTAACCTTGGAAGGCCAATAGATGAGCTGACTGGATGCAGGAGTGAGTTCAGAATGAGACTGGGCAGGAGACAGGAAGCTCAGGTACATCTGAGTTAGTAAATAAAAGTGCCTTGAGAACAGTCACGAACATTGGAATGTGGCTTCCTAGGCTTTTGTACTCCTTACACAATTTCTTGTGCACCTCTACCCATGCCAGTGGATGCTCTTTAGGCACAGTTCTGGAGCAAGGATGCCATCACCCTGTTTTGGAGCTGGGGAGAGTTTAGTTTAAGGACAGGCACAGGCTATGCAGTGCTAGCTGGATGCAATGCCCAGCAGTGTTCTTGCTTGTGTTAAATTTATCAGCATAAAGTCTGTGGGCTCTGAAAGTGAAAAAAACTTTCTTATGTTAGACATGATCAAGAAAGCGGAGATGGTGAAGGAGGCAAAGACTCGACTCCATGGTCAAAGCTGTAAAAAACTAGAAACATCTTTACAGTAACATTTAGGAGGAGTATCTGCAGGGCAGAGGTTCATTAGCAGGACAAGGGAAATGCAACGCAGTGACTGTGATATCAAATTGGTGAGCCTGGGAATCAGTTCTGGCTTTAACAAATCAGGTGAGAATGGTTTTAGAGGTGTTACATAGGATTTCCACAACAACAGCAGACAAAGTGAGCCAGGCGTCAGTTCCAGAAAACAGAGAGAGCATCAGCTTTCATGTCAATGAAAAAAAAACTGGTTTTTATTGGATTTTTGCCTCTGTTTTCAATGGGCATTGAAGACATATTTAGCAACATAAATGCAACTCTTTCAAAGCTGAATTTCTTACTTTGCTTATATAAATTTTAAAAGTTGATTAAGTGTTTCTAGTTATGTTTTTGGTCATGGCAATATCTTTATCAGCAGCATAATTCATACTGTAGCAGTTAGTATGACATTAGAGAAAAGTATCAGTTTCATTCCTTAGAACTAATTGGCTTCACCACATAGTTCAGAAATCATTGGCATCTAGTCAACTGTGCTCACAGAAAATGCACCACGCTAATAAACTCATGTCTGATATTCACTGTATTGCTATTAAGTTTAAATCAATGCATATTGGACACATATCATTATTTTAAAACTGTGTATCACAATATAAATACAAATACTAAAACAGTGAGATTCAGCAGTAAGGTCTGTTTTGTCCATCCGGTCATCAGCAACATGACTGCTGCTCTTACGGAATTATTTCAGAAATGCAAAATCAGTTCTTTGAACCATATATTTAGGGTCCTAGTTGACAGGAAGTTAAATATGATTCAGCAGTGCCCTGGCAGCCAGGAGTGCCAACTGTGTTCTGGGGTGCACCAGGCACAGCATCACCAGCCAGTTGAGGGAGGGGATTGTCTCGCTCTGCTCTGCACTGGTGTGGCCTCACCTTGAATATTTGTGGAAGTTTTGGGCACCACAATAGAAGAAAGATATTAAGCTGTTAGAAAGGGTCCAAGGAGGGCAACAAAGGTCCCAAAGGAGGGCAACAAAGAGGGGGAAGGGCCTTAAGAGGAAGCCATATGCAGAGTGATTGAGGTCACCTGGTGTGTTCAGCCTGTGTTCAGGAGAAGAGGAAACTGAGGAGAGACCTCACTGCAGTCTACAACTTCCTTGTGAGTGGAAGAAGGAGGGGCTGGCACTGATCTCTTCTCTGTGGTGACCAGTGACAGAACCTGAGGGAATGGCCTAAAGTTGTGTCAGGGGAGGTTTAGGCTGGATCTTAGAAAAGGATTCTTCACCCAGAGGGTGGTTGGACACTGGAACTGGCTCCCCAGGGAAGTGGTCACAACACCAAGCCTGACAGAGTTAAAAAAGCATTTGGGTAATACTCTCAGGCACATGGTGTGACTTTTGGGGATGATTCTGTGCAGGGCTAAGGGTTGGACTGGATGTTCCTTGTGTGTCCCAACTCAACATATTCTCTTACTCTGTGATTCTCATGTATTTTAGGAAGGAAAGATGCGTAGTATAAGCATTCTCACTCATAAAATGAATATGTTTTTAGGGAAGTAAAACAAAATACAGGGTGGTTATAACCACAATTAAAAGGTGGAATTGTAAAGAGCAGGAAATTTACTTGGGGTAAAAAGAAGAAAAAACATAAGTTTTATTTTACATTTCAGGTTTAGAGAACACAAATACATTGCAAGAGTAACACTAGTATTCGTTCTTTTTTCTTTTTTTCTATTTTAAATAGTTGTGTATTACATGTTTGTTTAGTGCCTACAGTTATTAAAAGCTGCCCGGAGGATGGACAGTGATGGCAGTTTCATCCCCACCTTTCTAATCTGTCCTGGCCCCTCTGAGCAAATGTTAGCACAAGTGACAGAAATGGGGACAAGAGAGTGATGGATGGGGCTTAGGAAAGCAGGATAAGTGGTGGGGTGGAAAAAGACTAGGGAAAGGAAAACATGTCTCTCTGAAATATTTCATCAGCTGCAAGCAAGAGCCACTGTATCCAGAAAGACTTGTTCAGGCTTCCTCAGGAGGCTGCCAGTGGAAGGGCCTTATCTTCTGATGCTGAGAAAGAAACATTGCAGTGCTGAGTGACCCAGCCTCTGACATTTAATTCAGGTTTTTCACTGATGCCAGTCTGTATCATCCTTCCCATTTTAAGACTGCAGAGAAAAATCTCTGCAGAAGCAGAGTGGATGTTGCAATAGACAAGAACTTCTTTTTCAGAAATAGACATGTAAAAAATGCCAAATCTAGCAACAAAACATCTGTCTTTGTTTTATAATAGTATGATGCTTGCAGTGGTTTATACTACAGGCATGTGTTTGAAATCTTGACTGTTCAACAGATCTGTGCTGTAACCTGCTCTACTGCTCTTCACTGTGGGAAAAGATTATGAATGGTGCCTATGAACTGATAAAAATTTATCTTCATAATGAGATATGGGCGGAAACAAGAACTGCTTGATCTCTCCAGATGACTTTTACATTGTAATGTTTTAGGCTAATTTTCATCACAAATAAAATTCATTAATTATTTTATCAGTGCTAACTATTGCATGCCCATGCCCAGCCTCTTGTAAGTCCAAGATGATCTGCGTACCTTTTCAAAGGGCAGATACAGGCAAGTGGAAATGAGACCTGAGGCACTGAAAGATTTGCACCTTATTAAAATGTAGTCTGAATTCCTTACAGATACCCAGTCAGATATCTTGTATAATCTTCTATCAGTACTGTATCTCCGCTTCAGTTTGTATGACATTACATGTTTTGAATAGGACAAAGGCCCACTGCCGCTGTCAGTCCTGGTTCAAGCCCAATATTTATCTGCTCCTTTGTGAATGCCATTTTTTATCGGGAGTCCAGAAGAGCATTCCTCTGCCAACACACCGTTTCCTGATGCATCGCCCTTTGGCTTGCACGATTTCTGGAGAGACAAGCTCAGACCTAGATGCTTTTCCTCTCCATGATAGAGAAAAGGGATGTCTCTGGTGTCTGCTCTGAGGAGAAAGTTCATTCATGTGTAAATTACCAGTTACCCTTTATTTGCTTGGTCCGTGGAGAGTGCACAGATAAAAGGCTCAGTGGGTCAGGGCTGAGTATGTGTCAGTTTCTCCCATGGCCACGATGACAGCGTTAGGGTTGTTGTCAAAGATTATCAGACAGGCTATAGTGTCTTATCATTATTTACTTGCAGGGTAGCACATAAAAACAAAATTTGGCACATGGGAGGCTTTTGCAGCATTTCAGCTGAGTGTGCATTGCAGGTGCATGGTGATGTTACCATCAGCCTTCAATATCAGTAGTTCTGCATATCTGTCTTTATACTGAAGTGCTTTGTTTTAAATACCTAGAGGGAGAGCATGTGCCAGGCTTCTTTAGCCCTCTGCAGAAAAAAAAAAAAAAAAAAAAGGTATTATGTGAGAAAAGTCACTTCTAAAATCTTATATAAAAACCTGGCAGAGGGAAGGTTACACTCATTTGAACTAAAGCCCCTTTAGATTTTGATCTTGCATGTTTATAATTTGCAGCTATGGCATTGAATGTCTCTCAAATTCTTCAGACACCCTGTGTTGTGTCTCGTTTAATACATAGTTATAATTTATTTGTCTACCTTACAACTGTATTTGTTGCTATTTATTTGGCATAAAAAGCGTACAGCAGCTGGGATCTACAAAATCAGTCACTCAGTTGCCTTTCATTGCAACTGGTAAAGAATCATTATGGGCCTAATAGGCAGTGGTGATGTAAGTGCATTTTATGTGCCATTTTCATATCAACAGTTACCACAAGAAAGTAAAGTTGTTAAGTACATCCTTCTTTGTTTAAAAAAGCAATCATAAATCAGGCAGAATATTAATCTTATTAAATGTAAATTCAAGACCTGGCAGGTTTAATCTATTAGGTCAGCATCAGATTAGGGATCAGGCCTATCCTTCACTTCAATAACAAGTAGATAAAAGTCATCTGTGCTAGCATATTGCTTTTTACTTTTGTGACAGTGTTATGAATGCCTCTTAAAAGGCTTTTGTGGGAGAAAAAAAAGCAAACCTTTTAATATATTTAAAAAACTCTAGAAATTAAATGGCTCAGACTGTATTAGGAGAGTGAGGGTTTAACTTGTTGCACATGCATTTTATAATTCTCATGAGAATTTTTTTCTTTTTCATTGTTATTAATGATATCACATTTTTGTGTATAATATTGATGCTACTGAAATCACTTAATGGCTTTATTTGCCAGAAAGAGCCTGTCTAAAAAAAGAAAGTTGTTAATGCTAATATTTTGAAATTCTCCTCCCTTGTTACTCTTTTAGTTATTGAAATTGCATTTTGAAAATTCCCACAGTTTCAGAATCTAAGTTGCCTCTTGATCTTATCAATGAAGTTTGAAGCAAATGTTTTCAAAATCACCCATAATTGCACTTTTTGTCTCTTTTTATGGATTAGCAAAGCTGGGGATAAGAAGAAAATTTGGAATATGATAAAAAGCCATAGTTCACAATCTCACTTTACCTTCTTCTGCACATGCTTCCAGTACATTTTACTGGTCTATCCCACTGTCTCTTGTCCCTGCCATGAACTGGTAAAACACAAGAAGGAATGCTGTACATCCTAGCTTGCGTTCAGCATTTGGGAAAGGAAAGGTTTGGAAAGTTGGTTTGAAAGTTTAGTTGATAACACCCAAATTGAGCTGCCATGGGGAAGTTGCAGCTTACATCCAGGTAGTAATTCACATGGAGCATTTGGCAACATGAGATAGCTGGTAATGACAGCAGTGAAGGCTACAGTTTGAATAAGTCCTGATTTAATTGGATTGATAAAAGCTGTGTTCTTAGCTGCAAGCCTATCTAGCTGTATAGTATCCTTAGTTCTAGTGTGATGTAGCCTTATCAGTATAAAAACACATTTTCTGAAAGGTACGTTGGTAACCCAGTCTCAAAAACACTTAGGAGAGTTAGTGGAAGGATGTGGATTTTCAGTAATATCAACGTGTTTGTATAGTAACAGAATTAAAATGTTTGGCAGTTCTGTATGTATACAAATATGCTTCATGTATGTAAGTATGGAACATAGTACACAAATACACCATTTACTTAATACAAGCTGCAACATTCTGTGGCAATTTTCCTAAGAATGTATTTTATACATCTGTGAGAATATATATATGATATAATTATATGACAAATAAAAATATTTGAAGGTAGTGAAGAGATTTGTTTATATGCATCTTCTTTTACTTAGGAGGATAGCTGATCTCAAATGTAGAATTCTTATTTACATTGTGCCATAAACAAGCGTTCTTATACATGCAGAACTATACGTAACAACAAGGAGCAAATATCAGTGCTAAACCCAAACCTTTACTTTGGAAAACTCAGTCTACAGCATATGTGAGTGCTGTGTGTCAAATCATAGTGTGGATTAAATGAACACTGCAGTGCAATTAACCAGCTGTGTGACTTTTTGGCTGGGATACTACATTGTCTTTATCTTATGAAGCCAAGTCATGTGTTTGATGTAAAGCTAAAAGTGACTCAGATTTTTGGGTAGGCTTAGAGTGCATTTGTGCCTGAGAAATGCATAAGCAGTTACACACTGGGTTTGTGTTTGCAGGTGTTGTGGTTTATGAACACAAGTTAGTAAATACACTGCGAATAATGTCTGCGCTTAAAACTCCATGACATTTTAAAACTTCCATGCTATTTGCGTGACATTTAAAGTCTGATCACACTAGAGCAGGTCCTGCTACCCAGTAGCAAGAAACAAGCAGTGGAGGTTCTGGAACTGACATGACTTGGCAACTTTCCCCATTGAGTATGGAACCACTGCAAAGAGGGAAAATAGCTTCATGCAATTTTGTGCTCTCTGTTATGTATCACTAATTTGTGGCAAACAAGTCTTGTGCACTTTTAGATCTGAGCTATTATTTCCAAACAGTTCCATTTCACCTTCATGCAACTTAACGGCACAAAGAAAGTTTTGTTGTTTATTATTATTTAGGAAAGGCACAAAAGCAATGACAAAAACTAATATAGTGTCACAAAGTCAGTGTAACAGTAATTCTTATAGCTGTGCATCTCACTGTTTTCTGGATTACTTTGCAAATAATAAATCAAATTCTTCCTCAAGGTGACATGTCAGTAATTTCAAATTTGAGTAGCTTTATATGAAGGATGTTGATACATTTCTACATGAATCTTTGATAGCTCAGCAGACTGACAACCTTAACACTTATAGTGCCCCTTTGTGACAGTGTGGCACACTGAAATAATATTAAGCTGCTTAAAGCTATAAAACCATGGGGATTCTGGTCAGAGTATGGCTCAGCAAGCTTGACTTTGGTCAAAGTCCAAGAGGATCTGGGACATGGAATAACTATTCTAGAATTTTGCTGTTTTTATTTTTTGACGTCATAAAAGAAAACACATGGGTCTGAAGGGTAATATCTACATCATGAAGTACCATGCCCCACAATTTCAAGCTTATAAGTGATGGAGACAAATCACAAGAGATCCATAAGACATTTAATCTCCATGGCTGTAGAGTCGTGAACCACACCATATGTAAAAGAAGAACAGTGGTTTTCAGCACTGCCACTTGATGTGCAGTATTTCTTTGTGGATGGAGCTTTGTGAAAGTGCCAGGTTTTTGTCATTTCATAGTTAAAACTTGTTACAAATTCACAACTCAAACATTCCTCTTAGCAAAAGTGCCGCAGAAGAACAGACTTCTGTTGCCACTTGTGCAATGATCTATCTTTATTTTCTTCAAAGAGGCTGTAAGGGAGCCTCTATGGATTGCAAAGTTGGCAATTTTATGAAATGAGACACTTTTCAGGTATTTATTTTTAAAAAGTGAAAAGCTAAATTCTTTTAGTCTTGTTTTTATTCTGACTTCAGATTTTTAACACTCTTATTCCCACACTTTATCCACATTAAGTAAAGTTAGTCTTAAATCAGCATATGTATCATGAGCCCTTTAAAGAAAACAACTCATCATTACCTGCCTACTCCTTGAAAAGTCTGCCAATTAGTCTGCTATGCTTAATGACATTACTTCAGTTTTGAGAGCAGATATTTTAAAGGGGATGAACTTGAAAAATCATAAAAAACCAGCACTAAAGCCCAGTAACTGTTGTTCAACAACCTAATTTATGTTTTATGCACATTTTACATTCTATAATGGGTTAGCTGTTGAGCTTCTAGCTTTAGAGAGTTAAATAGATGAAATATTGCTATTTTAAGAGAGAAATGTTAGTGTTAGTGCCCAGTTTGCATTCAAGACAAAGGGAATAGAAGAGTTCTTGTCCTGAAAATCTGATTAGTAATTGGAAAGTTTTTACCAAATAAATGAGAGGCTGATGCACAGCAGAACGCTTGTCTGTCAGGGCATCTGCACATAAGCCCTTGGTGGAAGAGACATAATTTTCCTTCCGTGGAAAATGATCAGGAATTTAAAAGGTTGCCTGTAGATAGATGGGTTAAGGGTGTCTGCTGGAATAAATCCAAATGCTATAACATTATTCCAGTTCAGAGCAACTAAGAAATGGACTTTTGGCATTAGCAATTTCTGTACTGCACAGAGCCATGGTATGGCATCCTGTGGTGTTGAGCAAAAAATATCCTGTGTGTATGTACCAATGTCTGTCATTGCCAAACCCAGGAGAAACGTTGTGATATGACACTAGTAAACAGAGCAACAAAAAGTAGCTGGTAAAAGATACTGGCCATAAAACCTGGATAAGAGTGTGCAACGTGTTATGTTATCTGAATGGTAACATGTTGCACAAACTGTAATTGTTGTAAATGTGAATGTTTATACAGGTGGTTTCCTCTTTTGGCAGATTAATGTTTTCATAAATTGCCTGGCTTCTAACATATTTTGTGTGAATATCGGGTACCTGCTTTTGAAACTGAACCTTTTAGGACTTGACTGGACTCTGCAGATTATCTGTATTTGAAATTGATCAATTAAAATGTTTTCGGGGGTAATTGATTCTGTTTGCTCAGAGTGGCCTGTGGCTAAGTCATCCTTCCTTGATATCTCATTCAAAGAATACTATCACCTTAGCACAGAAATGTATGTGCTAATAGCTAAAGCAAGGAAAGAACCAGTGTGTGGCTACCATTCCAAAATAAGTGACTCATTATACATCATAGCATCATACATCACACAAAGTAAAAATTTAGATGCAGTGTTTTTTCCTGTAGGATAATCACTAAAACTGCCATTGCTGATACTAAAACTGCCATTTATGTGATTCTGCATACAGTATTTTTTCAATTGTTCATTTTCTTTATCACTGTTGTGTTAACCAAACATCAAAAAAATGTAACAGTTAATGAAAACCCTGGAACCAAACTTCAAGGATGAGTCTACAGATGCATATGATGTGGTTGCATGGATAGTATTGCTCTGAGTGACTAGCCATTCTTAGCCCCAACAATGTATGGAATATGCAAACTTTTAATTGACTTATGTTACAGTGACTGACCAGCTAAAGCTCACACTAGAGCAAACAATGGCAAGGTACAAACATTTTGTGTTTTATACTTTTGTGCTCCTACCTATGTCGTGTCCTTCAAGAGCAGTTTGTCCCCTGCAGAGAGTGCTGCTGCACAGCTCCTTCCTTTTGCCACTAGATTTGCAGAACCATGGGGCTTGTGCATCCTCAGACTGAGCCAACCTGTGATGTCCATCGGGATTGCTACGCTCAACCCATCACTGGTGTTACTCAGGTCCTCTACTAGTTTAGATGCTAATGCTTCAGCAGTTTTTGGCAGACTACCTTAGGAAAAGTTGCAGGAAACCAATTATTTTGGCTTGACATGAGGTTTATTTTGAACAGGCAGAAGAACAGAATAGCAGACTGCTATGAAGCAAAGGTCACCTCACTTAAATGCAGGGGGTGATCCCATTGGTGCATTAAGAGATCTGTGATGTCTGCAAATTACTATCAGTCATCATCTAATGGAAGAATGAAATAATAGAAACATTAAGCTTTTAGTTGCTTTGTTATGTGGCTTTCAGTTTCCTTATTGTGTACCTCATCTCTTTTTCCATAACAAATTATTATTTCTGTATTATCTCTTATTCTTTACAGCAGTCATAATGCAATTACACTTTTGGGTTAAAATAACAGTCACCATCAGGTAGATTAAGATAAAAATACAAGAGTGACCAATAGAGGAAGCTTTACTCTGGCTACTTGAAAGCTAGGTGATCTGGAAGCTCTGGACTTAAGAAACTGCGTAAGTGGTGTCTTTCCACCAGCAAAGATCAGAAAGCCAGCTCAGCTGTGAGCTGTGATAAAAGATCATTGCTTTCAGTGAGACTCCTGCCTGCAGATGCTCAAAAAAATCCTCCTTGGCATTTGTGGCTCTAAAAAGTTTTTTCCCATAATGAGATTAATTCCTTATTAATATTCTTTTAAATAACGATTAGTTTTTGTTTTAAATACTTGGATTTTTATGCTATCTTAATTTCTTTCACTACCCACTTAACAGCCAATATATATTTCATAGCATTGTACTACAGGAGTTTCCCATATCCAAACTCTATTACATTCTCCATTATTTACTCATTGTACTGCATTAGAAATGAAATTATTGCTGCAAAGTCTGTTTGGACCAGCTCTCTCTAACTCCCAGGCAATAGCTGGGACTGCAGAGGAGCCTAGTGGAAAAATGCACAAGTGATCTTCAAGGGCAGCACAAAACTCTACACAAGATAGACACAAGCTGTACCAGAGCAGCACCAGTAAGCACCATCCCCCTCAGTTTTGCCTGAACCATTCTGACATTAACTAAACGGAATGTCCTTAACTTGTCCCTTCAGTGTGCATGCTTCGAATATTAATATGGTTTTCTGTGTGCAATCTTTTTTCTTCAATCACATTGAGACAAAGAAAGGCAATTTTATCTTGTGATCCTCTATGGCTGCAGGTCAGTTGCAGAGTTGGAAATTTCACATACAGTGTTTGGGCTCAGACACATGGACTGGTGAAGTGAGGTAAAGGAGCTGAGAGTATTATTACAGTAGATTGTCATCAACTGTATCTACATCTTCATTGTGAACCACAGCCAGTGGAGAATGAAGCACTGACAATGTTGTCTTTGCACAGAGAGAATGAGTCTTCCACAAGGCTGCTCATAGCTAGTTTGGAAAGTCTTGTCCTGCTGTGCCTCTCCTCCCCTCCATGTCTGCATTCCTGTTCCTGCTGTGTGCAGACTGTCTGCTGTCCCTCATCTCTGTCTCCCAACCTCTCTTTGCAGCCAGTTCCTGCTTTTCAAGGTCTTTTCTTCACCTACAAAGATGTTCCCTTCACTTTCCTTGGTATTCACATCTCTTTGATCTTTTTGCGCAGTCAAACTGTCTCAATTCACTCTTCCCTCTGCCCCCCAGTGACTAGTTCTCCTCTCTGTTTCCATTAGGCTACTTTTTTCCCCTTCTTCCCTTGCTTTGCCTGCATTTGGAGCCCAGGACAGTGCTGCCTGAACTTAGTTCCTGTGCCTGATGCCACAGTAGCCCAGAACATCTGGGAGCAGCAGTGACAAAATAAAAGTCTGGCTCAGCCCGTCTGCCCTGAGTTGGAGCTTGCCCATTGCAAACAGCAAGAGGAATCTTGGGCCAGAGTTAGACTTCCAAATTCTGGGGACTCTGTGCTGAGCATATGCATATAACATTTTTCAAACTCTTGAGACTAGGCAAAAAGCTGTGTGGTTTTCCATGAGAACTGCAAAAGGATGACAGGGAACTTTACCTTCCAAATTTCAAACTCTTGCTTTGAAAAATAGAGACACAGGAGCTGCTCAGCAAAATTCTTGTAAGGCTTTCTTTTTTTCTTGGTTTTTTTCCTCCCAACAGGGTCAAAACATGCCTTTCCTCAGTCTTATTTCCTGAAGTGACTAAACACTTTCAGTTGAAACATAAAATATAATAATAATCAGCCTAAGGCAGAGACAGAGCATGGGAATTTTCATCCCAAATACTGAGCTTGGCAAAATTTATAAGTGACTGAAAACAAGCTCTTGTAAAGGGAACTATTGAGATCCGAAAACTACAGAGGACCGCCTTGCGTTATACATGAAAATCAGATAAGAATACCTCTGTGATCCATTCAGGGTATTCAACACAGTTAAAAAGAATCTGCTTTTTGTATTTCTGAAATCCATCTTATGCAATGCATGCCAAAAGGATGCATTTGGTTTTAACACTTCTCAGGCCATACCAAAGCTGTTGCATCTAGTTGATTTGCTAAGCATGCCTGTCAGAGATTTATTTTATTAGTTTTGTTGTGGGATTGGTTTGTGTTTAATTTTGATTGAACCTCTTTTGTTGTGAAACTTAAGTACTTGCATGCACATTACAAGTCCAGCCAAGTCAGTGTTGTGCAAGTTGAGCATGAGGATGCCTTCAAAGTACATCCTTAGTATCCCCTAAGCAGATAATAAGACAATAATGACAAATAAGATGATTCTTCGTTCACAGCAGTAGCAAAATCATTTGCGACCAGCACCCTTGTGCCTAAGCTTTTGGGACAAATCCTGATCCTTCCATCTATTGCCATGGTAGTAGATGGGATACATTTCCACTACAGGGACTGAGGATTTGCAAGCATGACTTCTCTTCCTGTGAAAGAGGACCATCTTCTCAGTGTGCAGAATGGGGCCAGCTGTCCACGCCAAGGCTCTGTGCAAGTTTCTGCAGCTGCAGAAGACGTGACCATGGTGAGCAGGCTTCACTGCTCCACTCACAGCTACAGCTTCTGTCCTGGTCCTGCTTTGCTGAAGGCATTTTGGCATGGAAGTAGGTTTGCCTTGTTGTGTGAGTTCTCTGAAGGGAGAGGAGATGAATCTTCTCTATCAGACCCGTTCCCACCAGACCTTTCCTACCCGTTCTCTCATTGCAGACATCCAGATGCATGGACCTCAACATGGGACAAAGCTTCCTGAGCTGCCTGGCTGCTGATTTCCCCAACTTCACAAAGGAAAGATGCGCAAGGGAGCAAACCTTATATTTACAGTGCTCTGTCCCCTCAGTTTGCACTCCTTCCTTGCACAGAGGTGGTCCTGTAGGCTTTCTGTGAGTCTGCATGCCAACCTGGAAAAGCAATTCTAAAACACATGAGAATTTTGAATATTTGTGCTGTAAAGCTCTATCAGGTTCCCGTAGAAAGTAACAATCTACAAAGTTACAGAGATACCGATATGAAGTGTTCATGTCATTCTGGTGCTGGAACTGTAAAACATGATAAAACAGATGGGGATATTGTTGACTGCAAGTTCTTTGCTTTTTAGTCAGTCATAGGTTTTTCACTTTCATAGCAGAGTGGAAAAAGAAATGTTTTCTTAATTTAATATGGCAATATATTGTGATTGTAATGTTTCATTTATCCCCAGACTAATGGGAAATGTGCTGTATGTGTTCCAGTCACAGTATAAGTTTCCCTCAAGTGTTATATAAGAGGTCCTTTCTAACTTCCCTCTACAGGAGACAGTTTTTATATTAACTCATTGCAGGATCTTTTGTGAGCAGTGACTGTCAAACTGTGCTTGTCTGTGCATTTGTGCATGATGATATTGCTGTTATTTAGAGTAATTCAGCTTCTACCTCAATCTTGGTTTCCACCATGCAGTTTTTCCCTTACATGTCAACAGTTTGCTTTAAACTTGTTTTGAAAAAACAATTTACAGTGGTTTAGACAAATGAAACCAAAATGGAGCAATGAGTATCAAGAGACATGCATGGGCCACAAACAAAAAGAATTCCCCAAATGTATTTAAGTGATTTTCTTCCTGCGTTTTTAATATAATATTTGTAGGCCAACTGTGGCAATAACTGATAATTTTAATGCAAGATGACATAATTCCTGTTCAGTGATTCTTCTGAGAGAAATTACCCTGACAACTCTTTTTCTTTTGTTCAATTTTATGAAAAAACAAAAATGAGATTTTCAATGCAAGGAAAAGAAAATAATTTAAATCACCAAGTTTTGAAACTCATTTCAATATTTCATCTCTTCCATTTCCAAATTTACTTTTCCTGGCAGTTTCTGATTCCATCTCCAGCTCCCAAGGTTTAATCATCTTTCTAGCTGCGAGAGACTAAACCAAAGTTTTCTTCAGAACCCACTAAATGCATGGCAAGAAAATCTCTACCATGACACAAGGGACCTTGCTTGATTTTTTCACAGTCTGTCTTAGCAGCACTGGTTCTGCTGGAAGACTCCACGTGGAAAGAGCAGTTGTTAGATCAAGATTGTATTCTGAAATGAAAATTCCATTTGGAAATGCACTGAAGTCATTAAGCCTCATTGTTTTCTCTCTTTGGGTGTTGCAGTTTTTATTTTTTCTCTGGCTGTTAGGGAAATGATAAATTTGTTCTTCAACATTGAGGTGACTGTGTCAGCTGACGATACACATTTGGAGCTTGATGTTACTTATTTTATTGGTTTTTTAAAGGGTAATAGTGAATGAGTCCCTGTTCTGAAACAAATATGGTCTCCCAAATGAAGCTTATTTAATTATTTCAGTATTTAAATGAAATTGTTAGAAACTTTGCCACTTTGCAATTGGAGACTTAAAACTGAATTAGTAGAAAGACAATGATTTTGGGGCTGTTTTCTATTCTGATGTGGTTTTTCCTGTGGATGCAAGGCAGAACATGATCTGCAATTTCTCCAGGAGAAACTGCTGTCTGTTCTCATCCCTCTGACTCCTGGTGCTACTGAGCCTTCTCCAGCCACATCTCAGCAATGGGGCCCCACTGATCACACATGCAAACCCACAGTGAGCATCCCCTGCTCTTAAGGATTTGTTTGGTGGGGGGGAGGGGGGAATTCATTAAAATTAACTTAATATTTCCCTTCACATTCATCCCAGACTTTTGAGTTCCCCCTTCTGCTCTGGGCAGACCCACCTACCGTGCTGATGTTCATGTGTCTGACTCCCATAGATGGGGATGTCAGGAGGGGTGTTGGCGGAGGTCAGTGCATCCCAACACACAACATCCCTTCTTGTCTGCTGTATGGCTGCCTTCAGCTTCATTCCACCTGCACCTCTCTTCACTGCCTTCCCCAGCTGATGCCTGTCTTGAACTCTTTGATGCATGACTGGCTTGTGCCCTTCCGTCTTGAACATCACCTGTGACCAATTTGAGGTGGTGGTGTTCAGAAGAGGTGGGAAGCAAGGCACGTGCACAAGGGAAATGCAGTGAGCACTTCCAGGCAGAGCTGCCATTTGCTGTAGCAAGGAAAAGCATTAAGCAGGGAGTGAAATACAGCTTTGTGAACATTCATCTCAAACACTCCCTCTAATGACATCTCTGAGGTTAAGTCACAGGAAGTGTGATATTATTAAGCTTAGCTAAATTTAGTGTAATTCACATCTGCAAAGCCTTTGTGGATTAGTGTTTAGTTTTAAATTACCAGTTTCTATGGTATAGGAGCTTCAGAGTATCCCGCATTAAGTGTTGATGTGTTATGAATAAGGGTGCAGAAGCCCAAAATCCATGTGGCACACCAAAACCCCTGAAGTTTCTGAGTAATTCTGAGGCAAATAAGCAATTTACTTAGTCAACTGCAGCTGGGATGGCAACCTACAAAGTATTCTTCCGTCCTTTATTTGCTCTCCCAGCATAGCTGTGGGGAACAGCCACTGGAGAGGGGCTCTTTTACAAAGCTGTGTTTATAAGCGACATTGTTTGACTGGTGCAGCTGATCCTTGCAGCACACTTCACCTCATCACACTGTAATAGGTGCAGACCTGTATTGATTACCATGACTTGCAGGAGAGAAAAATCTTTGCACTTCAGATTGGGTATAAATTATAAATAGTGTCTCCAAAGGCTGTGAGTTACAGAAATGGCATTCTTCTGAGACAGCTGCATCTAAAGCTGTTGTTGTAGAGATTATTAATTTTGTCATTGCAGCAACAGGTGTACTTGACCCACAACAATGATCATTGTCCATAAAATCCCACCATCTGGGTTCAATCATCTGCTGTCTTCAAGAATGTTCATTAGCAAGGACCAACTAATAAAAGAAGGTTAACCCTACTATAACCTACATCGTATTGGTGTAAATTCACTGGTAAAACAGCACTGTCTTCCCACCATCCTTCTTACTAATATAGTTATGAGACTCTTGGAAGTGATTCATATAGGTCCTAAATGTACAGGGCATGTGTGTGTAAAGCTGTATCTGTGTACGTACCTAGACTGCAGCTGGTGAAACACAAATGAGAAAAATGTATCTGGTATGGTTTAGCCATAAATTGCTTATTGTAAGTGCACAAGGCTTATTAGCACCTCAAGCTCGTGATTTTTTTGCCTTTTTTGTGAGAAAATTTTTTATACTTGCTTGGCATAACTAAAATGTTATCAAAATTAATAGAGGTTGTCAATGACTCCCAAAACCTGATTTTTTTAACTCCTTTTTTTTTTACTTTGTGGTTGTATTCTGGTGTCCCAGCTTCATTTTCCATGCCATTTTACAAACTTGGACATATTTTCTTTCACTAAGTCACTAAGAAAATGTACTGAATTTTCCATGAAACCATAATTCTCAGGAGATCAGCACCTCATTTCTCTGATCATGCAGGGTAGGGTTACTGCATTTTCACAGATGTGTCCTCTTTTTTCTGCCCTAACCACTGCACCTGGGTGGTAGCACATCCAGTGTTCTGCCAAAGCCAGACTTGGGACTTTCTTTTGCTCTTAAGAAAGAAGAAAATGTGGAGAGGGAAGGTGTGTTTGGTGCTAGCAACTGGAAGACAATGGTGTTACTGAAGAGATCTTGGATGGGCATATTTGCAATAAGGTAGAGGAGGTCTTGCTGAGAGGATTGAAGAGAAGTCAGAAAAAGGCAGCAGTTGGTGGGACATGAGGACTGGGGTCAGAGATGCAGCAGGATCAGGATCAGGTGATGGTCAAGAGTTCAAGAAGAGCTGCCAGGTGAGCAGACTGTGGAAGAGGAATTCAAAAGTGGATGTCTTGGAGAAGTAGGTGTCCTTGAGAAACAGATATCCCAGATGAATAAAAACCAAGCAAGGAGTAGAAGGAGATTTGGATGAAATGAAGCCTCAGGAAGGAGTGAAGAGGGCATTCCTTCCCCTGGGGCTTGCACACCTCCTCAGCATTACAGGGCAGGGTAGCAAGGGGACAGGGAAGCTCTCTATATGCCTGAAACACGTGAAAGTATTTGCATGTCAAGCCTGCGGTGTTTTTGAGCATGTACAGAAGTGATACCATTGTACAGCATAAGCTCTAAGATCAGGAGCTGAGGTGTCTGTAGAGATTAGACACCTTGAGGGGTGGTGAGTGGCTGAATCAGGATTTTCAGAATCATTTAGTTTTAGGCTCTTCAGTTACACCTCACTTGCTGTAAGGATTTGAGTCCTTTTCAGCAGGTAATGGCTCCTGAAGTAGGTGTCCAGCAGAAGCAGGTTGACAGAGGTCGAGAGGAGGTCGACAGCCCCATCTCAGCCCTCCCTTTGCTTGTCCCATTTCCACTGTCCTGCAGCAGCAGCCGCCAGAAGGGGAGGACAGGTGCAGATGAGTTTTGCTTGGGTTTCCCATAGGAGCAAAGTTGGCATTGCAGAGGCAGCACTTGGATTGGATTCTTAAGACTTTTTTTCTCTTACCTATCACAAAGTTAGCCTATTATGGCAAATCAGAGGGGAAGTGCCTTTCCTGTGGCTGCTTCAGGACCAGACAGAAGATGGATGGTGCCAATGGCACATTGGAGGGGTTGAGTTGCATCTGGTTGAGGTAGGTTAGGTTGGGTTAGGTTAGGTTAGGTTAGGTTGGGTTAGGTTAGGTTAGGTTAGGTTAGGTTAGGTTAGGTTAGGTTAGGTTAGGTTAGGTTAGGTTAGGTAAGGTAAGGTAAGGTAAGGTTGGGTTGGGTTGGGTTGGGTTGGGTTGGGTTGGGTTGGGTTGGGTTGGGTTGAAGCCAGCCAGAGGCAATAGTCCTAAGATGAAGCAAGTGGGTTAGTGAGTACCATTTCTGTATGTATGGAAATACTCTGGACTTGTGCTGACTATAGTCTTTTGTCTACACAGATAAAAGAGGACATTATAATCCAAGCAGAAAATTCAGTGTCTTTGAAATATTTCTTATGTAGAAGATTATAGACATCTTCCACCATGGGAGGAGGCAGTTAATTTATTCACTAAAAGCTTGCAATATATGAATTCAGATTCACACTGAAATCATAAAATCACTGGGTGTTTGATGCAGTGCTTCATGGCCATGCATGTTCTCATTGCAGTTTGTTCCTTAGACACAGGCTCATTCCTGTCCCTGGAAAGAGCTTCTTTACTTCCATAACTGCCTATGCCAGCATCCACACCAGTCTCCAAGCTCTGCTTCTGGCATGAAAGAGGAGAAAATTTTATTCAGATGCTTTACTTTAAAATTGCTTTAGTGCAATTGCAAATATGTGCTTATCCTGCTAATGATTAGGAACCTTTTTCCACCTTTATTAGATGAGGTGTCTGTACTCTCATTGAACACACGAATTTAAAGCATTGATGCCCCTCCTAGCTGCTCTGGGTGCAGGCATTGCTATTTTCATGGTATTGCCTTGGCTGCTTGGAAAGTGCCAAAGCTATGTTGGTTCATGCTCATGCTGCTGGTACATCCTGATGTTTGATGGCATAATTACTATTTAGGAACAAATAATCATAAAACACTATCATGAAGAGTAGCTATTTTCTAAGCAGCTGGTCCTTTTCCTCATCCAGTCCTGCTGTCATCAATGAAATTTCCTGCTTAAGTAGCATTCTCCCAGGCTAGCCGAGCTTGCCAGCAATGGGTATTCTTCAGGTCTCTGCCTTACAAACACTGAAAACCTGTGGGATTTTGGAATAAACTGAGATTTTAAAATCAGACATTCAGTATTTCAAATTAAAGTAGATTGCAGGTACTGCTGTGGAATGTTTATATATGTTTAAATATATTTTATAAGCCATTTATGCTTGTCAGTGCTGGTGGCATTGCTGCATGGGCAGAGCTCCTGCCATGGGCTTGGCAGAACTCAGGTCCATTCATGGTACTGCCATCAGTCTCAGCTGAGCCTCTCAGTCTGCAAAAGCACAGTAATGATGACTTCTGCCTTACAAAACTCTGTTAGATGTGTCTTTGCAACACTGCTGGGAGAAGGAGGTGTAACTGATTGCTTGCATCATGCTGCAGCATGTTGAGATCTGACAGGTAAATTTTTCACGTTTATAACTGTGGAAGCTTTGAGGCTTAAATACTTGGTTTTCGGTGATCTCACTCAAGAAGCCATGTGGATGTATGTTCTCTCATGAATTGTTGGGTTTTGAGCAGGTCAAAACCTCCTTTATTTAAAAGAAAATTTTCCTTTTTCCTAGTTGAGAAATTTATCATTTTTGAATGCTAAATACTTTATTTGTGCTCTTGGGTATAATTTTATATAGATTTTTTTTCCTAATTCATTATAGAAAAAATGCAAGTGCATTTAAAAAATTTAGTCATCTCACTAATATAGGTTATTCAAATGCTTCAGAGCTACTATAATGTACCCTGCTAATACTGTCAATAATAAAGCCAATAAAGTCACAGACAATGAAAAGGTAGGGCTGCATAGAAAGAAACTCATGCAGTTATTTAATTTGTCCACACTCCCCAGGGCAAGGTCAGCTATATGCCTTAAATTCCCAAGAGGTAGAGTCTATATCCTATTCTTAACTTCCATTGGTGAGATCCTGCACCTTCCATATGTATGTTCTTATGCCAAAAACATCTTTGTAAGATGTAATCCGAGTATCCCATCTTGCACTTGTCAGGTAAGGAATTTTTGTATTTGTCTTTAAATACAGGTAAAGGTGGAATTACAGATATGAATAGACAGATGGAGGGATAGTGTTATTGATATAGATACTACATGGATGAAGATAGATACATAACAATTAAATAGAGACAGGGATAGATAAAAATTGCAATAGAGAGATATACAAATATAGCAGTATAAATATAATTTCAAACCCTACCTACTTCTCTCTGCATGCTACACCATTTTAACAGTTTTAAACTCTTATCATTGTATAATATTGAGTACAGCTATACTGAACCCCTTCTTCAAGGAAGTGGCTTGCTCTCCGGAAAACATTCCCTGCATTTGGAATCACTGCCTTTGAGAGTGCTGTTCATTCACACACACACTGCGGATCTGATTCAGCTGGCAATGGGTGGGATGCTGTAATGCTGACAGAGCAGATCAACTGCGAGCATTGCAGGGCTGCATTTCCACATCTTCATCTCATCCCCACAGTTTCATCAGAACAGCTGGTGTCCCGCTGCAATTTTGGGTTGTTATGACAGCTGGCTGGCATCAGCTCTCCTGCCTGGCACAGTTCTTGCCCTGTGGTGGGTATGCAAGTTTCTCCCAGTGTATTCCCAAAAGTGGGGCTGGGAGGGACAGCACCTTGGAGAGAATCCCATAGCTACCTGAGAATCCCATAGCTCCCCTGTGATTCCTGGAGCCTGGATCCATGATTTGCCCATTTGTCTGTGCTTCTGCCATTTGTTCAAAAGAGTAGTGAAATTTTGGGTCCAAGGACAAATTGGCTTTTCAGGACTGTTTACCCCCAAACAGCAATTCAGGCTAGCCCACAACTTGAGGTTCTGTAAGTCTTCTGTCTCTTGAATGCTGTTTATTTAGCTTTTGTTTGTGAATTCATCCTTTTTTTAAAGCAGCTACATGCAATTTGTTCTACTGTGACTGTTTGCATTGATATTAATAGCATTTTTGGCCTGGATGCCTGGTGCTTACGGGAAAGTTCTTATAGGTGTTTGGTATCTAATTTTTTCTCTTTTTTAATATATATGGAAAAGAAAATTACTTGACTTTTGGTGACCCAGAAAATGACCTGACTTTTGGTAGCTTGTGCTTAGGAGAGAACGACCTTACAACTTTCACGTATTTGACCGGTTCACATAGGACCTAACAAATGACCTGTGCTCATGGGACTACCCTTTAATATTTAATGAAGAGTAATGGAAAATGACAGCTGTGTTAGCCTCATCTGTTTCCTACTTTGCAGATCTTGTTTGCAGTAAGCTTTTGTGTGAATTTTTGCATCTTGTTGCTCACAGAGCAAGAAGAATTTATTAAATTTTTTTACTCTTTTTAACCACTTGCTTCTTGTGGGTATTTTGTATGCTGTAAACAAGGGGTGAAAAAAAAGCCAATTGCAAGTATGGGAGTTCAGAGGTAATCTTTGTTCTGGGTTGGTGGGATGCTTGTTGCTCTGTTTCCATCATCCCACTAAAGATATTAAAGATAATAAGTGTCCAGCAAAAGTAATGACTGGTCTGTGTCACAGTAGATAATAACCAAGTATAAAATGCTTTAGTATGTGTAGTCTGTTCTCTAGCATTGCCATGACTTTCTTTATATGAATATTTAGTCTGAATCAGCTTACTAGGTGTCTAAACCTTCTTAATAAGCTGTATTTCATTTCTTCAAATTGCTCTGTTTCTTCTCGGTTGACACCTCCAAGGAATTCATTTCCCTTCACAGTTACTTTCAGGTTATTATCATGCCCATGACTCCACAAACTATTACTTCTTAGACAAACTAAACACATCAGGGTTTGGGGATTGATTTTGCATTGGGGGTTTTTTGTGTCCCCTCAGAAATTACTGCTGTCATTTCATTAATTGGCCTTTAGCTTATCTCTGAATTTTGCCTAAGCTTTTAACCTTTCTTTACCATTGTGATGTCTAGAAGTGCGTATGCAGAAGCCCCTAATATCATTGGATCTCAAAGTTCTTGAGCTAGTGGAGTCATTCACAATTTTTCCTGAAGCTTTCATTTTCCTGGACAGAAGTATTAAGTGATTTTAAGTAAGATATACATTTTTTATCTCCTTTTTCCTTAGCTTTACTAGTGATGCTCTGAGAGCATCTTCTGGTTTGGAGTTTGAGACCTAGAGCTTTACATCAGTAGACTGAAATAGACACAATAATTTCTTCCTATGCAGATTCCGTAGGGAATGACAAATGGAGAAAACTTATGAATTAAAAATAGTTCTGTCATAGTTGATAATATCTGATACACTCAAAGGTAAAAAAAAAAAAAAAAAATTTAAATTCCTGTTTAGAAATAACTTTGTGATACAGAAGTGATTTGTTAGCAACCAGAAGGATAGATGCAAGAAAGGCAGGAAGCATCTTTTTTTCAAACATAAAAGCGTATTTGGACATTATTGTTACATTGCTACAGAGTTACAGAGTTGCATACTTAAGAATTAAAGAAGTTCTTCAATGTATGTTTGCATAATGTGGGAAAGAAATTATTTCATAACTTTCAGGAGAAAAAAGTCCTTTCTGAAAAGTGTATCACAGTCATGTACTCAGGTCAGATGGGGTTGGTTTCTTTGTTAATTTATGTGTAAAGGAGGAATGAATTGTGTTGGTGCTCATATTTAATAAGGTTTAAAGTGTTTCCGTTCATGCAACTGTCCCCAGGAGTCTATATTTCAACCTTTAAAACATTCAAAACAAGTTTTGGTAAGACTAAGGGCCTTTTATATAGGTGTAACTTGAATCATAAATGTTAAAGCAGCCTCTGCCAGTGTCTGAGGACAAGATTGCAAAGCTACTGGCATTAACGTTTTGTAGCATGGCAGGGTCTCAGTGCAGGCCACAACCACAGGGACAGAGCAAACTCCCCGCTGAGCAAGACGCCTGTTGAGGAGTTACAGCGCTCTCCATACCAATGGAGACTAAACCCCAAGGCACGGAGCACCCTTAATTCATTTTGAAGTCCGCGCTATTTAGAGACGAGCTGCTGCTTAGAGAAGCAGACCCGAGGTCAGTCCTGTGGCTAATATCTGTGGAGAAGCTTTTCAACCTGGAAACTTTTCTCTGCAGAAATATTTAAGCGCTGAGGCATGTATGAAGATCTCTCCCAGCTTCTGTGCAGCATAGGAAACCTTTGTCCCACACATCTTGTAAACGCGGCGGGGGGCCACTATTGTGCCATGCATCTTCTGAGCACCGCGGGAGGAGGCTTTTGTCTGACACAGTGGGCAGGCGCCGTAGGAGGGCACCTTTGTCCCGCACAGCCGGTAATCGCAGGAGTGAATTATGGGGATTGGAGAGCTCCTCTCCGAAGGCACTCTGGTTTCAGACAGAGGAGTTTGTTGGCCTTGCTTGGCGAAGTGCTGCTTTTCCTGAGTGGAAGTGGAAAGGAGAGGAAGTGAAAATGCATTTGCATGCATGTGAGCAAATGGCCATCGAGATCATTCATCCAGTTGTATTGAACGGCCACCCCTGCATGCACCAATCCAATCTCAGTCTTTGCTTTTCCTCTTCTCAATTTTTCCTAGCCATTTAAGCTGACCTTTTAATTATTATTATTATTATTATTATTATTATTATTTCTCTGTGCCTTCTTATGTTTGTACTATCTCCTCTTCAATATTCTATTCCTGTATTCCAAATCTAAATTTTCAATATTCTTTCAGATGACTAATAGCCATGATTAAGACTTTAGCCCAAATACCAGTCCCTCTGGGACTTCATAGGTATATTTTCAACTCCATATCATTACGTTGAGGGTTTTTTTTCTTAAACGCTTTAGTCGCTTCCCCAGAAGTGTGCCAGTGCCCATTTCCAAGAGTCTGAGATAAGAGAGAGGCACAACTCTGCATCTGTGAGGTGAGATGCTGAATTTGGACTCAGCCTGCAGAGATGTCATGTGTACTGTGGGGGCTGGTGGACATGCTGCTCACAGCTAGAGCCAGCACAGGCATGGCACCACATATTTGGCAGATGTGTTACCATAGATCTCAAGTGCTGCGAGGTCTTCTTGAGTGGAATAAAGTAACTGATTTGCGAACAAGAGGTAGCGGTGACCACAGCCTATTAGAGTGGTGAAGGTCATAATCCATTTTAAGTCACTCCCCAGATTCCCACTGCCCCCACGTTGCCAGGCTGACCTATGTGGAAAACAGAGAGAGCAATGAATAAATCACTCACCTGCTGATTTTTGTGGTTCAATAAACTGGACAAGTTTGGGGTTTTTGTGTTCTTATCAAATTTGAGTGTGTTCTGTTTTAAGACTGCTGTTACCCTAGAGGTGCTTGTGTTGGTTTTTTTCTAATCTTCATCTCCTACTTTACTAAAATTCAGACATAAATTTTATGTGTGGCAGTTAGTTTCAATTAATCCTCCTTTTCTCAAATTCACTTTTTTTTTTTCTTCCCATCCCTACCCCCATCCTCTGGCACCTACCTGATTGTTCCTGAAGTCTCAGAAATAATTGCCAGTAGTCCAGTAAGTTCATTAACTGATTCCCTGAAGATCCACAGATGCATGTCATCTAGACCTGATGATTTCAGTATTAAATTTTTTAAAGTATTCCCTTACCTAATTTTTTATATCAACTACTGTATTGGCAACTCTTCATTATTTCTAGTTATCAATATCTCTTTGTGGTGGTTGGTAAATTGATTCTGAAACTTGTTCACAGTTTTGCAATTGTTGCTCCTTTCACCTCAGCATTATTGCTTCCACCATCTCTTTGGAGCTCCTTTCCAATGATGTTATGTACGTGTTAAAATATATATTCATTTCTCCCTGCATCTCTCCATGCTGGCAACTGGGGGAGGCTAGTTTGCTTTTATGGCATTTCTGTCAGTTTTCTCTCTGGCGCTCAGACCATGGGGGAATTACACTATTTTGTCCTGCAGTTTTAGCCTTTGCATATTTTAGAATGTTGAGTGTCTCCTACACTTAACAGTTGCTGGTCTTTTCATTGCAGCATGCTTGTAAGCTTTTTAAAAATATTAGTACCTGAAATCACTATACACTGTGCAACAGGCCATCAATTAATACAATATACTGAAATCATGTGGTTTATTATCACACCCTTTGAAATTAGTGAGCACTAGAGACATATATCTTAGAGGACTTTGGCTTTAGAAGAATTACTTCTTATTGTCTAACTCTTACAAATCGTTCTATCAAAAAATAGATGGCTGCTCATGCATTTAATTTAGATCTAAATACACAACTGAGGTTGCAGTCATCAATGATATTTTTCCTCTGGCAAAAACCTTATGGCCAAATCTGTTGTCACCCTTAGGATATAATTCCACTTGCTTCAGTCGAATTTTCTGAGCCTCTGGTATATAAATCATAAATGCACAGTCTGTGCAGTGTTAAATTTTTAGGGCTCTCCCTATAGTAGTAGTTGAATGTGAATGCATAAGGGTAAAATTTGACCTTTAAATGACTATAAAGGGCCAAGGCAGATACTTGGCAAGCTTTTCTTATTGCAATATTAATCAAGCAAAGAATCATCATAATCCTGGAAACTAAATAGCCATTGTAGTGATTTTATCACCAGGGAAATTGTTCATCTGCCAGTAAGATTGTTACTAGGAAAGGGAAAAGAGGGAGTGTTAAAATTGCTTTATACCACTGAATCATTGAGTCCCTCTAGACTCAAGGCTTGAATTGTTTTTTGAGAAGAGTGGGTTGAGAGGAGTTGTTACAGGAAAGCTGCAGGTTAATCAGTTTCAGTAACACTAGTCAATGTGAGCATGATCTCTCTTGAGGACATGAGGAAAGTGCATGGGAGAAGGTAGGATTAAGAAAGGGACAAGGAGGCTTCAGAAACTTATTGTTTTGTCACTTTTTGTTTCTTGATGGCCCTTTCACAGAGGAGGAAGGTTGTTGATGAAAAAGAAAAAAAGAGGAGAAAAAACAGAATAATATTCAGAGTCTGTATTTTCACCTAATTTAATCCAGTGGATATTAATGAGAATTATTACAGTGAAAACAGAAGGACACAGATGCAGGCAGGAAGAAGTGACAGAGATGTGTTTGTGTGGGAAATGTCTGTTTAGGGACCAGAAAACCACATAGGAGGATGTTTGGCCTCTCAGGGCTCAGCATGGTATTTACCATATGCCTGACACAGGTGTGTGAAAAGTGGGTGAAACACCTGTGCAGGAGTGTCTTTGGGGTGTGCTAGGACAGCCTGTCCCTCCATAAAACTAGCTTCGGTAGATGAGTTTTGTGCTGCTGCCATTGCATGGTGACAGTGGGCAATCATAACATGCTATAACCTCAGGGATAGGTCTCTTAGGCTGCAGGTTGTGCTGGAAGGGAGACTTTATCCTTCTGCTGTGTCAGGACACTTCTGTGTACAGGATGATCCCACAGTGTGGAACATGTGCTGGAAAGTATGGCTAAGGGATGGCTCTCATAGGGGATGGGATAGGTGATCTGCATTGAAAGCCACCTGCAAGATAGAGTTATAGTATTATTTAGGTTGGGAAAGGCCTTTAAGGTCATAGAGTCCAACTATTAACCCAGCACTGCCAAGTCCACCACTTCATGTGACGGACTGTGTCTCAGCAAAGAGTTTGCACAAGGGTGGATGAATTTGGGCATGGAAAACATTTGTATAAAAGGTGCCTCTGTGAAATTTCTGGAAGATGTCATGAATTCGCTCCATACAATGAATGTGAAGAGGGGGAGTGAAATGCACATGTGCATATGATGTGGACTCTCTTTGTACAAAAATGTTTCTTTCTGTGGGAAGTGCTTTCTTTCCATAGAGGGCTTTTCTGGAGATGCTTGTGTAATGGCTGCCTTTGAGGGTGCAGGGGAGTGTGATGTGACATGTAGTGCCACCATCAAAGACTTTCTGGAGGGGACAGCATGCATGAAGCCACTAAGGATGCCCCATGAATGGATACACAGAGATGAGGGTCTTTACAGGGGTGTGAAGGTGGATGTGCAGCCAACACCATGTTAGAGCATCCCTCCAGGGCAGCCACCATGCATCCCCAGGGACTAATGGCTGCCTCATGTTCTGCAGGGACCGTTGTCCACTCCATGCTCCATCTCCTTCCACCAGGCAGGCCATAACCACCATGTCCTTCGCTATTGTCACCCCCAGATTGTGATACTGTCACAAAACTGTTACTAGGCAACAAATGTGGTTACCGGGTCTCAGTGAATAGCTGAAGGGGAAAGTGAAGTGTTGCACCATTGTAGAGTAACCATAGCAATGACCTAGTATTACAGACTAAAGAATTATCATTAACAATGTTAAAGTATCAAACGGAGGCCCAGAATCCAAAGACATCCAGGCAACATCTCTGCGTAATTGGGTTACCCAGGAAGAAGTGCCAACTCTTCACAGCCCTTGGTTCCTTATCTCCATTGTCTTGGTTTTGTTTTGGGGGCTAGGGGGAGGTGTGTGGTTGTTTAAATAAAGCAAATGCACTGTGCATTGAAGAAGACACTTGCAAAACAATAGAAGCACAAAAAACAAAACAAAACAAAAAAAACACAGAAAAAAACCCCAGAGGTAAATCTGTATGCAGAGGGAAGATGTAAACAGGAAAGGTCCACTTTATTCCCTCAATATCATCTGTGGGAAAGGGTGCACAAAGGATGCCTTCGTGATACATATGATGTATGATGTTATTCAGGTCATGTATTCTCTTTCACTTAAAAATGCAGGTGCCAGGCTAAAAGAAGTGAAAAATGAAAAATAAATAATACAAAGTATGCCAGTCCTGAAAAGTAGATACTTTATTTTTCCCAAGTTAGGCAAAACAGGTGAGGTGCTTTAACAAAGCTTTAATTAACAGGGTACTTTGGGATCTCATTTTCCCATACCCAAGACATGTTAAGGATCTCTGTTCTGTAATTTGGCTGGCCGTGCATTTGCATGAGCAAGTGTGTATGTTTGTGTGTCTGTCTCTCTGAGTGTGTGTATAGTTGTTCCTGCCCAGCTGTCCCTGAGCTCAGCAGAGAACAGTCCTAACCCTCCCCAGGCTCCCCCTAGACCAGCTGCCAGCAGCTGGATGAATTCCCCAGGTTTTGCATTTTTGCATTTACCTGGGCATTTACCCTGTATTTATCCTGCAAGCAACCAGCAGTCACAGAACAACTCCTAGTCAAACTGTCACCTTTGTGTTTTGCAGGTACAGAACGCCATGAACTAACTTCCTGGAAGAGTTTTCCATCTGTTTTCAAGTTCTTCAGCGAGGCTATAAAGGCAAAGAACAGCTTGGTGAAACCAACCCCAATGCGGCGCTCCAACAGGATAAAATATGAAGAATTCTAAAAGGAGGGGAGACAAAAAAAAGCCACCGCCACCATCACCAATGTCTTTGCTTCTTGTTTTCTGCAAGGAGTCTCCCAGCTCCTCATTAGATTGTTTTCTTCCTAGAGCACAGGGTCATGATGTATACATCTAAATAGCGTTTTGCATTATTTCTAGATGAGTGCAACTGTCAAAGCAATATGGGTTCACTGGTTGTGCTTCCTGTGGGCTGTAACTTGGATTTCGTGCTGCTCATCAATGTGCAGATTAAGGCTGACAGTGGTACTGCACAGTGCAGCATGGTGCAGCTCTAATTGCCCTGACATAGCCCTGCACCAAGCTGATGCCAGAATTTAGCAGCTTCGTCGCAGTCCTATTGCCTGCAGGATTTTTTGCAGCTTCCTTCTATTTTGAGACAGAACAAAACAGGAATTACTCTTTTTTAAAAGACAGCTCTCTAACTCAGACATGTTAACCAGCCTATGATTTTACATGCAGTAGCCTTCTCTTTCTCTGGGACCAAGTGGGATTGACTTTTAATTCTTTCATTTTTCTGTTGGTAAGAGTATTCAGGAAGTTTCGTCCAGAATTCTAGGAAAGCTCCACTGTTATAGAGATTTTCTCCTCCTGCCAGATCAATGGCATTATCTGTAGATCTTCTCTTCCATTTGAAAGCTCCATTAAAAAAAAAAAAAAAAGCCTATTCATTAACAGGCTGGATCACACTGTGAAGTATGACAGCAAAAAAAAAAAAAAAAAAAAAAGAAGAAGAGAGACACGTTGCATATTTTCCTGTTTATTTTTAAACACAAAGATGCTTCTGTTTTCATATGCTGGGTTTGTAATGACTTGCCATCCCATGGTTATTGCCTTTTGCCTAACACATGTGTTCATCACCACTTTACCAGGTGCTCAGGTGAAGGGTGGCCCGTGGGGCTGCTCTGTAGGGGGACACCACGCAGCACGTGATGGGGATGTGTCTGTAGCTATCATGGTTGTTGTAGGCATCTTCTCTCCACTAAAATTGAGGGACAAGATGTTCCTGATAGCATGCCCTGTGAGCAAGCACACTAATTAAGCTCCTTTGCTATTGAAGATACTAAATTTAAGTGATCTTTTCTTTGATGGCTATGCCCCCCTCACCCCTGATGCTGTTAGTGCTGAGGAAGCAACACGCAAACACATGGATTTGGGACCCACATCCCACCCCTCCCCATGCAATGTTTCCAATCCCACAACTGAGGGCCAAAAATGGTGGTGAGGAGCATTAAAACAAAGTCATGTGGAAGATGGGGTAGTAGTGAGGTGCAAGGGGAAACCCGACTGGGTTTGTGCCTAAATCCTCTGGTGGTGGGGGGCTATCTGAACCCATGGAGCTCTCACATTCCTGCCTGCTTCTACTGGCAGCAGGGCTTCACTTCCCCAACTGTCGGCTCCAGTCAGCTCACTGCTTTTAATCTCTCCCCTTGGGGAGGGATGCTTGGAGCATCTTCCCTGGGTGGGGTGGGGTAGGTGTCAGGCCATGCCTTCGCAGAGGGAAATGGAAAATCCATGCCTGGCAGATTTTCTTCCCGAAGGGAAACTTGTTGCTAGGGGGAGAGGACTGCATCCGGCTCCCCCCATCTGCCCGTCTCCACCTTCCTTCCCATTCGGATGATGCTGCTGCCTGTGGCTGGCCTAATCTCCCACCTCGGGAGCCTGCAACCCCTCCTCCCCAGGCCCGTGTCCACCCCAGCCCCTGGGCCCTTAGGGGTAAAGGAGAGAGTTTGCATGGCATGGTTTGGGTGTCTGTGCTTTGCCCCACAGCCCAGGAGGATGGCGAGGCTAGGGAGGTTTGCACACGCACTCTGCCACCCTCCTCTCTTCGTTGCTGGAGAGGTGCCATGGGGTCTGTGGGGTGCCAAATATTGTGGGAGCAGATCTATTTTTTTAACTGTCAATGAGAAATGAACTTTACAAAAATTTCTACTGTAATGCTTACTGTTTTCTAAAAGTATTTTCCTTTACTGTGCTCCTGGTCCAGCTCGCATTATCTCTTCTGTGGCGGACTGTAAAGCACAGGGGGTCCTGGTACTGCTCTGCTTGCAGTGAACAAAAAATAAAGATGCTCTTTTCTCTCCTCTTTGCATGATTTGTGTCCTGCACCAAAGCTCTGCAGGAGCCACAGTCCTTGGTGGGTAGTGAGGGGGCTGCATGGGTAGCAGCTCCCCCAGCCTCGGAAAACACGAGGGGTGCAGGTAGTTGTATTTGCAAACAAGACCTCAGATGGGTGGCAGGGGTGGGTGTTGAAGCTGTGGGTGTGGTATGGGTTGTGCTAGTCGCCTCCATGCCATGGAGTGGGCTGCGTGTCCAGCCCCACAGCTTAGGGCTCAGCCTCCCTTCTCAAGTGAGCATGGGCTTCTCTCCCCCACCCCACGTCATCTGCGGGTAGCTGCACAAAGCATCCCTCTCCCCTTTAGCTTCTTGTAAACACTAAACCATATAAAAATACACCCTACGAGAGGGAGTTGACCGGTTTCTTATGGAGAAGGATCTTTGCAGAGGGCTGTGGGCTGGAAATGGGGGAGAAGGTATCTCTGCCCCCACCCACAGAGGGTGCGGAAAGAGCATGGGAGCATCCTGGCATGTACCGTCATGTCCATGTCATGTGGAAACAGTAGCCCTGAAGCACACTTAGAAGGGATAAATGTTCATTTTATCTATTCCTTGGAATCAGTGTTTTTAAAGGTGCACACCACTGGCCCCTCATGCAGTGATGTCTGTAGCAGATGGAGGTTTGATACCAGCATCTTCCCAGTTTCATCACAGAGACTGGGCAACTTGGGAACTGGGCACTGGGCATGAAAAGGTGACCAAAAAAAACCCCAAAACTCCACAACAAACCTCTGAACTGACAACAAAAGTAAGCCAACAAAATTGATGCCACAATAGAATCTTCAGGAAAATCCCCCAGCTCCTCATTGCCCAGGTGCTTATGGTCCACCTGTCCAAAAAGTTTGCACAGCATTATGTGAGTTGAAACGCTGCTATTAAAGCTGTGGGCCAATGAGAATAGTTTCCTTGTCAAGAACAGAGAGCAAGAAAAATAATGTTCCTCAAGGAGAACAGCTAGCGGACCCCCAAACACAGCAAGGCTATGTAGAAAAAAAAGCAAAGAAATACCTTATCTGCATAGTGATACACTGGTTACAGTTACAATTGTCACAGTGTGATTCTCCCAGACTCTGTCAGAAGAAGCTGATGCTTTCCATGGAAATATGCATTTTTCCTCTGCCTCTGAGAAACATCACTAATTGTAGGGTTTTTTACCTCTCTAGAAATTTCATTCAGAAGTACAAATGAAAAGTGTCACATCTAAAACTGCGTGGAGCCACATATTGCACCATTCTCTAGTCAGCCAAGCCAAAAATAACCTGCCAAGAATGTGTACATCCTTCATACACCCGAGTAGAGCTACATTTTACAGAGTGGAAGGATGCATGTGTGTGTACCTCTGCACACATTTGTGGATATCGTGATCTCACAGGGACGTGTGTGTGTGTGTGTGCGCGCACTTGCATTATGTTGATGTACTCGACAAAGTGTGAAAAATGTACTTCTTAAAAAACTTAGAAGGAGATGTCATTTATCATTGTACTATCATAATACCACAAATTTCACTTTTCTGTTCCATTTTGGATTGCATGTGTTTGTGAGTATTTCACTAGATCAGTGACAGCTCTTTATTTGCATAATTATATGCTCTAGTCTGAAGAGAAAACTAACCCCCAAATTTCATGGGTCACCAAACTGCAACAATCAATGTTTTATCACATATGCTAAGCAAAACCTAAGGAGCTATATGAAGTTTCTTGTGGAGTTTTTGCTCCTCAGAAAATTAAAGATGTTGTGCCTCCTGAATAGATGCAAAATCTTTCCAAGCTCTTTGTAGCTGAATTCCATTTGAAGGCAAAACTAGAGATTAGCTCTTAGATCTGGATTTCAAATCCAGTAACATTCTTCAAAGTGGATTCAGACAAGCAGCTTTACTGAATCTCTAAATTTTGCCATCCTTAGTAGTGTCATTTAAATGATGGCAATCAAAAAAATTAAATTCATTCATCACAGTTTTATTCTTTCTGTTGGGCACTGCCCCCATATAAAGATACAGATATTGGATATAATATGAAAACAACTCTTCCCTGAGCTGCAGAATTTATGCTGGTCCATCAGTTGCATGACAACCACACGCTCCAGTTATTGCACATATACTCCAAGTTTCCTTCTCAATCAAAACACCTTGTTATGAGGAAGTAGAAACCTGGGGATAGAAACTGACTGACAGTGAAGAAGATCCCCCTCCTCCTCCTCCATCCCCATCCTCCATAACTGCTGGAAAAGTTTACTTCTTGCTTTAAATCAAAATAAAATTAAAATAAAATAATTTACGCAAAGTACAGGGGTACTTCTCAGAGGTGTAGGTGAGCTGAAATTCCTGGGGGACATGTTTAATTTTGCTGGGAAAAGAAAACCAAACAAACAAATACAAAAAAAACCCCAAAACACAAAAAACTCCGAAAGTTTCCCCAGTCTTTTCCAAGCCGTGACTTTGCTGTGAGAAGTGCACACAGTTTGATGCCTTGTGGTTGAGTCCCTTTAAGCTCTTGGGAAGAATAAATTTTTTAAAAGGAGTCTGTGTCAAGTAGCATAGCCCTCAGTGACCTCCTGCTGCAGGAGAGCAGTACCTGGGAAGGAGCACGCAGCCCCACAACACTGCATGGGTTAAGAATCATTTCTGCTATCCTTGGCTTCTTTCCTTCTATTTTTTTTTTCTTTTTTTTTTTTTTTTTTTTTACCCTGCCATTGACATCAACTCGAGAAGCCTTTCAGGGGGAAATGGGTTTCCAGCACAGACTGGCACCTGAGAAGAATGCGGGGGTTGCGTGGGGACGTTTTTACTCCTGAGTGATTTCCAAACACCCGCTTCAGGCAGACGCCAGCCTCGCACTGCCTCCTCACTTTGCAAGAACAAAATGAAACACGAGTGGGAAATATGGGAAATAAAAATAGTACTGGGAGACACAAGTCTCTTCACCACGCTTGTCTGACTACTGGTGCGGTGTTCTGGGGGTGCAGGGTTCTGGGGGATGCAAGGACAGGGGCCAACCAACCCCAGTCACTTCCTCCATGGAGTGAAAGAGAGGAAAACCTGGTCTCAAGCATCTCCAGGAAAACCTGGTCTCAAGCTCCTCCACACTGCATGTATCCTTCCATCGGGTTGAGTAAATATGAATATTCCCAAGGGATGGTTCCGCAGGCTAGTTTGCCCCAGCGGAGACAATAACATCTGTTATTTCCCACTAAATGTAGCAAAGGAGAGAGCTGACCCCTCTGAGGAGAGACCTGAGTCATCTCCTTTTGTCCTTTCCATTTCTCTTTACTCACGCCCAACATAATCCCCTAATGCCTCATAAATGGCTGTGTCCAGACTTTGGCCTTTTTGAAAGCTGCTATCTCTGTCACAATTAGACAAATAACCCTTACACACATCTCTCCTCCTCCGAGGGACTGCTTTATGCCTTCCGTTTCCAAGCTCAACTCACCAAATGATGTTGTCTTCTATAGTAAAGCCCTTAATGTGGAAGGTCCTCCCTGTGTCCCTGCAACACGCAGGTACAAAAATAATACTCTCCACAATATTTTGCCTGGTCTTGCTTGTCTGCAATTTGTGGAGAAAGCCCCTAACATCACATGGAACTTGTAAATACTGATCTGTTCTCAGCAAGACAGGCGTTTCCAGTTTTGCTGATCACTTGGCTAGCTTTCCCTGCTCCTCTGACCCCTTCCTACATACCCAAATTCCACCCTTTCTCCCACCAACTTTATTTCACTTAAGATACAGCCTTCGATTCGTTTTCTGGTGAGGGACTGGCTGAGGGCAATCTTACCCTCACCCACCCCTCCATGTTGGAGTGTTTAATTGTTTGTTTGTTTGTTTGGGGTTGGTTTGTTTTTGAAAGGGTTTGGTTTTGTTAAGGTTTCTTTGTTTTTCGTTTTTATGGTGATGATTATTTGGATTTCAAATGGTTTCCTTTGCACTTTCTGTCAATTTAGCGTGTACACTCTCGGGGCAGGGGGGTGGGGTGGAGAGCGGTAAAGAGGGATGCAAAACTGCTAGCTATGGGTACTGCGGGCGATGGTGTGCATTGCCTTTCCAAGCGTTTCCCATGGGCTCGTAACAGCAGTACGATGATGGTGTGGATCAAAGCCAGGACCGTTCCCGACAAGCGGCGGCGTGGTCGGGGCATAGACCACCGAGCAAGACGCCGTTCTTCCCAGGGAATCTCGGAGTCCCCTTCCCCCGCTCTGTGGGCGGCGGCGGAGCCCGGCGGCGCTCGGGGCGGGCCCAGCACCACGGACAGCGCCGGCGCCGGGGATCGCGGGGTCCCCGCGCCCCCCGCGGCCCCCCAGCGCTCCCACGGGGACTCTCACCCCCAGACACTGCCCAGCCCCTATGCCCATCTTCCAAGACAGCCTAGACCGTCCTGCTGCGCCGGGGACATCCGCCTCGGCGTCCCTTGGGGAGGGCTCATGGACGGAGAGAGCACGGCGCTGCTCGGACACTTCGCTGTAGCGACGCACCTGGAGTCGCTGGGCTGGCAGGAAGAAACTCTTCTCCCTCGGGTCCCAGAGGACGGGGAGGGAAAAAACAGGGAGAAGTTAAATTTCTCGGTGCACTCCTTCTAGCTGACGGAGAGGAAGTATGGGTGCTGGGGCTACCCCGGTGCTGTGTGAACATCCCGCGGCCCCGACGGGGCCTGTACCCCGCGCACAAGACTTCCCGCCCTCTTCCTTGCTCCACGGAGATACGAGACATCGCTCCCCCGGCCCCGGCGCAGCGCCCTGGGATGCGGGCATTGTCCCTGGAAGGGGTTCGTCACAGGACCTCCGCGGCTCGGGGGTACGCCTCCCGGGCCACCTCCCGACCCAGAGCCACCTCCCTCCCGGGACAAGTCCCGTTTGCTCTATTCCCGCACCCCACAGTCCCACTACCGCGACTGGTCGTCTCCCCTTTATCGTTTTGGGACTTCCCAGGGATGTCTCCGTCTTGACTCAAACCTTCATCATCTCTTTTTTTTTCTTGCTTGCTTTCCTGCTTTCTTGCTTTATTTTATTTCTTACTTGCGTTCTCTCTCTTCCTCTCTCTTTCTCTCTCTCTTCCTTCCTTCCTTTCTTTCTCTCTTTTTCTTGCTATTATTATTAATGTTATTGTTGTTGTTATTTCTTTTTTAAGAGTAGATAGAAAAAGAGCTGACTTCCACTCTATAATTTGAAAAAATGAGCCCACAGACCTTTACTGAGCCCAAGGCTCTACCAGCTCTTTGCAAGAAAATGCAGCACTGGAGTTTCGCTAAGATCCGTCCGAACTTTTTTGATTTTGACTCCAAGTACTCATATTTAGTTGTGCGTTTTGGTGCTCTAGGGGATTTGATTGTTGGCGGAGGGGTGGGATTTTTTTTTTTTTTTTAACGTCTCTCATATTCTGTCTCCCTTCCCAATACAGTGTCCGCCCGTGGCTCTTATCCCAAGACCATGGAGCAGACGGCACTGCCTGCCTCCCTGTATTCCCCTGCCCTGCCCATACGCCCTGCCTGACCGTGGCCCCTCTCCCACTTGAAACCTCCGCGTTTAGCCGAGATCTGCGGAAAGGAAATCTTAGTTCAAATGCAGTTTTACCCTCTTGGGCTTCCCTTCGCCTGGGGAACACAAAAAGTTTCCCGTACGAATACAGCAAATGTGTTTTATTTTAGTTTTTGGAGACTTTATTCCACCATCTCTTTGAAAAAACAAAACAAATCTTCTCCTGCCCGAAGAGGAGCCAGGAGACCTCCTCGCTCTCTCTTCCTGTAACCCTTCAAAGTAGTTTGAAATGAGTTTTGCTGTCTTTCGGCCATCTGTCAATGTCACATTCACGCTGCCTGTGCGGGGTGTGGGTAAGCAGGGGGCGGATGGCAAGTCCTTGCGCGTTCCTGGTCCCGAGCGAAAGGGTCTTCCTCCCAGTCCCGCTGCCCCACTGATCCACCCTCCATCCTATTCCCCTTGCCCCCCCCCCCCCCCCCCCACCACCACCAGTACGGCTCCGGGGTACCAGCTGTGACTTCGAACGGGATTTTGTACTGTCACCGGGTCGCAATATGAAGCGTCCTTTGGATGAGCGGTCATGCTCCTTCCGCTCGGGGGGAGCACCGGGGCCGTCTGTTCGGGATGGGGCGAGAAAAGAGGGCAAACTGCAGGGGGGAGCTTAGGACGTAGCCTTCCTCCTGAAACCCCACTCGTCACTGTAGTCTTCGTCGTCAGCGAAGGGAGAAGTAACTAACGTTGCCGCAAAGATTTTTGCGTTGCGGAGGGAAGAGAGAGATGGGAGAGAAAAACAAGTCCAAACTCCTGTGCTGTTGACAATGCTTCGGCAAACGGAGTGCTCATCTATCTGTCGTGAAACCCTCGAGGAGGAGAGGGAGTGTGCCTTGGCCTCTGAACATCCCCCTGCCCCGGCGGGGAGGTTGGGATGCGGGGAGAGTGGGTAAGCTTCGAGTCCTCTCCTATTTCTTCCCTGAAACGAATACACGGCCGAGCTTCGCTGGAGAGAAATTCAAAGCTCAGGGCAGGCAGAGCTTCTACAGAAGGTCAATTGTCACGGCTCCCTTCCCAGCTGGATGAAGTTCAGTTGATTTTTTTTTTTTAATTATTTCTCTGAAATGTAGAGGGGACTTGTTAGCTTTAAGTAACTGGCACTAGAACAAAAGCCAAACTCAAAAAGCATATAAGTTTTCATTATCAGCCTTCAACCTTGCAAAACTAGAGCCATTTGCTTAACTTAATCTGTAACATATGTTTGCAACAGTAACAGATTTTTTTTTATGTGGTGGTGGGTTTTTTGTTTGTTTGGTGGGATTTTTTTGTGGGGTTTGTGTGGGTTTTTTTCGTATTTTGGTTTTTTTTGGGGGGGTGATTGTTTGTTTGGTTTTTTGTTTTTTGTTTTTTGTTTTTTTTGAGTGGGGGGTGCTTGGTGTGTGTGGTTTGAAGCTGATCAAGTTGTAAATTTTCCTCCTAGGTTTTCAGCGCCTCCTAGTTACAGCCTAACACCTATTGAGAGAGAATGAGAGACTCCACAAAGATCCTACGGAGTCAAATCCGAATAATCCTATCCAAAATCCCTAATAAAGTTTATCAATTAGACCACTCAAACTCCTTCGGATTCATCCCACTGAGAAAGAAGCTGCCACATTTCTGAGAAAATTAGTTTAAACGAGCAATTCAGTATCATTCTCGTCCCGCTTTGCTTGCAGAGCAGCGTCTGGTGATTCAGTGTTTACTATTACTTTTTCCCCCGTCTCATAGGCCACTTTTCCCCCAAGAATCGCAGGAATGATGCAAACGATAGAAGCCTCTCAGTTCTACTAACAGCAGTAATAACGGCAGCAACAGCGCTCGCTATGATTCCACAGTGATTTAAAGCTTGATTTACTCTTTGTTGGTTTTACCTCCTGCAGTAACTTTTAAAACATCTGTCCTGCAGAAAGAGAATTTCTTCTGAGCAGAAGTGACGTTTAGTCTTTAAATACGGGGGTTATGATGGAGCCCTAACAAGGCGAGGAGTGATTTTGGGAAGTAGTATTTACATGCACACTATTTAGAGTTATCAATCTTTATCTCGGCTATTGACGCTTGCCTTGGGAAAAAAAAAAATAAATAAAAATTACACAGAATTGAAAAGATCCTTGAAAAGGTCGTTTCACAGCCTTGAAAAGATCCAAGGCCGTTGACTGATTTTTTGGCATCTGTACTGTGGATGCCTCATGATTATCTGTATTGGTCAATAGCAGAGCGACACTAGGGTAACTCCAGGGGACGTGCTGATATTCCTGAAGAACGAGCCCCTGAGAGCTTTCTCCAACGCGCATCATCCCCGGCCAGCGGACCTGCGCTCTTATTTGTGAGCCGCTGTGGCCTGAGGGAGCTCACCACGGGTGGAGGTACGAGGTCTACCCCTGGGCCTTCCCCAGTGCAGCAAACACCCCACCGAGGACGCAGCGCCCCCGCCCCGTCCAGGGGCCCCTCCCGTGTCCCCCCGGGCCCCCCGCGGCTGTGGGGCCGCCCGCAGCGGTGCGGGAGGGGGCGGTGCGCGGCGAGTCCCGCGAGGCGGAGCGCCACCTAGTCCCGGCCAAGGGAAGCGGCGCGGCGGCCGCGCGGAGCAGCCGCGGAGCAAGAGCGGGCATGGAGCGGGTGCCGGCGACGCTGCCCGGAGGGGTCGGGGGAGGCGAAAGGGGGACGCCTCCTCTGCTGCGGAAGGGACCGCTCCACTCCTCTTTTTTTAAAAATTATTTTTAGTTTATTACATGCGAACACGCTCCACGAAGCGCGGATTTGTGCGCGGGGGCGTGGAAGGGCCGAGCGGCGTGACACCTGGCTGTTCACCTCCAGGACTTGCCATTCCCGCTCCTGCCTGCCAGGGAAATCATGAACGAGCGAAAAAAAAAATAAAATAATAATTTTTAAAAAAAGTAGGGGAAAAAAAAAAAAAAGAAAACAATGTTACCAGAAAAAAACTCCCCTCTGATGCTACCACGAGGAGCAACGGCGCAATCAGGATGCGGGGTGAGCGCACCCGAAGAGCCGAAGCCATTTGTCAAGGGGAATCGAATAGGTTATTTTAAATGTTACTTGATAGCAGCAGCAGAGCCTTGGGTGAAACTTAGAAACTGCCAATGCTCTTATCTACAACAGACAAACAGGTGAACAAACTTTACTGGGTATTTAGATCTTCCTCTCAAATACAGCATAACAAAGGCAGGGTGTATTAAATGACCGCTCCGGCTCCACTCCCGTCAAGTGTCACTTTTAATTCTCAGAAACAGGAATCCCAGGGACACACAAACACACACACACACACACACACACACACACACACACACACACACACACCAAAAAAAAAAAAAAAAAAAAAAAAAAAAAAAAAGGTGCTTCTACGTCGTGTTCACATTATTTCTGCAAAATAATCCAGGGCGCGGGCTGCATGCAGATACCAAAGTGTCCTGCAAGCAGCTCAGAGGGTTCCACTGCCTACAAGTTGCCACAAACCCTTCCCTCGACGTCTCCCGAGTGTTTGGAAGAAAATTATTAATACCAGTGCATGCCTCTGTGTAAAAATGTCTTTATGGTTAAGTCCTTTAAAATGTTTATTCGATTATTTTAAAATCTTCAGTCACATACAAGTAATTGCTAAGAGAAATACATGCTGGTGTATCTTCTGTGATACTGCTTTTATAGTTTGGGAGGTTTAATAACTTACTGATTTATGATGAGTCTATATCAGCTTCCCAGAATTTTAAATTTTACTGATCTTTCTTTCTTTCTTTCTTTCTTTCTTTCTTTCTTTCTTTCTTTCTTTCTTTCTTTCTTTCTTTCTTTCTTTCTTTCTTTCTTTCTTTCTTTCTTTCTTGTCTTTCTTTCTGTCTTTCTTTCTGTCTTTCTGTCTTTCTTTCTTTCTTTCTGACTTTCTTTCTTTCTGTCTTTCTTTCTTTCTTTCTTTCTGTCTTTCTTTCTTTCTTTCTGTCTTTCTTTCTTTCTTTCTTTCTTTCTTTCTGTCTTTCTTTCTTTCTGTCTTTCTGTCTTTCTTTCTTTCTTTCTGTCTTTCTTTCTTTCTGTCTTTCTGTCTTTCTTTCTGTCTTTCTTTCTTTCTGTCTTTCTTTCTGTCTTTCTTTCTGTCTTTCTGTCTGTCCATCTGTCTGTCCTTCTGTCTGTCTTTCTGTCTGTCCATCTGTCTGTCTTTCTGTCTGTCTTTCTGTCTGTCTTTCTTTCTGTCTTTCTTTCTGTCTTTCTTTCTGTCTTTCTTTCATTCTGTCTGTCTTTCTGTCTGTCTTTCTTTCTTTCTGTCTTTCTTTCTTTCTTTCATTCTGTCTGTCTGTCTTTTTGTCTGTCTACCTGTCTGTCTTTCTGTCTTTTTGTCTATCTGTCTGTCTTTCTGTCTGTCTTTCTGTCTGTCTGTCTTTCTGTGTTTCTCTCCTTCTCTCCTTCGCTTTCTCTCCCTTTCTCCTCCACTTTCTCTCCCTTTCTCCTTCTCTCTCTCTCCTTTTTTTTCTTTCATTCTCTCTCTTTCTCCTTCTTTCCTTCTGAATTTGCCTTAGCTCTTTTCCTCTTGCCCCTTCACTCATTCTACCATCTCTCCTTCCTTCCTTCTTTCTCCTTTATTCCTCTCTTTTTCTCCCTCTACCTCGCTCAGCATTTCTGAAAACACAAGGCAGATGTGATCAGAGAAGTGACTCCCGGGGTCCCGTGGCGAGCAGGTGCACCCAGCTTCACACTCTGAGCATTCTTAAAACGGGAAGCTATGACTAAAATGACAGAGATTCCTGCCCCTCTAGACCGCGGCCGCCTGCATGCTATGCATCTGCCTCATGGTGCGGAAATGATGAAATTAGCACTTCGATAATAACAGTCTGCGGCTATTTCGACAAGTCTCGATACTGAGAGCGCCGGTGCAAATCAGCCAGGGGCTCCTCAGGCAACCCCTCATCCTCGAGCCGGAGTGAGGGGGAGAGAGGTTTGTGTGTACTACCGAGTGCCCGCCCCGGGCTGACCCCCTCCCTCGGGTGTCCCCCACGACGCTCTGCCCGGCTGGCAGAGGTGGGCGGCAGCCGGCGAGGAAAGAGGCGGATGTTTCATCCTGGGCAGGGGTCGGGGTCCGGGGTGTCCGGCTGCATATCGCAGCTGGGCTTTGCCTAAACCTGAAACTTCCTCTGAGATAGGGAGCCCAGCTGTTTAATTTAACCTTGATTTATTGCTTTTAAAAGTAAATTTACGCATATGCCAGCAGCACTCCGTTTTGTTTCCCCAGACCCAGGGATTTATTTTCGACTTAGAGCTTGTCGGACAAAACAGTGTCCTTTAACTTTATTACACGTCGATGAGGAAATCTGTCTTAGCTTTGGTTGGATTTATCGTTCTGCTACTTGTGGAGACTTTTTGCGATACAGCAAAAGCTAAGGTCAGAAAATAAACACAAAATGAAAGTCAGGCACAGAAGCAAATACCAATAAAGGAAGCAGCAGCTAGTAGATGCTGTTATCACCCCTGCTACAGTCCATATGCAGCGAGGATCAAAATTAGAAAAGGGAGAAATCATTTTAACTTGGAGCATGTAGGTAATTTGTTTGGGGGGGTTGATTTTTTTTTTTTTTTGTGGGTTTTTTGTTGTTGTTGTTGCGTGTGGGGTTTTGTGTTTGTGTATAGTTTTGGTGTTGTTTTTTTTTGTTTTGTTTTGTTTTGTTTTTAATGGTGATGGCAGGCTCTTGGTTCATTTGCTGGAGTAAGAGGTCTCTAGTATACCATGGTTCTGTGCAAAGACAGTCCATGAAACGTATCTGTAATTATTTTAGGGAAGAAATACAGGGTTATCCATACCATGCTGCCTTACCTCTGTGCAGTAAACTCCCAATTACCAAATTTATCTGATGGCTGAACTCAGGGGAATTAGACTGTACTTTGAAGCAGCTTTTACGGTACATTTCATCTACGGTTTGGTTTTCTTTAGTTCTCATTAAAAGGCCACTCTCTTCTTTTCACTGATACACTGTCTTTGTGTCCTTCGTTTCACACTCTTGGGGGGGGGGGAGTTCTCACATCTTGGAGTGGGGGAGAAAACAATAACATTTTCTGTACTTTTCCCCCCACCTCTGGTGCAAATCTCCTATTTTGAAGCACAGGTTGTTCGCACTAACGAAAGATCCTTCAGTGAGAGGGTGGACAGAGGGATACTCAAGCAGTATTGACAAGGTAAAATAAGAGATGAACACAGCATGAACAAATCTCTGTCCCCTCTCTCTTGCTTCTTTTCTTTTTTTCTTTTCTTTTCTTTTCTTTTCTTTTCTTTTCTTTTCTTTTCTTTTCTTTTCTTTTCTTTTCTTTTCTTTTCTTTTCTTTTCTTTTCTTTTCTTTTCTTTTCTTTTCTTTTCTTTTCTTTTCTTTTCTTTCTTCCCTTCCCTTCCCTTCCCTTCCCTTCCCTTCCCTTCCCTTCCCTTCCCTTCCCTTCCCTTCCCTTCCCTTCCCTTCCCTTCCCTTCCCTTCCCTTCCCTCTTCCTTTCTTTTTTTTTCCTTTTCTTTTTCTCTTTTTCTTTTCCTTTTCCTCTTCTTTTCCTTTTCCTCTTCCTTTTCCTTTTCCTCTTTCTTTTTTCTTTTTCTCTTTCTTTTTCTCATTTTCTCTTTTTCTTTTTCTTTTCCTCCTTTTTTTTCTCCTTTTCTTTTCCTTTTTCTTTTTCTTTTTTTTTCTTTTTCTTTTCATGTTTTGTGGTTGTGCTCTGGGCTCGGTCTCACAAACCGATTTCTCAGAGAGGCATCTAATAATCACTTTAGAAATGTTCAAATGAGGACATTCGCTCTTTTCTAACACGAAGTAAAGATGTGACAGGTTTTGTTATCGGGGGTATAGTGAAAGCTTTGTAAGATACTCCCTTTCTTTCCCCGTAAATACACCATCTATAAATAAAGACCCCCTGTCTTAAAGGCGTGACTTTCCCCGCTGGCTCTGTCCACTTTCGGTCCAGTGTGTCCACATAAATGCAAACTCCGTGTCACCGTATTTAAATTAGTTTTTCTATCCCAGATAGGGTTATGAGTGTTTTGGGATGGTATTTTTTTTCCTCTCCGTAAATTGTACATGGTTTTTCCCTGTCATGAGTCTGCATTTCCCTGGATCAGCGTCGGTGGCAGAAGAACCAACCGCTCCACAAGTAGCAGAGGGAAATGCCCCTGCCCGCGTTAGCACTGTTTTTCTGACCAGTCTTTGAGAGGGGAGAGGGAAAAAAGGGGAGAGGGAAAAAAACACTCTGTCACTCAGAAAGGGGCCATTTTCTTAACCTCTCTCCCTCACACTCACAGGACAGGTCGGCAGACTCTGCCTCCCCACACATATGGGCATGTCGGTAGGGGTAACAGGGACCCTTCTGGGGGTGCAGCAACCTCCCATCTCTCCCCTACCAACACTGGCTGGTGAGGCAGGATAGGGTAGGCCACAGGCTTTGGGGGGCACTGAGAGGTTCACCCCGAGATTTGTATCTGGGTCGTGGGTGTAAAGTGGACTGGGATTTGATTCTCACATCATTCCCTGACTCCATGTGGGTTCAGCCCCAAGATGCAGCTGCACACCCGCAGGTGCACCTCCCCTACGTGCCGCTCAGCCCTGGCTGGGAGTAGTCTTACGGTGTGACCACCCCTCCCCAGACGCGGTAGGTTTTAGCAGTTCAGTTCTAGTGGGCCAGGGAGAGGGATAGCATCCGGAAGCCCCTTCCAGGGTGGAAGAAGCAGAGGGTCGTTTTGCATGTAGAGAACATCCCCAGAATGCTCTAGCCTTTTATGGCAAAAGTGGTAAAGAGGTATGGGTGCTTGCAAATCCCGATCTCCCCTCGCCTTACAAAGGACAACGCTTGATGAAATAGCCCGGGTGTGAGGAACACCGGGAAGTATCGACTCTATCCCTGGGACAAAGGTGGGAGTGAAGGACGGAGAAAGAGGAGGGAGCTGGATGGCACCTGCCGGGCATCTGTCTAAAGAGAAGAGCAGCGGTCGTGTTGAGGACGCAGGAAAATAAAATCTGAGTTGGAGCAGTATCAAACACAGCATCTGAGGCCATGCCTGTGTACAGTTTCGTCTTGATATGCAATTAAATTACAGCAAATTCCTCTTTAAATAATATCGTTGGAAATCCTTCTTTAAGATTCAAGGATGTCTGAGGTTAAGTAGCTTTTAAAATGTCAGTTCTAAATGGCTTATGCAATGACTAGTTACCTTCAAATCCTAAAACCATTATAAATATGCCATACATATGAATGCCAGTTTATCTCTACCTATTTCTTTTTAAAATGAGGGAAACATTCTTTAAAAGCTACTTGCAATACTTTATTTTAAGAAAGCAGATAATAATTTTTTCACATATCATTTTATGACCAAGTATATGTTTAAATTGGAAAGCATCCAGAGCACCTCTCTTATTTGCTAAATGATTTTTAGTTGAGGGATATTATTCCCTGCATAACCAAGGTATAAGGTATATCAATAAAATGAACATCTGTGATTTTGGCAGGAGAGGAAAAAAAATTTAAGAGTTCCTATAAAAGTGGAAAAAGCATTTGTGTAGAGGGAAACACACCTGCAAAGGAGTAAATCGACTATTTAAACATCCATACCGAAAACATGTCTCTGCTGTACAGTTAAAAAAAGAGGGTGGCGAAATTCCTAGAGAAAAACGAGATCCTGGATGTAGCTTACTGCTAACATATCCCGGCCAGTGGATTAAAAATCCTGGGATGTTTTCTAGGCAAGGATTGCACTCTCGCTCTCTCTCTCTCTCTCTCTCTCTCTCTCTCTCTCTCTCTCTCTCTCTCTCTCTCTCCCTCCCTCTCTCCTTAACAGCAGAGCGTTTAGCTCGCAGGAATGTATTAGCCACAGCTTCCTCTTGTCAATGTTTAAGAATTCCCAGAGACTCCAAGAGGCTTCGTTTTTCCCTCTTGGCAGCAAAATATTTGAGAGAGATGTCCGTGTTTGCGAAGAGTTTTAAGAGGAGATCTGAGTACAGAAGAAGAGCATGGCATTATGCATTGGCATACTAATTAACCGTATGCAATATTAATCGTCCTGTGATGTTTGTTATCAGGCAGGCGAGCACACTCAATTGAGGTTTAACAGATATGAGCGTTATTGATCAAATATAACGAATAAATACGCACATGTATTATTTATCTGTGCACACATGTACACACACAGGCAGGAGCGTCATCCTTACTGAAGATGAGAAGAGTTGCCTGTCACCGCTCCTGCCTCTCTCTCCTCTCCTCTCTGCCCCTGTGCCAAGGGGTCACGGAGGAGTTGGGTTTTGGTATTTTTTGTAACACAGAATGTTGCAAATATGGAAAAAATAAAGTTTACCAATAAAATTGATCTTAGCATGAAGTATAATCGTAACAAAATGCTGCTGAGTAAAACCCAAGGAGCTCGCTGGCTGTGGCAGCGTTGTCGTGAACCATCTGGTGCATATTAAAAGTGGTGCTGTAAATATTGCTGGAAACTAATGTGGTACCAGATCCTATAGGCGCAGGGGCCTGAGAGCTTTCCATATGCTCTGGATAGCGTGGCACACGGAAAGGTGTCACATCCGCCAGGAGCTCTTTGGGCATGATTTTGCATAATTCTGATGAAAGTTTGCCCAGACAGAGAGGGGGGAAGAAAGGAGGGGAGTCAGAGGAAAGGCCTCTCTCCCCGTCCCGCTCACTCTGACGACGATAGGGTATGAAACTCCTGACGTCACTTCGCATCAGGGCCGGGGAGCAAACGTGACCCAGGCAGGAGCTCATCTGTTTCTCATCACTTGGGGAGTTTCTGTCGCTCCCCTCCCATCCTCCTTCCCTCTCCCTTTCTGTCTTTATTTTTTTTTTCTATTTTTTTTCTTTTTTTTTTTTTAATTCCTCTGCGTAAGAGGGAAGAAACCCATCTTCGCCCCCATCACCATCCCCGTCCCCTCCCGTCCTTGTGGCCGCCGCCGCTCCGGCTCCCTGCAGAGTAGGGACGAGAAATCTTCCACGCAGGGTGTCCCGGCCCCTACCCCCCCCAAGTCCCCCAGCCTGGGTCTTCCCTCCCCACAACATTCCCATGCCATTGTTCGCACTCGCAACCCAACTTTGGCTGTCGATTCAAAGCCCGGCAGTCCCCTGGCTCCTGCATTGTACTGAGGGTCACTTACTCTTTTCTCGGAGTTAGACTCTGCTCCTTAATCTCTCCTCTTCTCTGCTTCTCATGAGCTGACCCGTTTTCCCCACGCACCCGAAGCTGCCACAGAAGCTCGTCTTGATAAACCTGCTAGCAATCTTGGCCCAGTGCAACCAGCACAGAAATAAAAAACTTTCGCTTTCTGCTTTCGGCTCCCCCCTCCACCCTCTTTTCCCTTCCCCCCCCCTCGGCCCCCCCCCCCCCCCCGCCTTCTTTTCCTCCGGGCTACATTCCCCTCTGAGCGCTGCCGCCTTTAATTATGGGAGATATATTTCTTCCCTGGGAGTCATTCGTGGGGAATTTTTAGGTGGAAGGGCGTTTCAGCGGAGTTATTTTTGAGCAAAGACCAGCGCCCTATATCCAGAGGCTTTGAATGAAGTGCAGATTGAGACATATCGGGTTCCCTATAAAAGGATCATTTCTTGTGGGAGGTTGGACACGAAGTTTGGGCTCGTGACTTGCATTCCTGAGAGACATGCATATTTTAAAACAACAAAGCAAGCTCGGAAGAAGGCTTAGAGGAGGGAAGAGGGAGGGAAAAATAAAAAGAAAAACTTAAAGAAGTTACTCAGTTACAAACATCTGTCAACATGGACCAATTTGTATGGCTCCCAGGGGAAAAAACAAAAACAAAAACAAAAACAAAAACAACCCAAAACAAAATAAAAAGTATCTGTTAGTTTTGTGTATCACTTCAGGGAGTCTCAGCTACTTTGCTGGAAGTTGGTATGGCTTTCCAGAAGCTCAGAAAAGCAGTTCGGCTCAAACCTGGGATTTAAAGCGCTCTACTGGCCAGTGAATTTAAATCCCAGCTCCTTCTTTACCGGCGGTTTGCGTGGAGCTAGTTCAGCGTTTCAACGGATATCTCACCTCTGAGAAAGAACACCCTGTGAGGGAAAAGGCAAGAGAGAGCAAAAGGAGGCACTAGTGTGTCTGTTGGAGAAAGCCACCGGCACACCAGATCTCTCAGTGGAAATAGTGGAAAATGAGGAAAAAAGGTGAGCCCTGGCGAGCTCTTAACACTGAGGGTCCTCCTGATGCTCGGGACCACGGGAAGCGCCCACACCTCCACCTCCGAAGGGGAAGGAAAGAAAAAATATATAGAAAAAAGAAAACTAAACTGGCGGGGAGGTGAGAGGTGGGGGTGGGGAGGGGGGCACCTCAGGCAGCGGCAGGTGGGGCGGCAGCTTGCGGCCGGGCAGCAGTGCACGCAGCGGTGCGGGCAGCGGTGCGGGCAGCTGAGGCGCGGGGTTCTGGGCTCCTGCCGGGGAGTTGTAGACAAAAGGAGAAGGCCTAATGGTGATGTGGATATCTCTGTTAGTTGTCAGCGCTGGTCCGCGGCTGCCGGCGAATGCTAATCAGCCCTCGCAGAGCGGGATGCCTCCTGGGCTGCCTCCTGGCACACACACACACGTGCACTCGGGCTATCGCGGGGTCTCTGACACACGTACACATCTCACTGCTCAGTGAGGTCGACCATAACCCCGTGCTTTGGCCCATGCTTCGTTTGGTAGAGCAACGGTACGACCAATTTTAAACTTCATATGCAGCAAATGCCTTCTTAAATAACACAATAGCACAGCTTACAGCCAGGAGCTTGCTTCTCCTCCAAGGAGCCTCTCACCACCTGCCCTTCGTCTTTCTTCCATTTTTTTTTTTTTTTTCATTTTTAACAGCTAGGGATATTTTATACCCTGCAGTTTTGGACTTGGTTCTTGCTTTAAGCTTGATGGAGGGTTCTGCAGACAAGAAGATGTATATACACTATTATACAGCCATCACTGAGATCACTAACAGTGAGTCTCTTGTCAGCCAGACGGTCCTGCTTTGAAACACTACTCACTATTCTGATTTTACAAAATTGAGGGTAAGGAAAAGAAGGGGAGATGCAATTTCCCACTGTCCCTTTTGTCAATTCTCGTCTTTCCGGCAATTACGTTTACAACCCTATAGGGCCCGTTTAACGTAAGGTCTTTGTATTTCTAGTGGAAGCCACGTGGACAAGGAAGAAGAGATCCTGACATCCCTCCTCCAGCCTTCCTCCGAATAGCATCACCACCCTCCTCCACACACCGACCCTTGCTTGTATCCCAGTGACGATCAAAATCGGTCTGGCGAGAGCAACCAGGGCCCCCAACTCTCTATGGCCCAGAGAGTGTCAGGGCAGGCGTATGTCCGATCCTTCCTCACAGAGGGAGAACGTAATTTTATCTTTCAAGTGGCTGCACCTTGCGCCGGGACAGCCATGGGAAATTGTCCGACAGGGATGCTCTCACTTACAGAAAAAGAGGCAGGGGGTGGCCCCAAACCACTGTAAGAGACGCCTTGAGAGAAAGGAGGAGGGAGGGAGAAAGGAGCAGGAGCCGTGAGTCACCTTGGGAAGTGGTCGCCTTTCCAGTCTTTGCAGTTTCAGGCTTGTTTCGCGGCTATTTTGAGGTGAGGGTGCTCAGAGGGGAGAAGGGGCTGGTGCTGAAATGCTTAAGGGAGCATTTAAACCGAAAGCCTTCAATGAATGAAGAAGGAATGGGCGTGGAGGTGGAAAAAAAGTTGGAAAATGGATTCTCTGACAAGTAAGGATAATAAATGAGAGGCGCTTTCAGATAGATATCTCAGTCGTGAAATTGCACCCAGCTGGTTGTGTAAGCAAACAAATAGTTTCATGTTAGGGACTCTCGACTTGTGGCTTGATGAATAGAACACGACAGAGGTAAATGGCTCTTTAACTCATTTAGGAATAAAACTCCTTGGCTTCCAAGTAAGAGAGCTTGTGACGCCATGGATCCCGAGCAAGTACTTTAACAAGAGTTTTACTAGTTTACACATTTGCTCTCGGATCTCCTCCCTTGTTCACTTCCCTCACACTTCTGTCCTTTCCATTTTTTTCTTTAGTATATTTTACTCTTTTTCTTTCTCTTCTCCCTTCCTGTCTTCTCGCTCTCTCTCTTTTTTATTTTTTTTTTTAATTTTTCTACTCAAAAGCGCCTCTTAAGAGAATTTCCTCTCCCCCCCTCCTATCCCCCCCGCCCCCTCCTGTCACCGACGCTTGGAAACCCCGCAGGTTTGCAAGATACCCGGGCACATCAAGTCTGTCCATGGCACCCGGGAGTAGTGGCTTTTGAAATGTACTTTGTTGTCATTCTTAAGGCTCCGGAATCACTGCAGAACACTCATCCCCAGTCTCTCTGACCCGCTGAGGATTAAAAAGGGAAGGATGTCTAAAAAAATAAAAAATTCTCACATGGAAGTCAATGGCTGTGAAGCCAAGTAGAAAGGGAATCTTTTAAAACAAATATATAGACACATTTCATGGAGGTCACGCCGCTTCTGAAATTAGTTTCAAAGATGTAAAAGAAATGGGAAGAAAAGCAGGGAAGGGCGAGGGGACCTATTCCTGCCTCTCTCAGTAAAGCAGAGAGCAGAAAAGACCTAGATGTGAGGGAAAAAAAAAAAAAAAAAAAAAAAAAAAAAAAAAAAAAAACCAAAAAAACCCCCAACTCGGTATTTCAAGACTTATAAAGTACCGCTTTGAGTAGTCAAAATGCCCCATGAAACCGGAGGAAGCATGTCAACAGTGTTTGTAATAGCCGTGCACACGCGTTCGCGGACACTGCCTGTGAATGGCTGCGCGCCGGGATGCGACTGGAGGGGGAGGCTTGCAGCAAGCCGTGACACCCCCGTTCAGTCCTCCGTCCCTCTGTCCGTCCGTTGGAAGGTCATCCAGGCCGGCCAGTGCCACCGTCTCTGGCAACCCTGTCTGAGCATCCCTCGACAGCGGTTCATATCTGTGCTCTGTTAGGAAGGGGTTGCCTGGCTGCCATACCCCCCCGGTAACGAAAAAAAAAAGAACAACCCCCTCCCCCAAAAAAACTAAACAAAAAAACCCCAAACCCTAAACTAACAGTAACAAAAAAATCACACAGATAAAAAACAAAAAAACCCAAACCCAACCAACCAAGACCCCCAACCCCCCCCCAAACCCCCAACCAAACTAAAAAATAGCCCAAGCAAACAAACAAAAAAATTCCCCCAAAAGCAAAACAACCCCAAGCCATCTGAACTAAACACACACACACACCCCGCCAAACGGGAGGTCCTATCAAGCCCTTTCCATCAGAGAAAAGACTTTTATCTCTTTGTGTATGTAACCAACCAATTTCCTGCTAGTGAACCTATGCAGAATTAACTTTTTCTTATATTACTTCTGCTGCCACTTGCAGTGACCCCTAGCCAGATTCTTCTGTGCGAGACCCTCCATGTACCCCGCCAGGGAAACAGCCTTTTACATCTGGATCCGCCGTTTTTACTGGTGGCCATGAGATAGGTCACTCGTGATGGAATCTCATCCGCACTCTACCTCCCCAGTTCTCATTTCGAGGGATACGGGGAAAGTGGGAATTATCTTTTATTCCTAGTCCTGAAGGGGGCTTATCAACCTCTCTCTTGCAAGTGAGGGGGGTCAATGGAAGCCAAGCCACCCAAAAGGTGCCCCCGGGGGTGAGGGCGTGTCTAGAATCCCAGGGAAAGGGGAAGCAGCAGCCCCTGACGTTCACGGGCTGCCGAAGGAGGTGCAGGTGCGGGCACAGATGCACACACACGCCCCAGCCCAGCCCAGCCCAGCCCAGCCCAGCCCAGCCCAGCCCAGCCCTGCCCTGCCCTGCCCTGCCCTGCCCTGCCCCTGCCACCGCCTGCAAGCCCCCCTCCTCCACAGCTTGGGTTCAACCTACCACTTAGCAGCATTTCCAAATATTTATTCGATTAAATGTATAGAAAAGGCCTAATTGGGCGGTGGGAGGAGGCAAGCTAGTTAGCGAGGAGCTAAGAGGAGTGGGAGGGGGGGCTTTGTATCTGCCGTGCCCTCAGCGAGTCCCCTGCACGGGGGTGGGGTGGGGTGGGAGGGTCGCCCCTCTCCCATATCCCACCCACCCCCTGCTTCCCCCCCCATCCTCCCCCAGCCTTTGAAGTGCTGCCGCAGCTGTTGGTGAGCACGGAAAGGCCGCGGAGCCCTGCGCGGCAGGGAGGATGGAAGGATGCAGGGATAAGGGGGATGCCCTGCCGACCCCGCCTCCTGAAGATTCTGGGGGGCCGAAGAGCCCCCGGGAACAACGCCCAGGCCCTCGGCAACAATAAGGCAGGAGAAATGTAGATGGAGTTCGTTTTAAAGCAATGTATTGTAGGTTATGAACAAGTCAGCAAAAACTCGCTGAGGGACCCCGGCCCCTCTCCACATTAACATCTTTTTTTTTTTTTTTTTTTTTTTTTTTTTTTTTTTTTTCTCCAGCAAATAGCACTCCATGATGCGATCATACAGTATTTTTAGCCGCCTTATGAATGCCCGAAAGGCTGTAGCGTGGCAAAGGAAAACATTCACTGACACAACGCAGACTGTGTAGTTAACACTTCAGAACACAATACCGTCTTATAAGCAAAGTTTAATAAGGGATTGAAACACTTCTTTCTAGGCACATACATGGAAATAAGTGCATCTCGTACACCTCCTCTACACCTGCAAGTTTCTTGGCAATCTGTGGGTTGTTGTTATTATTTATAAATATGAAAATTAATTGAAAAATACCTACGAAAAAGTTTATCTGTGTTCATCAGTGGGATAACGCTCTAATGAATATATTTACATCTCATTGGAAGAAACAGAGATTTGTTTTTTTATTCCTATATCCCCATGTGTTTTGTTTATTGGGGGGGGATGTTGCTTTTTTTGTTTTTGTTTTCAGTGTTATTTTTGAGTTTGGATTTTTTTGTTCTGTGTGGGGTTTTTTTAATTTTTGTTTGTGTTTTTAACTGCTAATCCAACTGGGTCCCCAGTCACCCATCCCACCAAAAAGCAATGTTGAAGACCTGCTTTCAGCACCTCCCAGGACTGAGCATGCCTGCTCTTTCCCCGTTGAGAGCCCGGAGGGGCTGCTGGATCCTCTCTGCCCATGCAAGTGCCAGAAACAAAGCTCTTGCCCATGCAGCATCAATGTGAGTGAGAAAAAAAGGATATCTGTTTGTCTAATTCCTGTTCTTGTGTTCTCAGGTCTGGAATCATCCGAGTCCCCCCACTGCCAACATCTATGAATACAGGCCACTTCTCCATCCTGAATGGGATGATCCCCCCATAGAGGATCTGCCCACAATGTTGATTATCCAGCTATAAGTGCCTACCGTATGGAGCTGCTCTAGCCTCGGATCTGCTGCGCCTAGAATATTAAAAACCCCAAGCGAGTTGGATTGAAGGATCTTGTTAATGCAAAAAAAAAAAAAAAAAAAAAAAAAGAGAGAGAAAAAGAAAAAGCTGAAAAAAAAAAGGGAGGGGGTAGAGAGGGAGAGAGAGAGAAAGAGAGAGAAGGAGAGTATGTAGAACAGAAAATTAAAATTAAAAAGTTGCCCCTGTCTCCACAAACTGAAAAATCTGCCTCATCCAGGCTTATTTGGAGGGCATGGGAGGTATCTGTGTGAGGGGAGACAATGTTGTTTTTAAAGATCCAGCTTTATTAATACGTTAAGAAAGAGCTCCCTTGGTAGTATGTGTTCTCACAGCTCTGTCTCAGACCCTATAAAACATTAATGCACTGAAAGCTGTTACAGAGATCTGCACCACCAGCTAGAAGCCTTTACCTTCAAAGGAGCTCCATTACAAAAATGATTTTTAATTTTCTTTGAAAAAAAGGACAAGCTGAAATAAAGAGGGGCTTTTGGCACAGAGCTCGGGCCCCTGTGATAGGTGGCCATGGTGTGGGGGGTCACAGCCTGTGTTTTTTGCTTGACCATGGCACATAAGCACATATGAAATGCACTGGCTCACCACCCAATGAGCAAGCATCCAGTTGTATTTCTATATTAATGGACTGGGAATATCCTCCACACACAATGACTAGAGTCAGAAGAAATAGCAAGAGGGATGTTTTGGCTGACAGCAAGCACAAGGTGTGCAGACTGAAGCACACACAGGGGTCTGTGAGTCCTTGAGGTGAAAAGAAAAGAAGCAAAAACAGCCAACCCCACCCCAAGCTCCCAGAAGCAGAAAGCCAGCATGTCTGGAACAAATAAGACCCATGGCTACAGTATGCCTCCTGCTGCACGGGTAGAGGTGGTCGCATATGGTGACTGCAGTCCATGCCCATGGTTTCTGAGAGCAAAAAACAAGGTGTGAACTCAGCAGAAAATCCAGCTGGTGGGAAAAGATGTTTCAAAAAAGAGGTAGGCCATCAGCCTTGGTGGGGAATCTGCGGTGTAGTCCCAGGGAGGCAAGGTCACCTAAGGCATCACAATGCACCTCCCACTCCCTCTTCTTAGGCCTTGACAGTTCAGCCCTAAGCTTAAGCTTAAGTCTGTTTTGGAACATCATGTAGTTTACACAACTTGGCTAGACCTCACAAGTTTTTTAAGTTCTCTTTTTAGCACCAGTACAAAGTTAAAAATCCAGGGGAGATCTTTTGTTATTATTGTTTTGGGGGGTGGGCCTTTTCCCTTTATTTTCCCCCCCTTCTTTTTTTTTTCCTTTTTTTTTTTTTTTCTTTTTTTTTTTGTTTTTTTTTTTTGGTGTATTATTGGCATGTTTCAAACAACAAGACTCATGGGTTGTGGGGTGATAAGTTGGGGGTTTTTTTGCTAAATTCTTTTATTTTTTTTTGTTTAAATTCTCACTTCAATTTTAATTCTTGAAGAACAGTTTTGACAACATATATCGCACTCATTATAAGAAGCAAAGGGTTATATCAAAAAATTATTAGTATAGAATCACAGGAAACCTGGTTTGGAACCAGAAAAAAATACAAAACAGATATAGATACATAGACACAGGACAATTTTTTTATAATTATTTGGAAAATGTTATTTTCCCCTAATTCTCCTTTCTTTTTTTTTTTCTTTATGCGCATATGATGTTTTAACTTTTACCAAAAATGAAAATAAAGACTAATATATTACAAAATGAGTAACAATGTTCGTGGTAAGTGTTTGCGCGTAGAATTTTTTTCTTTGTTTCTTATTTTGGGTTTTTTTTTCATTCTACACAAGGTTCAGTTCAGTTTCAATGCTTTTTTGTTTTGTTGGTTTACTGTACAGCATATATCAGCAACAGTCCACAATAAATCCTGGAAGATCCAGTATCCCCTTCAGGTTTGATTAATATCCCCTCAATACTCATTTTTTTTTATTTTTATTTTTTCTCTTTTTTTTGTCTCCTTTATTAATATTATTTATTTCTTTTTTCCTCCTCTCCAAAAGAAAAAAAAAAGAGGCCAAATTAAAAAAAAAAAAAAAAAAAAAAAAAAAAAAAAAAAAGCGAAACACCACAACCTCCACGGACGACAGGTCCGTCCTTCTCCCCTACACGGCCACATCTCTGCTCCCACTCGGCCCTTTCTTTTGTTCAGTGTCCACCTCCCGGGCCCCCCCCCGCACCCCGACTGCCCCTCGGTGCGAGCGCTCCCATCTCCGCCGCTCCGCCACTTCTCTGCCGGGGGTGCGGGACGGGCTCTAGGAGCACTGGATGGACATGTAAGGCCAGTTGAAGCTGCTCCCAGACAGTAGCATATCCCTGATGAGGGTTTCGATGGGGGTTTTACCTACCAAGCGGACGAAGAAGAGCTGCTCGATGACGGAGGAGGAGACGGTGCGCAGGGAGGGCAGCCGCAGCAGCAGCTTCCCGAAGCGGCTGGGCTGGTTAGGGTACTGGCTCCGCACGTACTCCTCTAGCGCGCACTGTGACTTCTCCTGCAGGCTCTCGATATGCGCAGCATCCGACAGGCCGCAGGCGTCTGCCCACCGCACCGCGCCCGCGGAGGCATCCGCAGAAAGGAGGCAGGTGGGGGAAGAGTGGAGGGAGGAGGTGGAGGAGGAGGAGGAGGAAGCGGGGGGGAGATGGTTAGTGACTGGGAAGCACACGGGGAAACGCTGCTAGGATGGGGGGCACAGCAAAGGCGCACCCCCCCATCCCACCCCCTCTCATCCCACCCCACCCCATTCCGTGCACTACTGCCGGATAAATAACGTGACCTCTCTGTGCCTCTTCACCACCGTGGGTATTTTCACCCAGGATGCAGTGGGGAGCCCACACCCAGCTCGTCCCAGCCACACACATACAGCGCCCCATGCTTTCTTTCTATATCCCACTCTATAGACACTCCGTGCTTGTGAATGTAGTTCTTGCTCCGGGGAGCCCACCATCAGGATGCTGGAAACCTGGACCCGCCCCTGTTAAATAACACCGAGTGGAGGAAAAATAGGGGCATTGGGGAAAATAATAATAATAAAATAAATAATAAGAACAATAATATGATTATAAACAGAGATGCATACAAGCAGAGAGAGACAGAGGGAATCTGTTGACATGGCTGCATATCACAGAGAGGCAGCGACTGGGACCTGCAGTGGCTGGCAGGGAGCCGGCCAGGGGATGCCGGGGGGCAAGGGGGACCCCTCTGTCCCTGCCTTGCTGCTAGCAATCACAAATTGGCCAAGTATTTGTGCTTTGGGTGATAAATCTGGTGGAAAACGGCTGAGTTAGTCCTAGCTTGCACTCAGCAGGCGTCTGCAGCTCTCAGACACAAAGCTTGGGAGAACTGTGGTGGATAAGCCTTGCCTAAAAGTAGCCAGCAAGACTCTCCCTACAGGAACATATGCCTTGCACCTTGCAGAACTATATGACCCAGGCAAAGGTGTACTAATCCAACACCTTCACATCCATGTATTTGTATCTATACACATTATTCTGTGTGTACAGATACAAGCGGGAGGTATAGATGCATCTGTGCTTTTGCGCACACACACAGAGACATATACAAGCATATATCCCATCTCTGTGAACACATAATCCAAACTAAGGGAAATTTGTTCACTGGCTACTAGTTAAGTGACTTGCTCAGGAAACCACAGTCGAGGAAAAGTGGTGGGCATGCCCAGATGGTGGAAACTATCCACATTGTTTACAAGATTAATATTAAATATTAAAAAAAACACAAACCAAACAAAACAGAAACACACACCCCCCCCCCAGCCGTCAAGATCAGAGCAAGGCAGTCAGTTAGCTGTTTAAAACAAATCCAAGCCAGACTTGGCTAATATATAGATCTGTATATGAATTGGTGCATGTTAATGGCCCCCAAAAGGACATTACGAAAACGTGAATGTAGAGTTATGACCCTGGAAAGACACAACAAATTAATAAATTATTCAAAGCTAAAAAAAAAAAGAAAAATTAAAATCTGTCGCAACTGCATTTTTGAAGTTTAGGTCTTTCCCTATCAAGAACTGACTTTACAAGGATTTCTGAACACCTTCATCTACAACACTATGGCCTCGAGCAAAAATACAAATAAAACAAGCCATAATTCAGGAACTTCTGAGGAGGAGAACCTTTGACCTGAGCTGCGGACTTGGCATCCCTCAGACACACAATTATCTGAGCCAGGCTGCTCCACTAATCCATACTGTACCTTTAATGCAACTATATTTTGCAACATCTAAAGCACCAGGTTGCAACATATATATCTATCAAAAGCTGGAGCCTGTTCTTGTTTGCAATACATATCAAAAACACAGGCCTGTTCATATGTTGATTGCCACAAATCACATTCCATATTTACATATATCTTGCTATTTTACATGCATTATCTGCCCATTATGCATTAGGATCCTATTCAACTTCCAAACAATACAATATGAAAGGGTCTTACTGACACCCTGGCAGGGCTTTTTTCTTTATGCCCCATATGTCATACCCTTAAGGTTAGTAAAATATTTATCAGACATTTACGATAAGTGCACCTATAACTGCAGGTCACTGGACAATACAGATGGGGAACTTGCTCTCTAAAAGGGCAGCAGCCTGGTGTGTCTGTGTTTGAAAAATACATCTTGGGTTTTGCCTTAGATCTCCAAACACTCAGAATTTTCTCACACCAATAATATCTATTGAGCTTTAATCATTTTAAATAGACTGGCATATGCCTTTACTTGGGTTTTATTCTGTATCCTTAAAGGTGGCAGTGAGAAAGCTTAACTCTCCCCTCAGAATGAGATTAAAAATAATAATCATTAAGGGATCCACAGCTCGACTCGATTATGCAGCCCAGAGAGGTGCAATCCATGGGAGAAATAATGCAATCCATGTTTACTGGAGGTGAATTATTATTGCATCCCAGAAAGTGGGCTAATGTGAAAATCCTGTGTGTGCCTTGGTTTTTTATGTGGCAGTGTGTCAATAAGGGAAAGCTCTATATTTCTTCTTGCGGTCTATGGAAAAGAAATTATGTAAATAAATAACCATTACTGTTCAACACACTCCAGCCTTTCCCTTCATAGTGGTGGGTATGTATTTCATGTTACACATTCAGAAGAGTTTAGTGTTCAGAAAATATAGATGTAATCAGCTGCCATCTAACTAGAAATCAAACTTCTTATTGTGCTGTGAATAGACTTATTGAATTTATGTTATCTGTCTCTGTCTCTTCCTGGAAATGTTTATTTATGATGAGGAAAAGGTAGATACAGGAATTAATAACACTAAAGTTTGGCAGAGGGGGTGTGGAGCGATGGGGGTGAGGGAAAGAGGATTGGAGGAGGAGGAGGGGAAGGAAGAGGAAAGGAGGTGAGAAAGGAGCAGGTTTTGGGTTACGACCCAGTCTTTGGATGGTGTCCAGAATTTTACAGAATAAATACATGCTCCCTGGAGCCCGAATGTAAAAACAACAACAGGAGAAACCTATGCCAGCTTTAAACACTTAGTCCTCAGCAAAGGATTTTGGACAATATGCCTAAAAATGTCTTTTCCATCAGTCAAAGTTAGTTTAAAAGTTGGATGAGTTTGAGAAAGGCTTCCCATGAATTCCCCTCTGGATAAGCAATCAAAACAAGTTTAGTGAGAAGCTGAAATGTGCGGATGGGGGTAATCAGTAGATTACTCCTGACAGCTGTATTTCCTTTTTCTGAGATGCCTCTTGTGATCCTCCTCCAAAATATTATTGTTCTCTTCCTGAACCCCATTCACTCTCAGTTCCACTGTGGGAAGGGACTTCTTCCCTCACAAATGTCATTACATTTTTTCTTATATATGTAAATGAAGGCATCCTCTAAACCCACTTACTCTGTTTCTAGCCAACCCTGATCGTTTAGGCAGGTTAAGGGGTGAGATTGGAGGGAGCAGAGAGAGAAGAGAAAGAGAGGGAAAAAAAAATATTCCCTTAAACGTGTCCCCATCAGGGGCAGCCTCCTTCTAAGGGCCTTTGGCTGGTGGAAAGGCTGAGGCACAGGCCAGCCATCTTCCGAACTCTGCTTGGGAAGAATATCTCAAACTTAGATCTGGGGAAAAAAAAAAAAAAAAGTTCTCCTCGACTGTCCCTGTGTATTGATGAGCACCCTGAAATGAATAGGAAGGGAAAGTCTGTGAGTCTGCAGGCAGGCTGTGGAGTTAAATCAGCCTGATAAATGCTGGCAGGTCTCTTTGTCACTCTTGAAAAACATGTTTTCATCAAGAAGACTTATTATTATAAAATACATTAAAATGTCGATCTGGCTATTCAGTAAATCTTCCATTTGTTCTAAGATTTGCAAGTTATCCTTTGCAAAGAAATATTCCCTCCAACACTGAGAGACTGCATTTGCACTGGAAGTAAAAGGGGGCAGTCACAGTACACGTCTCCGACCACCCTGCATACAAATTAGATACTCCTGTCTAAATAAATTATCTGATGTTCAAATCGATATTAATACTACATTTGCTACATTACAATATTGTGCAAATTTAGGAGTGATTTCAATACTATGTAAATACTATCTTTCATGCATGAAAGGCAACAAATATTGATGGATTATAAACTACTCAGTGTTAAACAAGACCTTTGAACGATTTGCCATCTCTGTTCAGGAATGCTTTTAATTTTGCCTTGGCCTAGTTTTAAGTCACATTTATTGTAACTGTTTAGTTATTGCTAATTGAGAAGGCTGGTTTGGCAACGGGAAGAAAAGGGGACAAGAGAGGGGATAGGGAGGTGGGTATAAAAAAAGCAAAAGAAAAAAGGAAAAAGAAAACAAGCAGAAAAAGTGGCAATTAGCCATATAGTGGCGATAATTAGAATAATAATTAAAAAATTACACTGCCCAGCCTCTTATCTCGCTTTGTTTTCATTTCCTATATTTCCTTCGCATAGTTCTCCTTTGATGTTTATAAATTCTCCCTCGCAGGTTACAATAATAGTATACATATTATATTTTTATAGTCTACGACCAGAGCACTTCAAAGGCGACACTAATGCAACTTTCCCGCTAGTTAATTCGAACCATCTATCACAGAGAAAAATTGTTAACATGCATGTTTCCACCGCCTACACTTAATTTGATTTGGGTTTTTAGTTTGGTGGGGTTTTTTTTGGTTTGTTTTTTTTTTTTTTTTTTTTTTTTTAAGGGGCTGTGTGTTAAAAAGCCAGCATCAGTGGGGTGAGGAGGACGATCCCTGGATCGGAGTGTACCCCGTCAGGTGCTATGCTAACTCAGCCTGCAGTCTCTTTTCTTTAAAAATAATTCTATTTTAATTTTTTCCTAATTTTTCCACAGATGGTTTTGGGGGGGGGTTAATTGTTTTTGTTTTTTTTTTTTTTTTTATGTTTCACATCCCCCACCCGTCCCCTCACCTGAGGTGAAGAGGACGATGGCTTTCAGGCAGCTGTACTCAGCCGAATCGACGTGCAGTGCCTTCAGCTTCTCCACCTGTTCCTGGAAGATGCGGATGTGGTCCATGAAGGCGACAACGCGGTCGGCCGACATGGGGGAGGCGTGGAGGCCGGCGGCGGCCAGGAGTGGGGCCACATGGAGGGGCATGGAGCACTGGGCAGCGTTGAGGACGAAGAGCTCGCTCCAGGTGAGCCGCAGCAAGGCCACCTGGTCGGTAATCTGCAGGTCGGGGAAAAAGGGGATGTTGCGGGCCCACTCGACGGCGCTGAAGAGCAGACGGGCGGCTAGCTCGCAGATGTTCTCGATGCCCATGATGTTGTTGGGCTGCATGCACTGGCTGCCGTAGCGGGAAGTGGGGTAGGGCTCGGCCCGCAGCAGGAGGGAGATGTATCCCGAGAGATAGCAGTGCCCATTCAGGGGGTCGCCGTTGGTCAGGGCGTATTGGCCGGGGTTGGGTTGGGTGGGTGGCATCCTTCCTCGCTGAACCGCTGACAAAAAGAAGGAGAGAAGGAGAGGAAATGTGCATCCAGGAGGCTCGCAGGCATCGCCCCGGCGGCGCAGTCAGCCAGCCGGAGACAATGCCGGGCTTCTTCCCCTCCCCGCCACCGCCTCGCCCCTGGCACACGCACAGGCACGGACAGACAGAGGCATGCGGAGCCGGGCAGCTGCCGCCGACCTGCATTGCGCCCCCCGCCCAGCATCGGCATCGGCCCCGGCCTCGGCCCCGGCCCCGACCCCTACTCAGGCAGCCCGAGCCCAGCGGCAGTCAAGCGCCCCCCCTTTCTTCCCACCCTTCCCCCCCCGCCCCCCCCGCCCACAATGCAGACAGGCTTCACAAAATAAACAGAGATTAAAAAGAAAGGGAAAAAAAAAAAAAAAGCCAAGGCAAACAAGACAAATCCGCACACAAACCCCCGCCCTCCCATTCCCCCCCCCCCAACAAAAGGCAGCCCCGCATGTAAAAAAATAAAATCAAATCCTCCGAGTGGAGTTAAAAATCACAGCCAAGTGTAAAAATTATAGCCAGCCGACTGCCCTGATAACACTGATATTTACAAGTGAACTGATGTGTCGCTTCTTAAAATAAAATATTAAATAAAACAATTCATAAAACCAAATGTGTCCATATTCTTCAGAAATACTGCATCATTACCCTTCAAGCTGGAACAGGTCGCAGCCCTCCAGCTTCCCACTGCTAACTTTATTACACAGAAACAGCTTTCCATAGAGGACCCCCCCTCCCCCGCCCAGCAAAGTTCTCCCTGCTAAAAGGAAGAGAAAGGTTAAATATTATCATTGGAAATGGGGAAATAAAACAAAAGGTCCAAACTTACAATAGCCAAACATTCGTGGAAAAAAAAAGGGGACGGTGTAATTAATATCTTTGGTGAGCTGTTGCCACTGCAAAAGCCTGCAGTCAGCGTTGCACAGTGAATGCACAAGCTTGCAACTGCAAAAACACTGGATTCATTAACCATCTCCACACAGAGCGTGAGCATGCCTCGAGTCCCGAAAGCTGACCGAAGTTTTTTTTTTCTTTTTTTTTTTTTTTCTTTTTTTTTTTTTTCCTGTTTTAGTGTGTGCATGTTTTTACTTCATCAGTGCCAGCGGTTGCAGCCGCATGCCATGTAAACAAAGGTAACTTCAGGGGAAGCTACTGCTACTCAGGCTTGTCCCCTGCACACAGACACGCACACGCACACCCACACACGCTCGCTGGCACACACCCGCACACGCAGATCACTCATCTTTCCGGCGTGCCACATTTTTCTCAACTTTCTCTTTTCTTCCCCAACGAGCCCTCTTCGCCTCCCGGGCTGGACCTCTCTCCTGCTGCCCTCCAGCCCACCTCTCCCTCTTCAATCTGCTTGTAAACTTGGCAGTTATTTTCATTTAACTGCGAGCACAAGTCTCACTTTTTTTTTTCCTCCTTCCTTTTTTTTTTTTTTTTTTGCTTCCCCCCCCCCGCTCTCCCAGACGCCTAACAACAGCCCCTGAAGCTACCAATGAAGCCGTCATATTTACGAGCTCTTTCAGATCTGTTGCAGCTTCATTCTTTTTCTTGTGGCATATAAAATATAATTTTAAAACCAATTAAGGCAGTAGTAATCCCTGCTCCCCAAAATTGACTATTTCACTGATGTTACTCTAGGACATCTTTAACGACAGTCACAGGGTAAACTTTAACTATAAACCGAGAAAATACGTTTCGAGGAGAAAGGAGGGCAGGAAATCTCCCTATACGATAATGAATCTGAACTCAAGGAAAACCAACTCTTTGAAACAGCAACTCTTGGAAAGGAGGAGGAAAAAAAAAGATAGCAGAGCACTTGGAAATGGTGGGGAGCCCGCTGCCAGATGCAGGCTGCGGATACTTCTAAAATGAGAAGAACTGGTAAATAGGTTATAAATCGAGGTTTGTATGCAGGCTTTAAGGAGAGGGTGGAGTTGATGAAGAAATAAAATGGGCAGCGAGCTTAAAAAGAAAGAAGGAAAGAAGGAAAGAAGGAAAGAAGGAAAGAAGGAAAGAAGGAAAGAAAGAAATTATATAAATGACAGAAGTACAGAAACACGGTTCAGTCACAAACTTTGCTTTGAACGCATGGAATGAAAACAAGGCCAGATCTCGCACAGAAGCACACTCCGGGGCACCGGAAAGCACAGTGAAGAGGAGATACAGTAGCACATTTCCTCTCTCTCTCTCTCTTTTTTTTTTTTTTTTTTTTTTTTTTTTTTTTTTTTTAATCCCCTTCCATCTTCTTCACCCCTTTTCCTCTCTCCCTAGTTACACGTCTTTCATCTTTCTTTCGGGAAAAATGAGCCTGAGAAATGGATCTACTGAGAAGTGTTGCGGGTTTAAAAAGAAATGATGGGGTGGAAAAGGGGTGGGGAGGGTTAGGGGGAAGGAAGCTGAATGGAATCACATCTAGTACGGGAGAAAGATGTATCTCCCCCCACCCTCCGGTCTCATGCCAACAATAGACAAAACCACATCCAAAACACACGCACACGCACACATGCATACACGCGCGCGCAGGGGGGAAGCAGGGATAGCGGCTAAATGACAAATATTTAGCAAGCGATCATAATACTAATACAAATAGTAATAATAATAAATTCTCTGGACAATGAGCGGGGAAGGGGCAAGCACGGCAGTGCCGGGGAAGGGGGTGGAGAGGAGCGGGAGGGAGGGCAGGAGGCACAAACGGAAAAGCAAAAGAAAACACCACCAACCACCATCGACAATAACAACAGAACCTGGCGCAAAGCTGCCAGATGGAGTGCAGGCAGAGGGAAAGATTGACGTGTGCATGGAAATATAGAAAGAGACCTAGATCGCCACGAAGAGCCGTAAATATATATACACAAACACATATATATGTGTGTATATATATATGTATATATATGTATATATATATATTCATATGTGTGTGCGTTTGCACTCCGCGCGAGTGAGCGCGTGTGTGTATATATATATATATATATATATGTATATGCATATAGGTGCGTGTGTGTGCACGTACGGACAGGCAGACACAGACAGACGGAGAGCCCTCGCACACGCACGCCTGCACAGCCGCGGGGAGAGGGGAGCGATAGCATAGTAGGGAAGAAATATTCACCTTCCCGCCTCATGCCCACTTTGAGGCACTTCTTGAGGCGGCAGTACTGGCACTGGTTGCGGTGGTGCTGGTCGATGGGACAGTTCCTGTTGGCGCGGCATGTGTAAGTTAAGTTCCTGCGGACGCTCCTCTTGAAGAAACTTTTGCAGCCCTCGCAGGTGAACTGGCCGTAGTGCTTGCCGCTGGACTTGTCCCCGCACACCACACACTCGATGTGCTGCTGGCTCTGCCCTGAGCCCTGCTGGCCCGCTCCCTTGTCCCCGGCCGTGCCCGGCGTGGATGGGGGTCCCGGCTGGCTGGGGGTCTGCGGGGTGTGTGGGGCTGCTGAGCCCCCCTGCTGCTGGGGCTGCTGCTCCCGGGCTGGCTGCGCCGCGGCGGGGTTGGGGCCACTCGGAGTGCCCCCGGCAACGTCTTCCTGCGGATCTCGCCAGCTGCTAACTACCATTGCCATATCTCGGGCCCAAAAAAGTGCTGGGGAGCGGCGCGTCTCGCTGCGGGCTGCCGGGGAGAGAGGCGGGGGGCGGGGGGGAGGCGGCCGGCCGGGCGCCGGGGGCGAGCGGAGAGCGAGGGGACCCTGCCTGCCGCCTGCCTCCGCCTCGGCTGCCGCCGCCGCCGCCGCTGCCCTGCTGCCGCCGCCGCTGCTGCCGGCTGGAGCCGCTCCTGCCGTTTTCTTTATTTTATTTATTTTTCGCCGCTGCGAGCCCCCCTCCTCTCTCTCGCGGTCTAGCTATTTTTTTTTCTAGGGAGGGGGAGGGGGCGACGGAGGATTTTCTCCCTCTCTCTTTCCCCCCCCTTCCCTTTCCTTTTCCACCCTTCCCTTTCCTTCCCTTTCCTTCCCTGCCCTTTCCTGTGCTCCCCCCCACTCTTTAAAATGCCCCTGCCTGGCCGCTTCCCCCCTCTGCTCCCGCTCTCCCCGGCTCTTACCGCCTCTCTTCGCCCTCCCCCCCCCCCCCGCCGCCACTTCAAGTTGCAAAATCAGAAACGGCAAACAAGGCTGTCGGGAGAGGCATTCAGGAGAGTAACACGCCGGACACGCACACGCAGGCAGACACGCGCGCACACGCCCGGCACACGGCTCCCCACTCGCGCACTCGCACACACGCACGGGCACAGGCACACGCGGTCCGGGCGCTACGAGAGCGGAGGATGTGCAGGCATAGAGGAAGCCGCGGCGCCGCCGAGGAGGAGGAGGAGAAGGAGGAGGAGGTGGAGGAGGAGGAGGAGGAGGAGGGGAAGGAAGAGGAGGAGGAGGTCGCCGCTCGCCGCTCGCCGCCGCCGGGGCCCGGCCGCCGCCGCTCCCGCGGAGGCTGCTCCCGCCGCCGCTGCCGCCGGTGCCGGTGCGGGCTCTCGGGGAGGAGGGAGGTGGAGAGAGGAGCCGTCCGCCTGCGATCAGAGCATGGAGGTGTCCGGGGGCCAGGTCCAGGGCAGGGCGCCGTCAGCCATTCAGGGCGGCGGAGCTGGGGAGCGCGACGGAGGCTGGCGGGGTGCTGAGGCAGTTTGATCTCCTGTCGCGGCGACGGCGAAGGAGGAGGAGGAGGAGGAGGAGGTTGCCGGTCGCTGCTCTTTCTCTCCCGAGCTGCTCTCTCTCGCTCTCTGTCTCTCTCGCTCGCTCGCGCTCTCTCTCGCCTTTTTTTTTTTTTTAAAAAAAAAAAAAAAAAAAAAAACGAAAAAAATTCGCAGAAAAAATCGGATGCGACTAAATTCGCAGAGGAGACGAATTCACGCCGAAGTGTAAAAATAGAGAACGGGAATAATAATGACACTTGCAGGAAAAAGAGAGATCCAAAGTAGGTCGGGTAAATAAATCCTCTTCTTTTCCTCTTTCTTGCCCTTTCCTTCTTCTTCTCCAGTGAGAGCGCACGATGCCGGTTGCGAGGAAAAAAAAAAAAAAAAAAGAAAATCGGAGGAAATCGCGTCAAAAAGATTCTGTTTGTTTGTTTGTTTGTTTGCCTAAAAAAAGTATTTCGGGTAAAAACTCATCAGCCAGAAGAGAAGCCCTCCCCCAAAATAAAAAAAAAAATAGGCAAGAATGGTCAAAATAGTAACGATATTAAGATGTGAACGCGTTCTCTCTTTCTCTCTTCGGACCTTCCCCCCTCCCCCCAGTTCTCTCTCTCTGTTTTCCCCCTTTTTCTTTCTTTCCGAGTTTTTGTTGTTGTTGTTGTTGTTTGGGTTTTTTTTTTTTTTTTTTTTTTCAGTTTCACCTCTCTCCTCTTCTCCTGCAGAAATGAAGCGAAAGACACAAGGAGGAAGGGTGGAAAAAAGAAGAAAAGGAAGGAGAAGAGGGAGATGAAGGGGGGGGCAAAAAACTAATAGAATATGCAAGAAAGGGGAGGGGGGGAGAGACGGGGAGAGAGGGAGAGAGAGAGGGAGAGAGAGAGAGAGACCCAAAAAATGAATGCGTTTAAACGGGAAGCCTAGCAGAGCAATGTTTCCGAAAGGGGGATCTGCGCGAATGTCTGTATATAGTGAACTTTGACACTACTATTGAAACTGACACGTTTCTATGGAGATCGCTGCCTTATATGGAGCTCGTGTCAAGGAGCCAAGAGAAGGGCTGCTGGCAACTGATAATCAAAGGCGACTGACTGGTCAGAGCCCTGAATCGGGGGGAGAGAAAATGGGAGGCTAAGGTTAGCCAAGCCTCCTTCACTCCATTGGTTACCCCCCCACCCCTGGCTTTCCACCCCCCCCTTTTTTTTTTTTTTTTTTTTTTTTTTCTTAAATTCGCCGCTACCTAGTGACTGGGATGGGGAAAGGAGGGGAGGAGAGAGGGGGGGAGGGAGGGGGGATTCTTCTGACAAGCACAATTTACATTGAGCTCGCCCTGTGCTGCTATTTACTTTGAGATCTGATTAGTATGGGTCGTCTACGGTCCTTCTACCCGCCCCCCCTCAACACCCCCATGGACAGAGGAGGATGCATTGCTATAGAGAGAAAGGGGGAATTAAAGGGGGCTCCCTGTGAAAAGTTGGTGTGGGGTTTTTGTTTTTTTTCACCTCTACATCTGAAATCGGGATTTCTCTCCTGCTTTCCCACTGAAAAAGCTAGTTCAGGGGTTTTAATGATGGAGAAGAAAACACTGGCCCTGCACGGAGGAAGCGGCGCCCGTGTGCGCGCACCCTTGAACACACGTGCGTGAACCTCCACGCACACATTCACGTCCCCATACGTGCTCCCATCTCACCTGGGACTATTTTTGCCTCCTGTCCCTCCTCCCTCACCCCTCATTCCTCACCTAACACGCCCACCTGCCTCCCTGACGGACTCCGCGCTTCCCCTGGGGGGGTTTAGTCCCCACCCTTTTAATTTTACTTTCGGGGTATGTGAGTGGTCAGAACAGACCCAAACGGCCAGCTCGCAGTGCTGGTTCCCTGATGTCCCGGAGTGAGTCACGCAGCGTGGGTACGGGGGATGCGGGGGAGTGGTGGTGGGGTGTCGCTCCCCCTCCTTTCCCTCCGCTGCCCGGTGCGGCCTCGGCCCCGGTGGAGCAGGAATCGCTGGCGCCGGCTGCCATCTAGTGGGCACCTAGCCGCCGGGCCGGGGGAGCCCTGGGGGGGCCGCCGCGGCTGTCTACGGCCTTCCACTCCCCTTTTCTCTTAAAAAAAAATTTTCTTTTAAAAATTTTTAATATAAAACTGCGTTGGAAAGAATAACCCCTTCTCTCCAGTTTCTATCTCTTTCCGGAGCCTGCTTTCCCGGCTGCTTCCCTTTGCAAGAGGTCTGAGACGGGGTTGAAAGACTGAATGTGACAAAGAAGAAACAGACTGTAAAAACTGAACACCCTAACAAAAAAACCCTCCAAAAATAACATCCGCAACCTGCCCTACTGGACACCCTACTCTGCTCTTAGCTCCCATTAAAGTTTATAATCAGATTAGAAGCCGTACAAAAAACCTGCTGGAAGGAAGAAAGGGGATGAAATAGGTGACAGCAGTTTTATTGTTATTATTTATTTTTGTAAAGTAATGTTGCTTTAACTAAAAGTAAAGAGGAAAAAAAAAGGCCCCTAACTTTGATGTATCGTGATCACGATATTTTTTTTCTTTCCCTGTCAGCTCTGAAATCTGAGGCTGGGAGCCGCCTGGAGAGAAGACTCCTTCATCATTTCTAAGATCAGAATAAAAGCTTGATTTTGCCCAGAAATAATGAAGAGATTTTCAATGAGTGCCTTGACCAAGCCGTCTCTGTTGTATATTGCATTGATAAAAAGGATGTTATTGACTATGCAACAGTAGGCTTCTTTCCTCTCTCTCTCTCTTTCCCAATAAACGCCCAGTCCTGTCTTTTGGTCAGTGAAAAGGTGAAACGAATAAGATTAAATAGGACAAAAAAAGCAAGCTCGGTATGTATATCATCTAGATTTTACTTCCCAGACTGTGAAGAGACACGGAGTAAAAGAGGCAGAGCAAAGCACGGAGAGAGAGAGGGGGGAGAGAGAGAGAGAGAGAGACAGAGGCACAGACACAGAGGCAGAAAGCCTGAGAGAAGGTGGACGGACCCAGCAGCCGCAGCCTGGCTCCTCCCGGACCGGGCACCCTGCCGACGGCCCCGACTCCTCGGGCCACCCCAGGCAAGTCGCCGCTTCCTTCCTCGTGGTTTCGGGGCGGAGGGAGGGGTGTGGGGCCGAGACACTTGGCGGGGAGACCTTCTCCAACCTTCCCCCACCCCCAGGCTACCCCCCCGCCTCACCCATTGGCATCATTCAGTTTGGGCATCCTGTTATTTGGGAGGAGTGAGAGGCACCTAGTCCTCATTTTGTCCTAGATTTTCTCTCCCCCCTCCCTTCCTTTCCCTTCCCCTTTCCCCCTGTAGAAATTTCTGTAGGTATTTCCACTGCCTCCTTCCCCAGATAATGAGCATGCCTCACAGGGGTGATCCACGCGGGTAAGGCAGGCACCGACCCCACATCCCAGCGTCAGCAGCAGAGGCAGGGCGCCGGGATGGGGAAGTGCAAGCCTTCTAACGGTCTTCTCTTTCACCTGCTCTGTTTGTTATTTGATCACCTAATGAAAAGATCGATTGCGGCCTGTTTATCTGGGTGATATGTCAACAGATTACAGGGGCAGCAATCAGATGTTTCGCAGCCGGGCTGGGCTCAACTGCAATTCGGAGAGGGCCCCAACACTCAAACTGCGCTAGTCTGGGCAGCGGGGGTTGTGCAGCCGGGAGGAATTTTCTCCCGTCGCCTGGCTGGAAACGCTTGGTGGTTTTCATTCTTTCCGTGAGGAGGGAAAGCAATTTTTAAAAGTGGGTTTTAGAATAAGCGGGTGGGTGAAGGTCTGGTGAAGTTTGCTGGAGTCCTGAGGAAAAACCCATCTGCGACGTCCTGTGGTTATGCAGTAGCCTGCTGGGGAAGGGAGCCGGGACGCTAGGCATCCATCAGTAAAAGTACTAGCCTCATGCCTCAGCTGACCAGGTTAAAGCACAGTTCAGTCGAAGAGAGGCATTTCCTCTCCCCCACAAATTACAGGGACACTTAAAACCGGCCACAACTCACATTTAACTGGGAAATTAGCTTTGATTCCTTTTTAACTTCTGCAGATCTCGATTGCGTAAGGAAGACTGTGCTGGGGACTCGGGGGCTTAATTTTCCCCTGTAACACCAGACACTTTCCCAGGCCGGGCTCCACGCTGGGATCTGAAGGTGGCAGAGTTTTGGGAGGATTCAGGAACTGGTTTTGGTGGTCGTTATCGGCGTTGTTTTTTTCGTTTGTTTGTTTGTTTGTTCCCCCCCCCCCCTTCCCCCTTCCAGTGTCTCTGTTCTCCATCCCCGCCTCCCTCGTGTAATCCAACCCGGGACGGAGCTGGTTCTCCTCTTTTCTGCAATCCTCTTTTCCCCTCCGGAAAGCGAAAGTTCCTCTGGAGATTAGTAGCGACAACTTTTACGCGCTGTTTCTGGTGGGGAGGGAGACGGAACGAGGGGGAGGATGGTGTGGGTAGAGTGTGTGTTAGAATATAATATAAACTCCAATAGATGGTATTATTATTATTTTGTGAGTGGCCGGGCGGCATATAATTTGGGGAGCAGAGATATGCAGTCTGTATTTTCCTAAGCAAACATTAGGTGCCTGTTTCATCTGTCAAGCTCCACTAGGCACTATCTATATTAAAAAATGTACTCACTTACATACATGTGTAGATATATATATATATATATTTATGCACACACATAAAAAATGGGGTAGATGGAGGACAGTAAGTGTGGACTTACACAGAGTGCAGTGAAAAGCTCTGTAAAAAAATGTAGTTCTTGCTCCCAGTTATTAGCCTTTTTAGTCGTTCCCAGCTCTGACCTGTGGATACCTTCTAGCTGGAATGCTGTAAAACGAGAGGGTTGCATTGGGGTTCCCCCCAGTCTCTGCGTGTATCCCTCGGTTGAAGCTGTCACGGCGGCCCCTCTCCCAGGCCAGGCCTTTTGTAAAGGGAATGTGAACAGCCACACCGAGACCACCCCAGCCTTAATCACGTGCCGCAGCCCTGCTGTCCCCAGGCTTTCACAGCCGGGATGGGCACGGCAGTACTGTGCCAGGCCTCTATAACCTGTGTTGCCCAGCCAGGCCTCATTTCCCATTAACGATGCTGGGCTCTTTCCTCCCCGGCCTTTTTCTCCTTTTGCTTTTTTCCCCCCCTCCCCTTTCTTTTTTGCTCACTTACACTACCTCTCCCACTGCAAACCTGAAGGATTAACCAAGTTTCTTGAAGAGTGCAACATATGATGTGTGTATGGAAAGTGGTACTTTTTGAGGGGCGACAGTCGCCCCTTGCCCTGACCAGATAGTCTGTGGTGAGTGGCATCACCCCGAGCAGACGAGAAGTCCGGCTTGCTCCTTCCGAAGGTTATGCTGCTCTCCCGCTGCCTCCCGGAGCACCTGCCAATAGGTCCTGCGGGACATGCATACTAGGCCACTTTGTGCCGACCTGCTGCTTTCCAAAGGAAGCCCGACGCCGGGGGATGCCCTCCCCCGGCCCGGGAGTCCCGGATGGGCATCTCTCCCTCCCCTGCAGATATCCCTGTCACTGTCATCCCAAAACCATTGACCAGGCCGTTTCAGTATATCCCAAAGAAGGCGGCTGGCCATGGAAAAGAGGCCCTCCACCTTTCTCTGCTCAGCCCTCTAGCCCGACTCCTCACATGCTCGGGCCACCCCATCATGCATAGCCTGCTTTATTTATTTATAAATATATATAAAAAAATAAAATAATGATAACAAAAATATCTTTGGAGCATACTGCTTCACTCCGCCTCCACTGTGAAACTTCATCCTGGGGTCACGGCCGACATTCCCCCCGTTATCCGAAGCAGCTGCACATCACAGCGGGTCTCACGACCCAAGAGGAGGGTATCGTGTGTCCCACCCCGCCGCGGCGAGCCTACTGCTCCTCGTCCTCCGCGTGTGCTTAACCCAGAGGCGCGACTGCCCTTCCTCTCCGTGCACACCTCCTGCTTCCCTAGAATTATTTTAGACGGGATTTGCAAAACATCGGTGTGACAGCGGCCCCCCCCAATTCCCTCCGCCACGCCTTCGAGAAGGCAATCTGCCATCCCTGCACCCTTCCCTGCAGCGGGGCCGCGCCGATCCGGGTTTGTCATTTGTTAGCATTCAAAAGTACCATGCTCCGGTGCCAAACAGAAAGCAGGCTCTTGCCATCCCTCCAAACAGAAAAGCCTGAGCACCCGGCAGTCTGCCTTCGTTTCTAATAAGAAAAAAAAAAAAAAAAAAAAAGAAAAAAAAAAGAAAATGAATAGGGGAAAAAAATTAGATCTGTGTCTGGAAGTAAAAACCAAATCAAACTAAAACCAAAACCAACCTCCCCCCAAAACTAACCAACAAACCACACAAAAAAATAACCATGTCTGCGTGTGGAGGGGAAAGAAAGCACCCAAAGCAAAGGCCACTTGTCTAAAAGCACAAAGGAGCATAGCAATTCCCAAGTAGAGCTCCAGAACAGAAACTGATGACCTTTTGATGCAAATTAAACCTTCCTGTATAAGGCAAATCTGGGAATAATTTTCAATACACTGGTGAATCCAGGACCAGATATTTACATTCGACATTAAAAAAGCTGTGATGGTCTGAGCGCTGAAGCCAAGAGAAACAAAATTGTACAAAAATCACTGACACAAAGCTTTGCTTTGAAACAACTCTGAATGTATTTTAAACTTTCGGCTTCTGTTAGGAATGAATTTGGTGGGTTTTAGGATTCCGAATTGGACTGGAGATTTTGATGAAGAGCTGACGTTTGGAAACGAGTTTGTAAGTTGTGAGACTGTCCTGACAACACCGTCGATGGCAGTATATAATAATTTCCTTAATACTTACCTGTCAGAGATCACATTTCTTTTACTGCGGGGATTAGTCCGTCAGGAGCAGATTTGAGCTGGACTCTCCACAGACCAGAGACCGGCTCCAAGATGTTTAAGTATTTAAAGTCACTTTCTCCTCTGCAGCTGAGATAAAAAGGTGCGAAAGTATGTTGCTGGGAAAAACGCAGCAGCTCTACAACAGTAGCAATATAGTCATATTTATTCATCAGAAGTTGATCGGAGTAATAAACCTCAGCATTTCCATTGAAACTGTCAGGAGCAAGATATGTTTATTACGGCGTAATTCTGTCTGCGAGGGGAGGACGGGGGTGCGCTTTAGATAAAGTTTAAACGCAACAGAACAAACACAATAAATCGCTCCAGCCCAATACAAAAGCTGTAAATGACTGTTATCTATTTTACCATACGAAAGATTTTTTTAAAAAATAATTATTCACATGTTTCTAGGGGTGAAGCTCAGGCATATCCAACAGTGTCGTTAATAGGGTATACAAAATTGCCTGATCCTATCAAATGGGTCTAGAGTTATATGTTTTATTGTCAACCCCTTCCACTGAATCTTCTCAAGCTGAAAGGGAAAAGGAAAGGGCTTTTGTCCGAGTTGATCCTTGGCTATTCTGAGGCTCAGGTTGGTGTGAAAGGGACGAGGAGGTCGCTTGAAATCTCCTTTTATCTACTCCTATTTTCTCTCTGGATCAGCAACTTTGAATAGACATCACCTAATCGCTCGTAATGGAAAAAAAAAAAAAAAAAAAAAAAAAAAAGACAAAACCCAACCGTGTGTGTGTGCTCTGGTAGCTATGAAAATGCTTTTGCGCCAGGCTGCCTGGCCAGAGGGGTACGTGCCCTTGGATACTTGCAACAAGGACCCGCGTGGGCAACCCCGTGCAGCCCGAGCCCTGCGCCACCGCGGAGACACAGACGTGTCCTGCCCTTCCTATCCTCCAGCCAAAATACTCCCTCTCTGGGGCCGGGAGTTCTGGGGTGAGGAACAACCAGCACCCCAGAGACTCCTCTCAGTGCCCGGGTGGTAAGGACCTTTCTCGAGGCGTGATGCTTGGAGTCTTAGCGCCGAGAGTCGGCCAGACATAATTTTCCCCCTCACTCTCAGCCCCCTGGATTTTGGTAATTTGGATTTATTGGGGGTGCCTGGAGATTGTCCTGACCCCCCGAAAAAGTTAGATTTTGGAGGGAAATGCAGCTCTTCGGTAGACAACCTACTCCACTTTGCCTGTTGACTGAGCCTGGCCGGTGTGCAGGCACCGACTGAGGTGTCCGCGGTTTTCTGGGAGTAATCTTGCCAAAGCTTGCTTTTTTTTTTTTTTTTTTTTTTTTTTTTTTTTTTTTTTTTTTTTTTTAAACAAGAAGAGGACAAAATTGGGGTTGCTGGAAAATAGAAAAAGCTTTGTTCTAGAGGCTCAATCCAGGGCACTATCTCTTCCCTCCTAGCAGCTCAGAAATTGGCGTTTCTTTCTCAGTCTGGGATGCTTTTGCTGTAAATTCCTTCAAGTGACTACTTTGTTGCTAAGGCTACAAGTTCCCATCCCAACACACAAATCTCTTCCACTCCAGGAGCAGCTCCAGTCCTGGGCAGAAGTCTTGACTTAAGAGACTTACTTCCAACTCCTTGGAGTGCCTCCCTGTTAAATACCTGCTTTAATCTGGAGGTTCAAATGACGGACTAAACAGTCCTCCTCCCGCCACCGTGTGTCACATCCCCCCTCCTTCTCTCCCGAGGTACGTTTTGCTGGGACTTCTAGTAAATAGATGGTGAGAAGAAACCCAGTCCAATAAGGATTAAATTAAGTAGAAGAAATCCAGCCGGTGTATATTTTGAAGCTCCGATGGGGCGTCAAACTGATGTTTAACGCATTTTTTCCACTCACTGTGCACAAGTCCTCAGCCCCCATCATCTTGTTTAATTTTTTCACCCTCGAGGAGGCGGCAGTCGTGCGAGGTGGACAGAAAAAGGCTCTCCCGACCCACAGACCTTTCCCTGCCCTCAAATTCCATGGGGAAGGGCAGGGGGACACCGTGTCCATAGGCGGGGCTGGGAACACACACACACAGACACAGAGACACACAGACTCGCACACACACGGACTGCTCCGGCTCAGAACCTGCTAAGTGGGATGCTGGGTGGTCATCCAGGCTGTCTTTAAATGCAGAGCTCGAGTGGAGGTGATTTTTTTTTTTTTTTTTTTTTTTTTTTTTTTTTTTTTTAGCAACATTACCCTTTTCCTTTCTCCCCATCGCCCTCGCTGCTTCTTTGATTACATTGGTAGGGAAAATACGGTTTTATTGACCCCGATCAGCAGAGCGGACACGTTTGTGGCACGGCTGAGCCTTCCAGTACTGCCAACCTGGGAGAGTGACTCTCCTGGTTACAAAAGCATAACCTCTTTCCCCCCCAAGCCCTCAAAACCCCCAACAGCTCCCAGAGAAGCCCTTCTCCTGGAACGGTTAAGCGTGACTTAGTAAACGTTTGTAAATGCAAATAAGAAATGAATAAATAAACCTCAAACCAGGTAGTTTGGGTGTAATAGTTCAGCAGGACTAATTGCAGACAATGAAACTGAAATGACTTTTCCAATTAGCTGCTGGTTGGAGTTTAGTTGGAGGAACTGTCAGCTCTAGAGATGGATAATTGCTTTATTGGTCACAAAACTATCATCTATTTAGAACATATGTGCTAATTACTCTGGATGGGCGTCGGAAAAGAGACCATAAATCTACTATCCCTTCAAACAGGTCTAGGGTACTTGTGAGAGATCAAACTCCTTTTCTTGTAGCGTTAAGGGCAAGATTTGCTCTTGGATAGTAGTCCTTCTAGAAAATTAAAATAAAATAAAAGAAACAGATTCAACCATATGTATGCTAGGGTATATTTGAGACCTCAGTGGGGTAAGTGGGACTGGGGGTAAGAGTCGTCAAGTCCAAACGAGGAAAGCCTCTTTCTACAGACCAAACTAATACAATAAATCACTATCATAAACCCGATTTTCCTCTTTAGCCTTGCACTATTTTTTTTTCCAAAGATTAGTTTAGAAATCTTTTAATTGGATTACTCTGAAAAATTAATCTCCTTTGGGCTCGCTAAGTTTGTGTACCAAATATTTGGAATTAATTCAGTGCCACAAAATGCATGCGAGAAGCCTTTAATTCGAACCAGCTAAGAAAATGGACAGGTAAGGAAGGTGGCATTTTGCCGTAAGCATTCATGTTCCCTCGCAAATCTCCATGCATATTCATTACTGCATGTGTCGTATTGTACCGCGTAAAATTGCTGTTTTAAAGGAGATAAACAGAATTATTTGCTGGACTGTGCTGTGGGTCAAGACACGAACGAGGGGCAAGGAGTTTCGGGGAAAAAAATAGAAAAAGGAAAAAGCTTTGGCAGCCCATGTAGGAGTCTCAAAGGCGTCGCGCACTAAGGGAGCATCCCTGGGCCGAAGCTGCTTCCCGTCGCAGCCTGCCTGTGGACGCTCCGCGGGCGCGCACTCGCTCCGCGCCGCTCCGCGCCGCTCCTCCCGCCCGGCCCAGCTCCGCTCCGCTTCCGGGGCTGGCCCTGGACTTGCGGCTCTTTCGGGGCCGCCCGAGAGGAACTCTCCATCCTGGACACCCGCCGGGACCCTTAGTTTGCAGCCGAATATGAGTGTGAGCAGCATCCTCGCGAGGTGTGTTTGATTGCGGCAGGGGCTGATAGAGGCGTAATCACTTGTCAGGGGGCGGTGGTGACTCTGTAACGCACCGTCTTTCTCCCCGCCTTTTACAAGTGGAGATATGCTTTATCGCTGCTAAAAAAAGCAGTGAAGCTGGGTTCATTTATATATTTTTACTTTTTTATTTTCCCGAAAAGGAACGAACCTGCGGTTTATTTCCGGTGATTTATACGCAGGTTGTGACACTACTGGGAGTTCTGGGGGCCGGGAACGGTTCCTCCCGGCTGAGGGGGGAGAGATGGTGAGCGGGGAAGCTGCTCCTGGATGGAGCAGGAGGCAGGAACCACTTGTGCAAGTGAGTATGTGTGCATGTGAGCTGAGGCACAGGCTGAGCAGGTGAGGGGGCAGCACAGGGTGGGCACGACACTGACTGGAGGATGAGGGTGAGAAGTTTGAGGTGAGTTTGATGATGAGGGTGAAGGCAAAGACGGGTTTTGACCTCTTGAGCACTGGTCTAGATCAGAGCAGCCCAGATCCAAATCCCAGCCACTCTTGCACGCTCTTCGCACCTCGTAACTTGCGTGTGGCACTTCCAAGTCAGCATTAAATTTTAAGTGTCAGCCGCTGGTGAACTATGAACCGCCGAGTGGGATTATCTGCGTTGAATAAAACATGTGGCACAGACGCGCGTGAAGTTACACGGAGGGAAAACTTGCAGAGCTTGCAGAGCAAGGTATGTACGTGGCGGTGAATGTGTATATCCACATCCCATCCGACAACCGACACTGGGGCGTATCACGTGAGCCCAAACCCCGAAACTCTGCAAATGGGCGGGACACTAGGACTCACATGCAGCCGTATACCGTAAATGCACAACACGCATGATATCTTTGCATGGATGTGCATAAGTAGGTCGCTATTTCCAAACGGAGTTTATGTACTTGCTAAACAGCCCTGTGGACTGCAGTAAATTAATTATTACTCCTGCGGTGATCCTGCCGTACATCACCCGGGATCCCCGCTGACCTTGTACCGCCCTTGTGTTTCTCCCCGCCTCACACAGGTAAAAGTTTTTCAGCCCCGTGCTGTGGCTAAGCACGTTGACAGAGCCTTTATCACTATTCACATGAGGTTAAATGAATCCTAAAGTCCCTCCTGAGACAAACGAGGAATTCTCTCTGTCTCCTTGTCGATCTGCTTGTGCTGTGGATATGTCCTGTGGAAATTGTTTACAGTTTAGAAGACTCTAACCTTGATTTTCCATCTTTGAGCTCCCTCTGGAAGCGGTAAGAGCAATTATTCCGTATTACTGTACATATTTCATTCGCCATGATAGATCGCAGGTGTTGCAGCTGCTATTGTTTGCATCCCTTCTGCAGCCTCGAAGCTAGAGCCCTGAGAGTGCTCCGAACACGGATCGGACGGTGACCCTCAGATGCTGCCATGCACATCCTCACGGCCAGGGGTGCTCCCACAGTAACTACCCACGGAGGTGGATAGAGGGACAGGTTGGCGTCCTCACCTACCCTTCCTTCCTGCCCCTCTCCGGCCGCCCGAGGTTGGGAGGGGAGGAAGTGTGAGGGTAGCCACTGAGCTGAAGGATCCGAGTCAAAAACGAGGTGTAGAGGACAGGCAAAACGACTCCGAAACAGGGAAATGCCTAGAAACCCCGAGCAGTGCGCATTTGCCTGAAAGCGTCTTGGATGGTGGCTTTTAACTTGGGCTGTGCAGTGATCCTTTGGAGAGGTTGTAAGGGATGCATTTACAGCCAGCTACAAAGGTGCAAGGTGGAGGCAGGATGCTGTGCTATGCCGGAGAGTCCCCAAAGAGCACTAAACTGTGTCACGAATCAGAGTCATGATGACGTATGACACACCACAAGGGACCATGATGAGTGACTGGCATAAGACATGGAGAGTGGACCAAAGTCTCTTTGACAGTTCTTAGTCGTATGGCTTGGGGGGATAGTTTTACATTCGTGATCCGTTTATTTGGAGCTAGTTCCGGGAGACAGACACATGAAGCAGACGGCTATATCTGTCTAAGTAGGATGAAGACGGGCTTAAATGGCACAAAACGTGGCAGGGGGCAATCTGTAGAGGCCGCAGGCTTGAATGTAAAACGCTTGGCAAAAACACACCTGCTATTAGGCTATACTTACTTAAGCAGGACGCCCCCGGTTTCCCCTGCCAGCCCAGGAAAGGGATGGCACACCCAGCGTCTCTCCGCGCTGCTCCCGCAGTCCTCTGCAGAGCCTATTAGGTACCACGCACCGCCCGTATCCCGTGCTGGGATAACGTCCTGTCCCATTCACAAGCTGTGGCACCCCACTCGTGTCCTTCTCATCACGCGTGGGCTTTGTTGCGGACTACGAAGTGCTGAGAACCCAGGACTGGGTAGAGCCAGATGCTAGCAGGGGATGATGGAGAAGTCGCAACCCCGCACGTCCTCCGAGCAGATAGACAGCAAACCTCTGACAAACCACTTAATCTGAAAGAAATGAGCCTCAGTATGCCTCTTACTACGAGGTGAAGAGTCCGAGTTGCTGCGTTCCAGCAAGGTCTTTTCTTTTGTTTGCCAATATCTCGAGCTATCGGGGGAAGTTTATTTTTTTATCTCCCTCCTTGCCTCTCCCCTCAAACTTGCACCCTGGTCGGTGTCCCGAGCAAGAGGACCCCGGTGACCCTTTGAAGGAGATCAGCACCCTGAAACCCGCCGGGGCTGCTTGGGAGTGCTTGCTATTCCAGTGGGGATCCCTGGCAGGTTTTTCCTTGCAAGGGCAGGCTCCCTCTTCACATGGACCAGCCAGGGACATTGATAACCTCTAAAAATCTCCAGCGAAGGCATTCCAAGGAGCAGAATGAATGGTACTGGCCCAGGAGAGTCAAAGAGGAAAGCCACTTTTCAGCCTGACACTGAAAAAAAAGAAAAGAAAAATCTGATGGACCAGATGCTAAGAAGTTCACTAAATATGTGAGCAGTTAATACAGGGAATAGCGACATTGTTAACAGAATACATCTAATTAACAATTGCTTCATTTGATTCGGAGGATGAAAAAGCCCTTTTATACCAGTCCAGATTTACTGGCCTAAGCACAGTCAATTTATGAATATGGAAGCTATACTGAGTCTGCCTTCTTTCAAGATGTCATCTGAGGGGTAATGGTTAGGTGAAGTAATTTAGTTACACTGTGGCAACTTTTATAGCCCCTTTCTTGGGAATTTAATTCGGTGCTTCTTCATTTTATTGGGATCAGACTGACTCCATCAACGGTGCTCTCCGTGTTCAGCGGCATGACTTCTTGAAGCAATTAGGCACCCCAATTAGCATATTTCTCCCGACCCCAGCAGCACCACCTGATCCTTACGTTATCCACCTCTTCAAAGTAAGGGAAAGTCAGAATAAAACATGACTCCCAAGTGTGTAAGGTGGTGAAACCAACGTGCAAGCAGGCTATCAAAAATATCCCTTTGCCCTTAGGGTGGGAGGAATAAATAAATAAAGTAAAAAAAGCACCTCCTCATAGCACCCCGGCAGTTTACCCACTTCACGAGTTTCACGCTGTTTTCCGGCGTGTTGCGGAGTTCCTGCCCGTCCCTCACCGCTTTCGGGGAGTAGTCCCGGGGGATGGGTGATGATCCCGGTTCTGTCCCACTCCCGAGAAGCGGGTGACGTCCACGCGGGCGGGACAAAACAGCAAGGGTGCGGAGGCTGGACCCGCTTACGCACCGCAGCCACGCCACGTATTTTTTGTTTTGTTTTGTTTTGTTTTGTTTGCTTTGTTTTTGTGGATTTTGTTTGTTTGTTTGGTTTTGTTGTTGTTGTTGTTGTTGTTAACGGGGGCCAGTGTCCTGCAGCTCCGTCTCTCCTGGCAAGCACTCTCCCTCTAGGGGATACGTTTCTGTACCAGCATATGATTTTGAAGCACTGGTCGGTGGTATTAAATCCGTGTCCTTCTCCTCTCCTGGGTTTCCCTAAAAAGTGGTTCGCAGAAGGGTGAGAGGAAGTAGAGGAGAGCCTGTCCGATACTGCCAGCCCCTCTACCCCCACAGCCAGGAAAAATCGCTGCTGAGGACAGCGAGCTCCCCCTTCTCCCTACTTCCTCCTCTCCCCAGCCCCACATCCATTCCGTGGAGTTGAAAAGGCGGGTCAGGATCAACGCGGCTGATGCCCGATCCTGCAAAGCCTGCATGGGGCTTCGGAGCCCCACCCCTTAAAAAGTCAGTATCTCAGCCAGTCGCCCATCACGGGTGGAAAGAACATTTACACACCCCCACTACTGAGAAGCCCACGGGGGTGGAGCCCGGGGAGCTAGTGCTCAGCAGATAGAGCCATCCACCCAGAGGTTCACATAGCATGAAGAAAAATCTCTATAAAACTAAATAGGCAATCAACTGAAAACTATCCTCTTTAAATAAACTGATTCCTTAGTATTTTCCCAGTGTTGCTGTAAGTTGTTGTCTGTGATGTCCCCCAGGGCTCTTTCCTCTGCTCTCTGATTTGGTGTATAAAAGCAGCTCTGAGTGATGGATTACTGTGTCATTGCAGCCTGCGAAGGATTAATTTGTTTCATTGATTTCTCTTTAGGCAGATTGCCAGAATTCTCTGCTTCCCACCTTTCTGCAGGACTTCCAGCAGTAATAGACAGTAATAGCCTAAGACAAATCAGCCCATTCTTGTAAAAATAGAAACACAAAATCCCGAAGTCCCAGGAAAGCCATAAAGAAGTTTTTTTCCTTGTGCTGTAAAACCACTAATTCTAAAAGCGAGTCCATCTTCTTTTCTTTCTGCACTTCCCTTTTTTAAAAAGGTTGCAGTGTCCTGGGGGGTGCTGCTTAGTCTCAAGAGCAATTTCAACCTGCAGTTGGATGTGAACCGTGGGCATTTGATGGTCACTGAGAAATGTTTTGTTCATGCTCAATAGCAGGGATAGGAATTACAGGAGGATTGCATAAACCTCACAGCTCATTCTTTCTCAAAACCAACAGTCTGATCAATTATAAATCCATCTACCTGTCTGGGGTATTGAGAAGAAATGCTGTTATGTCAGGTCCTGGGGCTGCTGGTCCAGTGTGCAGAGGGTGTGGGAAGGTACATGGGACTGGACTTTCCCAGATCAATTAATCTGCATGCTTCCAGGATAATCTGATCAGGCCTTGAAGCACTGGGCTCCGATGGAAAAATGGCACCCTTTTCAGTGCAGGTTGTGGAAGGGTGAGGGGAGAGAAGGAGGTCTGCTGCTGCTATTCTGACCACAACATTGCTCTTTTCAGACCTGCTTTACCAACAGGTCAGCTGTGCTCATCTGTTTGTTTCCACAATGCAGCACTAAATATTGTATCTTCAAAAGTTAAATTTTAGATGTAATTAGTGCTACAGTAAAAATTAATATTGTTTTATGCTAATGTCATTACAGCTTGGTCTTGCTTAAAACTGTGCTGCACCCTACCAAAACAGCACTTTTAAATATCATGGAGGGTAAAGAAGTGTTTGTTTCACCTCTTCATTTGCCTTGCAATGAGAGTAGCTCAATAGCTACTTTCAAAGGAATAGTAAATTTATTATACTGGATAGCACAGATCCACTGCATTGCAAATCTGGGGAATTCTGAATTTACAGCCATATTTCCAACCCCCCCCCCCCCCCTTCTCTCTGGGAGGATGTTAGCCTGCTATTTTATATTTTAATTTACTGTAATTTCAGGTGTAATCCAAATACCATGACTTAGGTCACAGTATAATTTCACTGATATCCTGCCAGAAAATATCCCTTGTCCTGCCTGATCAATGTTCCTGTGTTTACTTGCATGAGATCCTCTGCAGTGTGTTTAGTCTAACTTTCCTTTCTATACCTAACATAGTTTTTGGAAGAACTTTAATAGTAGTATAAAGATTTCACCCTAGTGTTCACTCCTGGGGATCCCTAGGAATCCCTACTTCATCTGGCGAAACCTTACAGCATAGTTTAGCCTGCAGTAAGACAAGGGTTGTTGCCTCCAGACACAGCAGCCTGGAAAACACTGGTAACCTGGGGAATGCTGCAAACTTCTCCTCAAAGGCTTCACTGGTGTAACATGGCCTGAAGATATTTATCTCTGCTCATCGCCATAATGGGTCCGTCCACCTGTGCTTAGAAACTGTCAAAGACTCTTGAAATGCCCCCTGGTGCATTATCAGTCATCCAGTGAAGAATTCCCCACCTCATGGGAGGTACCAGAGGCATTCCCACCTACCCTGAGCCCAATAAAAGACTACTTGGACTAGAGAGATCAAGGATCTTCCCTCACTCCACAGGACTTCTACCATCCGGGACTTCTACTACCACTCATCAGAAATGTATTCCCGCTACTTAGCAACATTGTAATGGGGGGAAGGGGAGGACAAGATGGGTGCATTAGTCATTAAAATCAGGATTTATGAAGACACTGTCACTGCCCCATTACAATTCCATGTCTTGTCTGTGGAAACAAAACTGGATGAACATGTCTGAAGCCTGGAAGAGAAGACTGAAGAGAGCCACCAGAATCTAAGAGAGGAACTTAAGGAAGGAATCTTCCATATCTCACCAGGACAAACAAGAGTCTCTGCTATCAGGAGCAGGCAACCCCTAGCAAAGGAGAGAGTGTTCACTTTTCTAGCATAACACAGACCCTCTCTGCCTGGCATTCCCACTCCTGGTGTTTTTTCACTGTCAAGTAACTTTGAAAGTAAAGGCACAAAATGCAACAGTTCACATTTTTCCTGCTCAGATAGTCAAGCCCCAGGGAAGCTTGGCTCTGAGGGCAGGGCTTGTCCTGCTTGGAAGCAAATGCTCTCATCCCCTCTGCCCCTTCCTCCTTGCCAATCCTTTTCAGTTTACACAGGGGAATCCTTCTGCTCCTTTGCTAGGCACTAAGGAAGTTATGATCTTGATAAATCGTCATAACAATATTCTTGGCTTAGAAAGTCTGAGTTGGAAGTGGAGACAGATTTCCACCCCTATCCTTCCCATTTGCAATAAAACAGGCAGAATCCATCACGGACCAAACTTAAAAAGCTTAAGTGAAGCTCACATCCTTTCATCCCTTCAGGAATGAAATAGTCTGTTAGATTAGCAAACATTAACCTCTTGCATAGTTCTGAATGTAGGACTAATGTCTACTGAAGGGACAGCTGTATGACCGCCACACACACTAACTATACATTAGGGCTGTCACTCTATCGATCGGGAGAAGTTTGTGTGAAGAAGCAAAGAAGTGCTCCCCACCAGGGAGCAAAACAGACTAGAGTTGGAAAAAGCCATTTGTACTCTGCTAAGACACACTTTTAAAAATGCATTTCCCATTTCTGTCATCCTTGGCGCAGATGGGCTGAAATCTTCATGCTTCACCCTGCAGTTCTGCTGCATACAGACCACACACACACAATTTCCAGCTGTGACCCTGGGATCAGCTCATCTTTTGGCAAAACACAGACCTATGCCAATGCTGGATTTGCACATTCATAGAGCATTGCTTGGACTCTGTCCACATGGGGTTTTGGGAACCTGTGCGATTCTTGCTGGCTGTACTCTAGCATAGCTGTTCCCATTTAGCTAATTTGGAAGAGACTTCTCTCTATTTTTCTTCCTTACCCCTAACCTAAGAAAAAGAAGGAATAGGAAAGAAAAGTAAGTTTGTCAAACTTTCTTTCCTTTAAAGTGTAAAAACTTCATGCTATGAAAACACAGGTTGATTGTTTCCTAGGGTTTGCTGGGTTAAATACAAACACTGGGTTTGACTCCAGTCACACTCTTCCTATAACATATGAATTCTCCAGAAGTAACAGTGGTTTCAGTGCAATTCTTACAAGAGGCTTATTTTAAGGGATCATCAAAACACTTTGCTAGGGCTCCTGAAGTCTCATCTATCACATAAAGTTCATACCATTAAGTGAAATAAGGCAAAGGTGAGAGCAGTTGCTTTAGAATTGAATCTTGGAGTCAAGGTAGTTTTTGACTGCATTGAGTGCTTGTTGACAAACTGTAAGGGCATGGGATTTGCTCTTAGCTGCCACAATGCTGAAACCCTACAGTTCTGGAAGATGTGAATATTGGCTTTGGTCACAGGTATAGGGAAAACAAAGCCTGCATGGAAGAGAAAAAAAGCAGTCTCCTCTGATGGACACAATGGGGATTTGTGTCTTGCTAAGACATCTCTATATACTTTGTATAAGACAACTACTAGACCCTGGGCCCGACTTCTGGATAGTGTAAAAGAAATGTTCCTGACTGAAAAGGCGAACATTTAGGCAGACACCTGACAGTGTTTTTATTTTCTTGTGTTCAGTAGCAGAGATTAGCTGCTTCTTTTTTTTTTTTTTTTTTTTCATTATTGGAGGCCATGCATTTGTAGGTGTATGTATGGGAAGGCAGGAACTGCTGGATATGTCAAAGCTAGAGGTTAGGTGCTAGAGGGAATCAGTCCTGCTGCTCCCTGCTTTCCTCTAAGTCATTTAGCTCAAATGGCCAGATGAAGGTTTAGAAACAAATACATTTGCACACCGAGGTACCCAAGACCTGACACCATTACTTCTCTGGAAACATGTTTTCCCAGCAGGCAATTTGTTTTTCCCATAAAATTTATTTGTTTTTACTTCACCTAGAAATCTGAGGTTGCTTAATGTATGAAATGGCAATCAAGTGGTTAACACTTATGCACTACTGAATAGTATTTGGAAAGGAAGTAGTGTCTCTTGCCCACACACTGATCTCTGCATTATTGGGTTTTATACTAACAGAGGTAAAATTCACTTCTCTGATATATATATGTGTTGCTATATTGAAGATCAAAATTCTGCAGTTTGCAGAACCATGGAAAAAATACCATAATTCGGTATACTTGTTTGGTTAGAACTCAGCAAGTTTCTGATTGTCCATGAGAAGCATGAATTAAAACTCCAAATGAAGGAACAGGATTCACTTGTTTCATATTTTACAGGCATTGCTGTTTTGATACTTCTTTTTTTCCAAGTGATTGAAAAATACTTGGCTTACCACACTAGTTCCTCATTACTAAGATCACAGGCAATGTATTAAAAATGGTAGGATCCTACATAGTTCCAGTGCTTTATGTAGCTATAAAGCTAGCTATAACAGTAATTTCTTTCAATTTATATTGTGTTAAAGGAAGTTAAAGAAATGCAGTTCTGAGCCTATGTAGCTTTTCAGCTTTACTGTGTTCCAGCATACCAAGAAGACCATCATTAGGACACCATACATGCTGATGTGTGTTGATGGAGATCGTGGCTCTGGAAAGGAAGTATGGTTGTCTCATTCCAAAATTCACAAATTTTTAACATGACAACTACTGCACATGTGCATGAGGCATTCTTTTTAGAGAGCTCAACATGAACTTTCATGACTAACTGCTATGGGCCTCCTTCAGATAGAAACACTGACAGTGACTTTAATTGGAAAAGGTACATAAGTCTAGTCCGTAGAGCATATTGCACTGACACTACATTTTGACCTGGTGCATTCTATTTTTTATGCATTCTAAATGATTTTTGAATTGACATTAGCAGTCAGAAAAGACATTAAAATTAACTGTGATACTTCTCTATCAAAACTGTGTTTTATTTTCTAAATAATGTTTCCAGGTTTTCCCCTAACATTTGAGTAGTAAAGACAAAAATATTACAACATTTTGTGATGCTTTTTGTCATTTTTCTCAGCTTTGCTAACTGAGGCAAAATTATATCACCAGTTTTGCCACTTTGGTTTTCAAATTCCTTTCTTCATCCTCTGACACGATGGCACCCTGCCTGGGCTATGAGCATTTCCACAGATTTAGGTTCAGAGTGTCATGTTCTCACTAGAAACAAAATATGTCCCAAGACGTAAGTTTTGCTCATGGTCACACTTAAGTTGTAGTTTAACTTTGATTTGATATTGTACCTTTGAAATGACCACAGCTTTAGAAAAGGTGTAAAATGCAGGCAGTAATCCTTTGTGGTCATTATAAAACAGAATGAGAAAGCGGGCAACAGCAGCAACAACATCCTGGCTATATTTCAGTTTGATTAACTACATCTTACTTTTCTAAATTAAAGTTTATTTCTAAGCTTGAACCAAAGCCTCCAAAAATACCTGTTTTCCCATTAATACTTTCTGGACCCAGACTGGTTGTGTTTCACTGCTTAGTGAAGCCATTTCCATATCCTGCGTGCTTTTTTTTTAATGATGAAATCACTTTTGGGTTTACTGGAAAAGTGTAAAGTTCGTGTCTAGATGACCAACAAATGGCCAGTAAAAACCATTAAATCCTTCTGTCTAAAATATAACCAAAATCTATAATAAATTCAATGTTATCACTTACCACTTCTTTCTCTCTCATATGGACCCCCCACCATGGAAAAAAAAAAAATTACACTGGTACAAATGTAAATGAGAATAAGAAGCAGTGGTCTCTCAATGGACCTTCTCTGTAGGTAGGGGGAGATGCCAAGAATAAATAATCTCACAGCGTGGGTGTGTCAATCACTTGAAAATTGCCTGATTCAGTTGTCAGGATATTGAAAACATATATTTAGGAATGCATGAGATAACAATAAATACTATAGCAAACAATGAGTTAAAATTTCAATATAGGAAAACTGCAATTAAGGTACTTTCTGCCTAATGTTAGCCTCATGGCTCAGAAGTTTTGTTTTGCAGCAAAAGTCTGAAAAAAGAATTAACATAAAAAATTCATAATTCTGAATATGATTAACACATATTAAGCTACAACTTCAGCACAATTTCATATTTACAGTGGTTGTTTCTCGTTGCCATCATCTGATTCTGCCAGATTACTGGTAAAAATACAGAGTTGGAGGTCACACCTTATTAAGTAATCATGTAATGTAAAGATGCATCAGAGGGTAAGGTAGTTGCTCTTTAACAGATGCCACACTATATGAATGATGTAATTTCCATGGTTATAAAAAAACAGCTCGAGAAATTATACTGTAACAATACAATGCATGCGAGGATTGATTACCCCAAAAATCCTTTCAAGAGGAAAAATGGGCTAGGGAGGGGAGGGAAGGGAGACTTTTTCTGTTCAAGCTTCACATCTTAAAGACTTAGCTTCTATAGAGAAAAGCCTCACACTCAGTTGTTACATTGGGTGGTCACTCAATTTGTGTATTCATTATGTGCATTAAATAGTCAAATATATTCCTTCCAGCATATATGAATAGTTTAATTTTTTTCTGCTGAAAGAGACATAACTATCAGAAATAGCAATAAAAGTCACATAATGAAATAAGAATACTAGAAAATCTGAGGATTCTAGTATAGTCCATTATTCATTTGATTCCTGGCAGCCTTTATGATTACAAATCACTTGATTGACTAACTACACATTCTCAAAGTGAATTATGAATCAGGTTCATTTTTCCTGGTTGAGAGTTGGTACATGTTGTAACTCTTCCACTTTGTGATATATCAAGTTCTTGTAACAGTAATAAGAGATATAATCAACTCTTTATTTCAGGACAAATAAATTGCCTTTTCAAAAATGAAATGTGGTTGCTAACATTTTAACAGTGTGCAATGTAATTTCTTCCTGCTGTTCTCAGAGTACAATCTGCTGTGATGATATATCTTTTGAATATTTGACTTTGCTGAAATTATTTTAAGAGCCTCAGTTCATACATGCCGACCTTAGAAGAGATTTGGCACTGGGACTAAGAGCAGTAAGCGGTCCCTTTACTTTCTGAAAACATGCCTCAGACACTGAAACCCTGGACCACAATTTGCCTTCTTGTGCCTGGCTCAGGTCTCAGCTTTGGAATGCTGAACAGTTTTAAAGCTGTTTAAGTTTACTTTGAAAAAATAACAGCATCAACCACCACCACAAAACTAAAAAAAACTAAACAACCTAACCAAAAACAAACAAGAAAAAAAACCAACACACCTCTTCTAATGTGTGCTTGACCCTCAAGTCCTCTTGCATGAAAGACTTCCTCAGGCTTTTGTGTAAATTATGCAAGGGCAATGACAGGCAGGCTAGGGTAGTACTTATTTGTAGAACAAGTGCACAATCAGATCCCAAATACCTCTAAATAGGTTTGGTGTGAGGTGCATTTCACCTTCAAATGACTACAGGGAAACAAAATCAAAGAAATAAAAGAAAAAAAAAAAAGACCAGATTGTGAGACTGCTCAAAATCTGTGCGAGTGAATGTCCGAGTAGAAAATCACCATAAAAAGCATTTGTGCTTCACATCTGCCTGACAGATGTAACCAGGAGTGCTGGTTTGGCTTTCTGGAGTGTGGTGGTCTCTTAATGCTTGTGTCCCAGTCAGCAGAGTCAGCTCCCATGTGGGATGATGGTGGCTGGGGACATCATAGAACCAAGTTTGACAGAGTTCAAGAAGCATTTGCATGATACTCTTAGGTTCGTGTTGTGACTCCTGGGGATGGTCCTGTGTGGGGCTAAGGGCTGGACTTGATGATCATTTTGGGACCCTTCCAACTCAGTATATTCTGTGATTCGGTGATGGTATATCATTGGGTTTGAGGGACAGGGTTACCTCTAGTACATGTGCTGAAAACAATGCACTTCTCATATGGGATTCTGTGCAACAGCCACAACACAGGTCCCAGTTTTGTAGGGATGAGAGGATTTTTCTGCTTGTTAGGGAGGTTATCCTGGTGGTTGGGTGCTTATTTTAGCTTCAGTGAAGGGACACACTGATGTTTAGTGGTTTCAAATTATTTATAGAACAATTTCAAAGACTTCAATCCCCTCCCTTTCCCTTCTCAAACAAAAAAGCACATTTCTAAAGCAGGATCTTGTTGGAGAAAAGATGTATTACCGCTTTAGTTTTGGAAAACCTTAATGTGGTCATTCATTTTGGAAACAATGGTTATGGGCCTCAGATTTCTTCTTTATTCATCTTTCTATCTTATTTCTAATCTCCTAATAACCTTCATTAAATGATGAGTAGTTTAGAATATTATTAAATAGCTTTCATAGGATTTTTAAAATTTCTGATTACATCATGAGTACAGATTATTAAATATTCCATTCATTATAAAATTATGATTAAGAGGATAATACCAAAAAAGATGTTAGTAACAATTTTAACTAAGCTGTGTTAATTGAGTTAGGGGATAAGAAATGAGATTTAAAGGGTGAGAAATGAGTGAAATCAAAGCCTGCATAGTTTTGAAATCAAGTGGATTAAGAGAATGGTCAGAATGGAGGTGGTGGTGGGTCAAAAACTGAACAAACGGTTTGAATAGAAAATTCACTTAGTTTTAGGCCAGGTGTCTGTCTTTCATCAAATTGGTTTGCAATGGTATCAGATATGAAGTGGTTAAACATGAAAGATAAGGAGTGCTTCCTATGGATTAGCATGCTACACATTGTGATTGCTAGGCAAGGGTATGCAACATGAATGGACACAGAAAAGTCTGCCCAAAAGTTGCCACATCTGACAGTGCTGTGTTCACTTATGTGCATTAACAGAGCAGATCATTCTCTAGCATTCTTGGGTCACACTGACTGGGATCGTTGTCTGAAGCAGTAAATAGAGGGGCAGTGAGATTGCAATAGTTTTGTTGTCTTTGGTTTACCATGTTAAGTGTGGGCCTTTCCAGCATTGTTCCCCTGTCCTGACATTTGTTTGTAACTACTATTTGTCAGCATAGCATGAATTTTTGCAAGATTATTTGCCCTGTTGCTCTGAAATATTGGTTGGGAGTTAATTATCGCAGTTTTTCAGATGACCATTTTCTTCTTGGTGGCCATCTCTCACATTGTCACCATGCAATGGGCTTTACTGGGGATGTTCCCAGCTCACCACCTCTTTTAGCAGGAGCATATCTATAACCTGTAAATAGGCAAGATTTTTTTACTTGTGTTCCTTAAACAGCAACCAGAGAGTAAAGGAGTAAACAGAGACACCCTCATGCTAAAGGAACTTCTGGAGTCATCGGTACTTACAAAAATTACAGCACTCGTTGTGCACAGTTTCCTACTGGGGATGTGAGAGGAAACCAGTACTTGTGAAACTGAGACTTGGGAGAAGAACGACAGGAAAGAAAATAAAAAGCAGTGTGCAGAACTTAATCTACTAGGAAAGGATGATGGAGGCTGTGTGACTTTGTTTAAAAGATGGACACAGACAGCCTGTTAAGGACAGGTAATACACATGACAAACAGGTTGGTTACCATGAGCATATTGCTTGCACATGGATTCCTTACACTTAGTACACACCTCCTTCTCTGGAATGTTTGCTGGTTTCAGACGTTTTGCACTGATTCAGGGCATAAAGACAAATCTAAAACATCATACATCCCAATGAAGGCTGCAGAGAGGCTGTCTGCAAAAATACAGCTCTTGAATCCCGAAGAGGAAAACATAAAATGAATTTGAATTTAACTGAGAAGAATAAAATACTGTAATGACTGATGGAAGCATTAGTTTTGCAGGCTTAGTTATGTAGGTTGGGATTTAATATGTACCTTTTTCTTCTAACCTTAACAGCTTTAATTATTTTTACAAAACAAAACAAAACAAAAATTCACCACCAAACCCCCCCAAACAAACCCCAATACATCCTTACACACTATTAATAAAAAAATCAAGTTATCACTGATATTTGAAAACAGAAATCCTAAAGAACATATTGCATTCACACCAACTACATACAAAGCAGAATGTTAATAACATTAACCTTTACTCTATCAGATATTATGGAGAAATACCACTATATTTTTTGCAACGGCTGATATCTGTCATTTAACTGACATGTGAACTTTGCTAAGTTTGCCAAATCACTGAGGCCTGAATACCATTCAGCAATGTTAATTTTGTTTTGCTATTCCAGCTTTTATACAATTATTCTCATGGCAATCATTCTAGCCTTGAGTATAAATAATACTTCAAGTGGTTTGTTGATATCCAAAAAATGATGTGTATCTACATTAAGGGATTCTGGATTCTAATGGGAGAACCATGCATATATTAAACTGCAATGACTATTTCCTTTCTCCCAGGTGGGAAGTAGTACAGGGTACTACCATAGCATATGCATTAATTTTATTCCTTCCACAAATTTTATCACATATTATTTTTGCAGATTTTGAGTCTTTGCCTCCTACCCAATATCCAGGAGAGTTAAAGAGAATTTTGCAGCAGAAAAGATATAAATCTTAACTCTTAGGACCCTGGATAATTCTTAGATGAGCTGAGGAAGAAGAAGAGCATGGGAACATTTCTGCTCTGGAGAAGAATGAGAGAAGAAATGAGAGTTTGGTAGGATGAAACCTCAAGGATTAACAGAGGCAAAAATAGAGAGAAAAAGAGAGAGAGTAACTTTTCTGGCTCTCATATTTCAGTCCTTCAAACTGGGTATGCCTATTCTGAAGGCTGTAGCAATATATAAAGAACACATTTAAAATGAGGATTACAACCAAAGAGTAATGAAAAACATAAATCCCAATATGTCTTCATCAGTGTTGTTACTCCATTGAAATTAGTCTGTAACAGACCAATTTTTCTTAAGTCTTCTTATGGAAAGAAGACTTTCTTCTAAGTCTGTTGGAACTTTCTTTCTTCCTAAGTCTGTGGATTTCTTGCACATTATTCTTCCACAGTTTTTATTTCATAGTACTTGTTTTTCAAATTCCAGGCCTTTTCTTAATACTTCTTTCTTTTTGGTCTAGTGGGACTTTTTATTTCCTCAGGACCCAGGAAAGTGTAAGGAGCATACTGCATTGCAGTATACTGCATACTGCTGAATGTTTATGTGGGAGTGACATGAGTGGGGGCATTTTATTCAGTACTTTGTAGATACTCTAAAGGCTAAGTATAAAATTGGGATTGTTGATGTTTGCAGATGTACAAGTATAGCGGGGCCTCATCTGGAAAGACTGATGGTCTGAGATGACACAAGGCAGTACAAAATGAGGGTTAAACTTAACTGACCACAACATGTACCCATCACTTGCAAGGAGTTTAAGCTAACATCAGTTAATGGCTGTGGCTCTGAAGATTGGAGTCTAGAGTGGGTGTTGAGTCTTGAGGGAAGTCCTGTGGGAAACTGGCTTTGAAGAGTGTTGCAGGTTTAAAATGGAATCATCCTTTCACCCTGGTTCAGCCAAAGGCTGCAATGAAATGTCTACTGTATTTTGCTGAAGGCAAAGTTACTCCTCCAGCTCCAAAGAGGAAAATACATGTCTACCTGTGAGGATGTGGATGGAGAAAAGGCATTTGATGTGCACCACAGACCATCACTCAAAGCAGCTCCAAGGAGAGGCACAACCTGTCATACACGCACAATGTAAACTGGCTAGTTGTGCCTCTGCAGGACTTCAGTGAGGTCTGTGGTCATCTTGACTGTATAAATGCTTTCTGAGTTGAGGAACACATCTGTCTCCAGAGCAAAAAGAGGTACTATAGCAGAGAGGCACACATTACTTGATTTGAGCATCACATTGCCCAGCTGGGTCAGTGCCAGCTACATAATGCATTCTGAAAACACAGATTTGGAGGACAAACACAACAGTGCATACCTAGCTACAAGTCTATGTATACAATGATCTTTTCAATATCTGTCCAATCTGTCTTAGTTTTAATTTGAGCCACCTACTGTTAATAAATACCTCAGAGCCCTGTCTCTCCTCACCAAGTAACTGTGGTCAAAACATCCCTACCTTAGTCATCTCATTTAAGTGCTACCACTAGATGGGATGAAGTTAGCCTTTATTTCAGTAGTCCTTTTTCAGTCTTCCCCCCCCCCCCCCCCCCCACGTCCTTCTCATCAGCACAGATACAATTTTTGTCAGGATAACTTCTGTTGTGTCTGAATTCTTCTTTGTGCTCTTCCCAGCATTTCAGGCAGTGCTGCAATGCAGCATCACACCCCTCTCTGGAATGCTATTCCCTCAAGACTCTTGTGGCACAGAGAGATGGGTAATGTTTTCTGAGCTTCTTCCTCTATTACCATGTTTTCTATAGAGGATCAAAATGGATTATTTTCATCTTGACATGCAAATGCCTAGGCTGTGCCCTTGGCTGAGGTCTCAGAATTGACTAAATAAGTGAAAGATATCGGGGTAGTAGCTTTTTAATATCACATATGGAAGTGGCAGCCTTATTTGTCAAAGGAAAAAAAAAAGAAAAAGTGACTGTAGTCCCCCCAATATGCCTTGAAAAATAACAAAAATAGCCTAATAAAAATATTTCCTCATGCACTTATTGAATACTGTATTCACATACAGTCATTGGTCTGCATAGAGGCAAATGAGCACTGTGTGCAGCTCGACATCTTATTGTTGTACTCCAATCTGTGCATTTGCCATGCCAAAATATCAATGGGAGGAAAAGATACACGAATAATTTTATGAAGTCAGATTACACTCCCAAATATGAACATTTAATAAGCAATGGCATTAGAACAAAAGTAGGAAGGATTTTTGGTGCTGCTTGAGAAATGCTTATAGAGATAAAAAGATCAAATTCTTCACCAGTTTTCAGTCTGCACTACCTGCATGAAGTAAATGAAACAGTATGACCTGCAAGCCAGTGCAGGATACAACTCACAGAATATGCCTATACACCATGAAAGTCATTGTGTGTTTTCATGAAAGAAATGGTATCTGACCATGAAAGCACGCACACTGACTCACTGTTTCTAATTATTATGATACTCTTTTTCTGAAACAACAGCAGTGACAAAACACCATCAAGAAATTGCCTCTTGGCCAGCATTCTCCTGAAACCCTCATGGCCATTTACTCAAGTGAGCAGCCCAGAAAGTAAGTTGTTAGGCTAAATGAAAATTATAGCAGATAAAAATATGTCAGCCTGGGAACTGAACTAATAAGGGAAAGAATACGCACAAAGCTGATGGGGCAGTTTTGAATCTTGGGAAGAATAAAGGAAAGCACAGCTACCGAAATTAACGCATGAGACTGAGGTAAACAGGAAAAATCTGCATCCATCATTATGTTGCACATAGCTGACGAGTGCAAGACTCAGCAGCAATGGCTTAAGCACTTCTTTACACATTAAAACTCAAGACAGTGTTTATGGAAGGCAGCAAATTAACTGTGGATTGATAGTTTAGCTACCTGGTGCTACTGCAAGCCAGTGGAACTTTCCTTGTTTTTGTTTGGGTGCAGAAAAAGTGACAAGACAGAGTAAGGCAACCGGGGTGCATTCTTCAAAGCATTCCAGTGCATCATCCTGAGGCAGTTGAGTGGGGTGAGGAGTTGGAGGGGAAAGGTGATAAGCCACTTTGGGCTTGTTCTGCAGAGCCCCTGGCTGCTGTTCAGGCTAAGGCCTTGGACACAGTCCACCAAAAGGCCTTCTGCCAGATTTGTTACTATGACAGTTTTGGTTGGGCAGAATGTTATTACAAAAATTTTCCTTTTGTCTTATTAAAATCTGTCCCACCCTTCCCTTCCACTCCAGGAGGAGGAATATTTTGTATATATCTGGGTGAAACAAACAAAGAAATTCATTTTCCATGGATAATGTATTCAGAGTGATTTGCTTTTCAGACTCAGGAGCTCAAAATCATGAATTTATTATGCAAAGTAATAATTGCAAATTATATTGGCAAACTTCATTCTAGAAAAAAAAAAAAGGTGTATTAATATACCTAAAAGGATTAGAAAATACTGGCTGCTAACTTGGGGCTACTGCAGATATTTTAGGAGGATATATATCTCTGTTCCACCAGAGGCAGTAGCTTTCATTTTAAAGGTCTAGTGAGATGCCACAATTAATGATTCCATCTAATAGCATATGTTGGGCTTGTATTGAGTAGTAAGACATGGAAAGAAAGGGAAAGAAATGCTTAGTGTCATAGAAATGCTTAGTGTCATAAAAATTTGCATCTCTTTCTAGTTCATTTTTTAGTGCCAAGAAATGAAATATATCAGGGTCAGAACATGAAAGGATTTGACTCTAGTTTTTGGGTCAAGCCAGACTGTACCTTTAATGGGATAACTGGACAGCATATTTTGACTTTATGAGTCTTACGGAACCTGAAATGCCTCATTAACAATCCTGTGGAAAGATAGCACTCCCCAAGAATGACTCTGGTGGCAGGTGGCTATTCCTCCTTGAAGATGCCCACAAGTTCCTTGTCTGACTTGGTTCTTTTTGGTCATCAGCAGAAAGGGGCCCTGACAGTTGCCAACATTGTGGTCTTTAATGCAGTACTTGTCAGCTACATGAGATTTATTTGTTCTGCTGGATCTGTACCTTGTGTTAGGGGTACTCACAGGATTAATTTTCAATCATGGTCTTCTTCACAAAAGAAAGCACAGCTCTCTGCTGCTAAAGAAGCATTTTCCTCTATGATACATTTGTTCCATTAGGAAATATTCTGTAGTAAATTATATTCTCCAGGATCCCTCCAGTTGAGGTTTGTGGGTAATTATAAGAAAAATAAAGATATTATTCTTGTAAACCATACAAGTAATAGTTGCAATACTAATGGTATAATTCATAGACATGGCACTATTAGAAAGTGATGGAGCTCGCTAAGTTAAAACTCTAGGGACATTTTTAACATACTTTTTATTGAAAGCATTATGACCTGAGTGCAAGGATGGGATTCAAGTGCTCTTCAGGTTACACTCCTGTTTCTCTCACCTGTACTGGCCGTGGTATTGAGATGGTCCATAGGGTTTCCCTTTCCATACGGGAGATACTTGAGAATCACTAGCTGCTACCAGCCCAGAAGCAGCTGCTCCAGAGTTTGTGCTGTAAGAGCCTCAGTGTAGCTGAGCTTCCAGGCCATGCTATCAGGCATTTAAAACTGTGTCTGCCTGTAGTTAAAGCCTTGAGTGATCTGTCATCGTGAGGTGGGGATAAGTATGGTAAGTTATTTAGCATTTGGAAGGGACTTTGAAGACCTAGGAGCTGTGGGAGTTTACATCCCACTGCAAGCTGAGAACACACTGTCTAACACTTATTCCCTCACTTCTTTTCTCATAATTTGCCTTATCGGCAGTCATTGCTGTGAAAGGAGTTCCACCTTGCTGAAAAAGGTCACCAAAAAGAAAAAAAAAAGACGGGCAATTGAGATGTTTAGTGTGTAAACACTGAATTTGTCAATCAACTTCTCCTTCACTGAACAAGAAAACTCTATTTTGCTTTTCAAACAGAGCAACAGAGATCATGATTCACACATTTTTTACACAGATCGCAATACCAACATGCCTTATGACTGAAAAAAAGGAGCAGTCTGCAGCCTTCAGCCTTACGCACCTGTGCTATGAATAGCAGGCACAAAGATAAACCTGCTCCTCAGGTATTAAAACACAGTTCCTCCAACTGGACATCAAGCTGTAGTTTGGTCTTGGTCTTTCAGTTAGTTTAGAACACAGACCAGTTAAGTCTTAAACATGCACTAAGTCCAACTAAAATCTGAAAATGGAATTTGAAATCAGCAAAACTCAACAAAGCTGAATAACTCAGCTAAATTCAATTTTCTTGGTATTTGTAGAGTGATGCTTGTAAGGAAGCTGATTTGGGAACTACTTTGGGTCACACAAAACATGTTTCATGTATCAGTGTTTTGACATGATTTGAGAAGTTCCTGTCACTTTTGTAGCATATTCTCAGTGAAATTGCTGTCATGATTGATGACCTCAGTAGACAAGAACAAGGTAGTAGGACCTGGATCACTAAGAATCCATTGCTCCAACAAAATTAATGCCATAATGTTTAGCAATAACTGTTGAAGTAGTACAAATAGTTACAACTGAACTGTACATGCCAAATAACTGAACAAGTGGGTCTTATGTCCTAAAGTGCAACACTGTCAGGCAAAGTTAACTGCAGATGTTCTAGTATGAGCAGAAAATGTTCAAATTAAAAACCATGTTGGTGGATCCCAAGTTACATCATAACAATAATGTAAAAATGGAAAATCAGGTCTGTATTTCCTTGCTGGGGTCTCAAAGCTGATTTTGAGGCTTTGGTTGGCCCTACTGCCTTGTAAAATGCAGAATTGTCAGATTGTACGTTATTTTAACCTTCAAAATGTTTGGCAAAGAGGACAGATCAGCCCATGCACTGTGCAAGACAGGCAGGCTCTGAGTCTCTGACTTCTGAAGATGTCAAGGTGATCCCGGACTGAAGTGCCTTGAAGGTTGATATCACGCAGGTGGTTCCAGCACACAATCCACAATGCTGAATGAGCAACTGGTGTTTCCTACCCTGCACCTCAAACCTGTTCCAAAACAGCGGACAGAAGCATCTATTCATTCAGTGGACAAACAACTCCATGAGTGTAGGTCTTCTATTCCTTTTTTTTTCTTTGTTTCTTATGGAATGGAGAAGGGAAACACTTTTTTCTGTTAAAATACTTTGGAAAGAGGAGACAGAAAGTGATAGTGCCTGCCCTCTTTTTGTAATGCAATAGCCATGTTGTCAGAGCAGTCACAGAGGAAGAGGGACACATGGGTCCCATTTCCCCTTCTGCCTCGGGCTGCTCAGACCCGTGTTTACCACCCTTTAGGGAAACGGTTGTAGTCAGTGGAAGGATTCAGGATAAGCTGAGCCAGTGAGAGAAGATTAAAGAGAGCATGGCTCCAGGGCTCAGGGCATCCTTTTAGTTCTACTCTGCTTCCAGGGTGGTTTCTATTTATTTAAAGACCGCTTCATGTAAGCATACAGAGTTCTGGGACTGGATGACACAATGACAGAGGTTTCACCACTTTCTGCTGACCCACACGACATGGACTATGCCTTGCAAGAAAATATACAGACACGCATGTTTTTGTATGAATTGAAATTGAAGGGTCTGAGACTATTCAACTGATAAAAATGAGTAAGAAGGAATATAATAGCACAAATGGAGGCATTGAATTGTATTGAGAAGGTAAAACAGGTCCCTCTGTTTATCCGTTCAAGAAAACAGATGAAGCAGAAAGGAGGAAAAAAGGGTAATCAAAGCATTTTTTTAAAAACAAAAGCTGTAATTAACCTGTTGAACTCAATTGCTACTAGGTGTAATTTAGGCCAAGAAATTAGTAAGGTGCAAAAAGGATTAGACATCTATATGCATAATTAAAATATCCATAAGCTACAATAGGTAGAATATCATCTCATACCTTATTATAAAATAGCTTACCTATTAATTCCAAATGAATCTGCATACTGTTCTCTAGTCAAAGACCTTGTGAAGCACCTCTCTTTTTATTCAGAATCTTTGCTCATCTTCCTTACTGACATAAAAAAAAAAAAAAGCTAAAATATAATACATACCTCTGCAATATTACTGTTCCAGGGAAGCAGCTGTTTTATTGCTGACATGGAGGAATGATTTTACAACTTGTATACATCTTAATTTGGCGTTTTTACACTGTAATTAAAATTCAGCCCCAGTTAAAAAGAGAGGGAGAAGCACAATCTGACCACCCACCTTGGAATGAAATGTTGGAGCCATTTCTATAAGAGGCACAACAGGGAGAGTTTGATCTTCCACTATTAGTGTACTCTTACCTGCAATGGGAGTGAGCTGCTAACAAAGGTCTTTCCAGAATAGCAGTATACCAATAATGCAGTAAGAGAAATGGACAGCTATCAAATTCTCCATGTGTCATTTCATGAAGGCTGAGAGTAAACCTTTCCCCTCTGCTGTATTATTAGGGGCACAATTATGCTCGGAAAATCAGAGAGCACTTCAGGTCTGAGTTCTTCTTCCTCTCCCTGGACTCAGTTATTTAGAAATAAATAAGGACAGGCAGATCTTAAAATGGCTGTCAAGATTTTATAATTGGTTTTAGTGTCTGGAAGGCCAGAGACTTTAAGGGAATACTAACTTACACATTATATTAAGTCAATAGACTGCCTGTAGTAAATGTTGAATCAGAATTTAATTTTGATTTCTATAGTCTTTTTCTCTCTGATCTTTTTTTTTTTTGCTAGTCTCTTGGGCCATCTACATCTTCCCATTCTGGAGGAAGACTGCCCTTCTTGCCCCCTAACGTGACCCTAGGAGTGAGAAGACCCCTGGTTTTCTCTTTGGTGTTGGATATATTGCTTTACTGTTATGAAAGCGTAGAAAGGTCTTGCTTTGCTATCAGACTCACTATCTCACACTGTCAAATTCAGAGAAACAATCCCACCATCTTTATATCCACCATGAAGAGTTGAACATTGATTGGGCTCCTGAGTGTCCTTGCGCCCTCAGGTATCATTAAAGTTTTTGCAGTCTAAGGGTATTCAGAGCCTTTAGTGATCAGGCAAAAGAAAACATTTTGTAGTTAAAGCTCTTTCTACAAATACAAAATTACCAGCTAAATTAATTTATGAGTGATATTTAATAATTCCATAGTCCCTTTGCTCGTGGTTTACAATTTGTTGCATTACTTTATTACTGTTTGAAAAATAACAAAAGGTATTGCAACAATGATTCATTTGGGCAAATTAAACCTGCAACGGGATTTCAAACACAGGCATTTGTCCTCTGGGATTAGACATCAGCAGCTTGTGGAATTATTTCTGACGTTTCATCCATCATACACTCAGAATAACTAAACAAGCTGGTGCTGCTTTCTCCCTGCTCAAAGAACAACTTTCACAGAACCTTCCCAACCTATTAGTGTCAGGAAATTGTGCTTGGAAAGTTCAGGAAAAAACCAAAAATCCTCGCAAGTGAAAAGCAGAGATGTTATCACGTCAATAAGGTGCATTGGGAGGTCTACTTGTAAACAGTTCTTTAGCTGGTGTAAATTGGAATGATGTCACAGGTGTAGGTATATCAATTTTGTTCAGAACTTTTGCCATAAGAATGACTAGATCTTTAACTGTGAGAATCTGGACTCAGTCTTCTAAAAATAGCACAAAACTGGTATTAGGCACAATGTGAGGAGGACTTCTTTTCCTCTTCCTTGTTCGAAAAAGTAAATTTTAAAGCATATAAAATTTTCAGCATAACCTCTGTCAATCTGCAATTTTTAGCCTTTTCTTGAATGTTCTAGCTAATGCTTTCTTGTCCAAAATTTTAATTTCAACCACCTCATTCGAGGCCAAACATAGTCGAACTACATTAACTGCATTCTGTAAATACAACAGCATGCATGAACAAAAACTGTGGGCTACCTTATTATTAAGGGATATTAGCCTTTTAATCTATATTAAGAAAAAAAAAAGAAAGCAAAAAAAGAGAAAGTTTTCAAGTAGACCTTATACTGGTTTCCCATTCTCGAGAGACCTCCAAGGATATTTTGCAATTACAAGAGGTTTCTTGATGTAACAAAGTCTCACACTGAATTCTAGAATGAAATACCTAAACTAATAGAAAAGGTAAAACCACCAAAAGGGAGCTTTTAGAAATGTAAGTTTAGAAACATAAGTGCATAATCAGAAAAATGAAAAGAAAGTTTTGATAAGGATTGCTGAGGAGTAACAGGAGATACTGCTGGCATACTTCTTACTTCATTGTTTTCCTTCAGTAGAAGTTCTATCAGCTGGGGAGAGTTACTTCTTTGAATCTGGGTCTAGTTTCTCCAAAATCAGATTCTTTATTCCCAGAACTCCACTCCACAATGCCAGCACAAACATACATCAGCTTCTGCACAGTACTTTAAAGAGTGAGCAAGGACCTATCAAGCATCTTGGATCTCTGTCCAATATTTTCACTGAACAAATTGAAGCTGCAGAATAAAACAGAGAAAACATATAAACATATTGGAAGTCTTGGCATCACCTAAGGAATGAAACTCACCTACTGCAAACAAGAGATGAGACTGTAGGTAAGAAGTGCTAACAGGAAGAATGATCCCTTTCCTACAAATAGAGCTTTAAAAAGTACTTGGATCTTCACTCTGATGATACAGTGAGTGCTGTGCACTGAGGGGGTATTAGCCTTACTTCTATCAGGGGCCGGTGCAGTCCTGGCTGCTACTACCCTTGGGGGGCACAGTGTGTAATCTGGTTTCACCTGTGGTAGAGTCCACTTAGAGTTAGTAGGCCTGTGTTGTGGATGAGTTGTGCAGAAAGAAGCAAATGAAGAAACTAAGTTTGAAATTCTTGGATTAATTCCAAACTTAATTTTGTGGTTATTGTTGTTACTGAAGCTAGATTTGTGCTGTTTTCCAGTGTGCATGTATGTATCTGTGCAAAATGCAAGCTATTGTAGACAGACATCAACTTTTTCTACAAACAAGTGTACATGTTTCCTGTGGCCTGAAGTACTTGATGAATAAAACCATTATCAAGCTTCATATAAAATAAAAAGTAGTAGAGCCATGAACCGGCTTTGCTTCAAAGGCGTCTATGTGGCTGAGGTTTGTTAATAATGCTTGTGGTGTCCCTCAGTTGACACCAGCAAAGCCAAAAGCCATCTCAACAAAAAGGCAGCAAAGTCTCAAGCAGTCCCATGTAAATGTATGAGAAAAGACAGGCTTTCCTGTTTACCCACAAGTTTTCTTTTGGCTTGTATGGCATTAGTTAATGCCAATGGAAATGCTACACTGAATAATCTGAGGAAAAAAGGGGAAAAAATACAGATATGATTAACCATGGTGAGGAAGTCAGAAAGTTTCAGGCCATAACTTCCTGGTGCTTTACAATTTTCTAAATTCTTAGCTATCTAAAACCCATTTTCCTTGGTGAATATAAAAAAGAAATTGACTAAAATGAGTGAGGGAGAGCTTGTCACATGTACAGTAGGATAAGTCGGGTCACTGTGGATGTAGGATTTGGAAATTTTAACATGACATTTTTGACCATTTCCCACAGTTGTCACCCAAAGCAAAACTGTGGGTCTGCAGAGAAAGAACCTTTCCCCTCTGCTTCCTTTGCTTCACCCCAAAGCAGCGAGATGTACTTCTATGTGAGAATGTTGTCTGAATCTCCGTGCTTATATCCCAGTGGCAGAGGTGGCCAGTGAAAGATCACTCAAACTCTGCCACTGATGTACAGCTTGGCTCTTCATCTGTCCTCCTTCACTGACCTATCTGTAAGTGCATGCAACTGATTAGATGTCTCCAGTACTAGATTTTCCAAAAATTGTGCTGAACCAGGAATGAATCTTTGCCCACTAGATCAGTTTCTTAATTTAGCTGTGGGTGGAAGGGGTGCGAGCAGGTCCATCAGCAGTCCGAGGAGCCAAGCTTACAATCATCTTTCTTTGTGTCTTTTCTATCTTTGTCCTGGACCTCTTTAATTTCTTGGAGAGCTTTTTTTTTTTTTTTTTTTTTTTTTTTTTTTTTGAGCCGGGACAGAAAATAAGAGAAAAATGAGGCTGTGTGGGATGGTTTTAGAATCCAGTCAGGCTTTGCATAAAACAGTAGTTCAGACATTCACCCAAAACATCAGAGGATCAGTCCTAATCCCTGAGTCAGTTATAAAACAGCATCAATATAGGAGACAGCATCGAGCATTTTTGGAGACACGGGGTTGGATGTCAGCTTCAGAGAGACACATACAGATCTGAGTTGCAGCAGAGCAGAGACAGGCATCAACTCAGGGCTAAAGATTTCCCAAGACACTTTAAAATTAGGTTACTTTATTTTTTTTTTATCCCTCTAGACTTTTTTGAAAATCTGGTTCTGCTTGTAAAACATTCACAAGCAAAGAATTGTGGAAGATATATGTAACTGAGTCCTTTGCAGCAGACAGCTTTTTTTAATGAAAGATCTCTTTTTAATATTTTTCTGTCTAGAAAGAGTGAAATTATTTTTTCAACCTTGATGTTGAGAGTAGGGTGTGTAATTTATGTGTGCCCCCTATGTGGGGGCAACAAGTTTTTTGATTTGCTCAAGCAGACACAAATAGTTTAGGATAAACAGCTTTTGAACAACCGACTAGATGAAACTTGGTCACTTTGATTTCCAAAGTTGTTCTGAAGATGCTGAAAGAATAAGGCAGCAGAGGTTGTCATTAGTGGCCCACTCTCCTGTACTGATCACATAGTTAGGATGTCAGCCAGACTTAATATCCCTTTCTTGCACAAGGGTGGAAGCCCAAAGAGGATCTGTGCTTCATAGTGACCCTTCTTCCCTCCTTCTCCTAAATGAAACAAAATACAGCATAAAAGTTAGGCCATCCCTTGCCTTATATTCCTCAAACTGTTTTCTGTTTCTGAGTTGCTTACAACTGCAAACTTTGAAAAGAGGTAAAAACTCAAAATGACAAGGAGAGAAGGCAAGACACCTACAATACCTTACAATAGTCCTGCCCACCTTGCAGAATCTCTTTCAAATAAAGAGGAGTTGGTTGGGTTCCCAACCTGAAATGAAAACAACTCTGCTGTATCATTCTTTGTTTCCTGACCTTTTATGTCCATGGAGGGAAATAAACACTTCTACATGTTAGACAATTACAGTCAGGTGAGTTCAGTCCCACATATTTTTTATGGCTAGATATTTCAATCAGCAGTATAAAACAAAGTCCCTTTCAAAGATTAATTTTATAGCATTTTATGGTAGTACCCACACATATACCAAAAGACATGAAAAAGTTTCAAAAGGTTGTGATATTTCATGTGTGAATGCAGCTGAGAGAGATAGCACATAGCCTAGGCTGCAGACAACAGCTTTATTCTGTATTCTTGAATACAGATCTTCTGCCAAAACAACTGGACATACTAAGAATACTAATGAGAGATACTAGGCTGGGCTCAGTATACAAAGATTTGGCTCAGGAGAGATTCTATACTCACTAGGATTCTTCGTAGCTTCTTTTATGTTTCTGGCTTGTGGTCAAAGGTTAATAAATATATACTAGTTGTGTTTTGCCACATGCATGTGCATTATGGAGGGAAAACCTTGATATTAACTATTCCTACACATCAAGTTACACAACAGTAGAAGGGTCAATTATGGCAAAACCAGGTGAAACTGTGGCCCTGTTGGTGACGAGTGCAAACTCGCTTTGATGCAAGTTGGGGATGATTTCAAAATAAAATTTTTAAATTTCTGCATTGGACAATATGTTCTTTGTCTTAAATATCTAAAGTCATAAATGCCTCAAAACAATATGGCCCCAAAAGGCATATGAAAAGGTAAGTGTTCAAGCATTTTTGCTAAAACTATGTTTGTCTTACAAGAAAGGTTAGCCCTAACTAGAAAGTCTATTGTGTGATGCAATCACAAAAATCAATTGATCACTCCAACAGCCAGCACCATACAGGGAATTTAGAGTAAAATGCTCATCGCTAACCTGCCCTAGGTTCACCTGGTGGTTTGCAGTCACTATACACATCTATTGATATCAACAAGGCTGATAGAGAAGTATGTGTCAAGGTGACTTTAACTGCTGCTTTGATTAATTGACTTTATAATGTGCTCTTTGAAGGGGGAAAAAAAAAGGAACATATCATTAACCTCTATTGGAAGCACTGTACTTCAATCAAGTATAATTATTTTTCTATATTAAACTATTATAACCTCCTCCTGTACTAACAAATACTATCTTAGCTCAGATTCGGTATCAGCAAAAAGATACTTAATGTATTTACCTAAAACAAGTTGTGTTAGGACTTGGTTGTGTGTGCTGCATTCTGAAAGGGCTGTGCCTTCTCCATGGGTATAACCTACTACAAAGGCCATCCTATACAAAATACTGAGTTCCTGAGTACCCTGGCTTTGCAAGACAATAAATTACCACCAGTAACTCACTGAATATTTACAAAGAGTTCAAGCAATTCACAAATATCCAACTATTTTTTTCTAAAATTAGCTTTTTAAAAAACTGAACAGACACAAAAAGACAACAAAATTTCAAGAAGATGTATAAACTTAAGCTATAGGAATTGTCTAAATATATTTAAATACATCCTAAGAACTTAGTGGTCTTGATCTATTCTTATCTGTGAGTCATTTTATCCAATCAGAACTTTAATGTTCCTTTCTTATTCTGGGTATAAGACCACGATATTCACACTGGTTTCCAAGTATGACAGATTCCAGCCTAATCTGATACTGCAGTGACTTTTCATTTTCTTCTGGTTATCACTTCCTCATCTTATGGCTACAAAGAGAAATGCAGAGAAGGATCACAAGACTCCCTCTGACAATATGTACTTTTAACATGTACCCATATTCTAGGACTGAAGGTAAAACATTGCTCTCTGTTTCTTTGCTTTGTCATTTGGTTGGCAAATCTTTAAAATTAATTAGTGATCAATATAATTTCTTGAGTTTTGTTTTACAATATCTTGCAAAGATAATTTGTGCAGATCATCCCACGCGGAAAAGCAGGTACTTCAAATAAATAGTGATATTTGTAGACAACATGTTGACAAAAGATTGAAAATGTTATTCTTCAAAAACTCTTAGTACTTTCCCTATCACACACAATTTGGACTGTACTAATGCAATTGTTGGTGCGTGTGTTTTTTATATAGGCTCTTAGAACATTTTAATTTGCTAGAATACAGCTCTGCCAGAAGCTTCTATCTACTATTTTGCACTATTCTTCAAAGGATTTTGGCTTCAGCCTGGGCTGCAAAGCATGAGTTTCATTAAAAATCTACAGATATTTTCCATAGGCTGTATAGAGTGGGATCTATGTTTTATAAATGAATATACATTGGGTCTTACTTGAATATACACATGTACACTTCAAATGTATGTGAGCAATGAATAGATCTTTTCTCAAAAAACCAAAAAAATAACACCCAAGCACATACTTTCTATAACGTTGAGAAACAAGACTTTGCATTTACAGCACCAATGACAGCTTCCAGATCTGGAATAGCCCTAATGTCAGAGATAAGGAAGAATCCATAATATAAACACAGAAAAAACTCTCAGTTTTATTTCCAGTTTAATGATCCCACATGCTGAAAACAGAGATTCATCCTCTCTCAACCTGCAAACTAGCTATCTGAAAAATTGGCAACTGCCTAAAGAAAAGGCCCCCCTTGCACTTAATCCCAGGTAGGCAATGTTATAATCACAATTGTGATGATTAAAAGTCTAGGAAGGCTCACCTAGCATGCACTGACCTAGACAAACACAGCACAACACTTCTGCTGTAACTCAGATCAGTTCCTACTTCAGCTTTCCCTACACACAGAATTGCAGAATTGGTCAGGTTGAAAGGGACCACAGAGGGTCATCTGATCCAACCTCCCTGTTCAAGCAGGGTCATCCTAGAGCACATGGTGCAGGACTGTGTCCAGATGGTTCTTGAATACCTCCAGTGAGGGAGACTCCACATCCTCTCTGGGCAATCTGCTCCAGTGCATGGTTACTTGCCAGTAAAAACTTATTCCTCATGTTTAGATGATCTTCCTGTGCATCAGTTGCAGATGCCTGTTGCCTCTTGTTCTACTGGTTCGCTTCACTGAGAAGAGTTTGCTCCATTCTCTTGGCACCCCCCCTTTTAGATATTTATATACATTAATGAAATCTCCTCTCAGTCATCTCTTCTCGAGGCTTAACAGGCCCAGATCCCTCAGACTTTTGTCATAAGAGGGGTTCTCCAGACCCTTGACCAACTTAATAGTTCTCCACTGGACCTGTTCCAGGACATCCAGGAGATCCATGTCTCTCTTGTACTGTAGAGCCCAGAACTGCACACAGTACTGCAAATGTGGCCTCAAAAGGGCTTAGTAAAGGCGCAGGATCTTCTCCCTTGGCCTGATGGCAATGCTCTTTCTAGTGCATCCCAACATTCTGTTGGACTTCTTCATCACAGGAATTGAGGTGAGGTTAACTGGTCTGTAGTTCTCTGGGTCCTCTTTCTTGCTCTTTCTGAAGAATGGAATGACATTTGTTTTCTTCCAGTCCTCAGGCATCTCTCCAGATCTCCATGACCTCCCAAAGATGATCACGAATAGCCTAGCTATGATGTCTGCTGGCCCTCTCAGCACTCGTGGATGCATCCCGTCAGGGTCCATGGACTTGCAGATGTCAAGTTTGTTTAGGTGTTCTCTGACTCAGTCCTTCTTTACCAATGGAAAGTCTTCCTCCTGACATTCATATTCCCTGGTCTCCTTTGTCAGAGATCACTGAGAGAGCATCTTATTGGTGAAGACTGATGCAAAGAATGCATTAAATAACTCTGCTTTCTCTGCATTCTCTGTCACCAGGGTCCCCCTTACATTTATTAATGGGTTAACATTATCCTTTGTTTTCCTTTTTTCCTTTATGTATTTGAGAAAGCCTTTTCTGTTATTCTTGATATCATTGGCTGGATTTAATTCTAGATGGGCCAGATTTAACTCTAGCTTTCATTTCTTCTTATCCTGACCACCTCTCTATGTTCCCTCTAAATGGCTAGACTTTGCTTCCATCTCCTGTGAACTTCTTGCTTATACTTGGGCGACAACAGGAGTTCTTTGTCATCCCCAGAACTCTCTTGTTCCCTTGGCCTGCCTTCTCTCTCACTGGGATCATCCCCAGAAGTCTCTTGTTCCCTTGGCCTGCCTTCTTTCTCACTGGGATACACTGTTCTTGAGCCTGAGGGGACTGAGCCTTGAGCATCCACCAACTGTCATGGACCCCTCTTTCACCCACAGGGAAATAAGGGTCCCTGAACACATTATCTCACTGTACACTCACAAAAATAAGTAATTTATATGACCCTGTGTCATGGTATATTGCTGAGCTTTTCCTTTTAGAAGCCTCAGGATAAGGCTTCCCCATCACCCCAGCAAACTGTCATTTTGCATTTACTGAAAAACAGGAAAAGGAATGAAATGAATTTCAAAACCCCTTTTAATTACTGATACAAGAAGACAAAAAGTTTTCTTCTTGTGTCCTGAAGATTGGTGTAAAATGTCACAGCTAGAAAGTTTCTTTCCAGTAAGTTATTTTCAGTAAATTTGGTCTGCTTGTTGCGCATGTACATATATAGATATATTGAATCTGTCTGTATATATGCTTTCTCCTTCGGAAAAGCATTCTGACTACTTAACAGGCATGTGGGATTCTGCATAAATTAAGCTGATTCTATATGGTTCAAACTATAAAATATAAAATGACCTAATTTTCAATAAGCAGATACAAAAACTATGTGGAACACGAAAGATCAGACTGGAAATTCCTTGTTATCATTTGTGAATAATTTCTTTTTTCATCCCACAGTCCCATTGATTTCAACTGGGCTGAGTACGAGGCGTCACATACGACCATTTTCTGGCCTTGTTTTAACACTGCTTCAAGTCTCCAGTCTTGCAATCTGAACTGTTGCAGCGGGTTGACCCTGACTGGATGCCAGATACTCACTAAAGTTGCTGTCTTACTCTCACTTTGCAACTGGGCAAGTGAGAAAGAAGAAAAAAAAACCAGCTAAGGATTCATGAGTTGAGATAACAGCTGGGAGAGGTCAGTTACTGATTACCTTCATGGGCAAAACAGACTCAACATGAGGATAGTACTTAAAGAGTGAGGGGGATGGGAATGGGGTTATGGTCAGTTGTTGTTTCTGCCACTGCCCAGAGAGAGGATTCTTTCCCCTACTCCTCTGGGGTCCCTCCCATGGGAGATAATCCTTGATGGACCTCTCTGGCGTGAGTCCATCCCATGGGCAGCAGTTCTTCCCAAACTGCTGTCCTGTGGGTCACTCCTCCATGGGGTGCAGTCCTTCATAAATGAGCTGTACTAGTGTGTACCCACAGGGGCCACAAGTCCTACCCAGGTAAAACCTGCTCTAGTGTGGGGTTCCCTCTCCATGGGCTGCAGGTCTCTGGCAGGACCCTGCTCCATCTTGGGCCTCCCATGGGGTCACAGCCTCCTTCATGCATCCACCTGCTCCAGCATGGACTCCTCCATGGGCTGCAGGGGGGTCTCTGCACCCCGATGTCCCTCCATGGGCTGCAGGGGCACAGCTGCCCCACCATGGTCTGCACCACGGGCTGCAGGGCCTTGGATCCAGTGCCTGGAGCACCTCCTGCCCCTCCTTCTGCACTGACTTTGGTGTCTGCCTTGTTGTTCCCATGTTCTCACTCCGCTCTTCCGTGGCTGGAATTCTTTCTGCACAATAACCTTCTGTTATAAATATGTTATCACAGAGGTGTTACTGTTACTCCTAATTGGCTCAGCCTTGGCCAGTGGCAGGAAGTCCGTCCTGGAGCCGGCTGGAATTGGCTCCAGGCACAGGGGAAGCTTCTGGCAGCTTCTAACAGAAGTCAACCCTGTAGCTGCCCCCCACTACCAAAACCCAGCCAGAGAAACCCACTACAACTATACAAAGACAATCACAAACTTAACAGTGGGCTATTTTTTGGCTTGGGAAGACATTTCATGGATCAAAGATGTAATAGTTAACTACCCAAACAGGAACATGACTAAGCTCCACTGCAACATTTAATCTGGTCTTTGAGGTTATACTAGTTTTTACTTCAAAGATGTGTGATGTTTCTCCACCAAAAAAGTGTAGTATTCTTAAAGTATTATCGCAGCTTTAAGAAGTTAGACAACCATTACAAATATGTTAGAGAATGGCAGTATTTAGTATATCTGAAATGGACTGCAGCAGTAAAATGGCAATATCTAGAAGAAAGATGATCCTTTCAGGACACCCATGCTTGTTTTCCTTTGTCTTTGCTATCTCACACTGGGTGAGACAGTCACTATTTCTAGACAGGGTCACTATTTCTGTCATAGTGGAACAAAGGCATCTACATATTTTAGAGAGCTTTACACTGCCAGTTTGCTTTCACTGCTATCTATTTTAATATTACCTGTCCGAAATATGAGTACTCTCTATAGGGTACTTTTCATACACTTTTACTGGACTCTGCCTAGCACATTCACTATCTCTGCAGCATTTCAGCATGTTCTCTTTTTACAGATATATCAGACATCTCACACCTTTAACATATGACATACAGATAGATTGATGTACCTACATGAACATGTGTTCCATGCACACATCAGTTGCTCCATGAACACATCAATGTGCAGTCAGGTGTGCATTTCAAGTAAAAAGACAGAGGCTTGAGATGAATAAAAGTTTCCTCTCATATTGTACATGAGTTTATCTTTGATGACTTTACCTGATCATTATTTTTCATGGCATGAACACTACTGTAAACTTTGTTGGTTCCCAGCTGTTAAGTACACTGTCATGAAGTCCCTACACACCCATAGTTTCACTTTTAAATATATCTTTCCTGAATATAGGCAAAAATGGTGGAAGGCCCAGAAGAAAAACTGCCTTGGGGCTTCTGCGTGTCTTACCTCATAGAATAACACAGGAGTGCTATGTGTCTACAGCTGGTTGTTGGGATTGAAACTCAGCTATCAGCAGAAAAAGAATTGACAGGATTGAGCAGCAAGCCATGGACAGGGGGAGCTGGAGGGAACTCCTTGCTCTGGGAGCCAAAAGCCTCACTACAAGGGATACTGTGTAGACTGTACCTGTTAACATTTAACTATGTTTGATAGTTCTTACTCCCTTAGCAAGATATAGAAAGGCTTTATAGTGATGTTGCAAGAAGGTGAAGAAATCCCTTTGTTCGACTCCCTATGTGGCCCCTTGCTACAGAGAAGTACTAACCACCTTGTGTCACCTTAACAGAGAACTGTTTAGTCATCTAGTTAACATAACCCATCCTCTAGCTGCCATAATCCATCCCCTTCACTAACATGTCCTGCCCACCAGACCTTTATATTGTGAAGCTTATGTTCAATAAATGTTCCAGTTTGTACCCCCTAAACTGGGATCGTGTAGTTTTGACCGCTCACGGGTTGCCTGGGCTAGAGCAGGACTGCAAGGTCTCAGAATGAATCCATGCACCACTGAATTCTTTCTGCATCTCCTTGGCTTTTGAAAAGTCACATGGCTGCCAAAAATGTGCAAAGGTTGAATAAAATTTCTTTTCAGGTGATATGAATTCAGTCCATTGCCAGATTTTGGATGGCCATTTTGATAATTACCAGGAGTTGCAGAATGTGTTGAAGAGCATCCCAACAGGATTTCTGTTGCTGAATATACAAGGAGCTGCAGGGACTAATCAAAACAGGTACAGCCTTCCTTGCCTGTTAACACTTCTGCTCATCTCCCACTCAGCAACAGTTTCATCCATGCATGTGTTCAGCACAGTCTTCCCTGGTTGTGGACTCAAAATGACCTGAATATAGCTATCAAAATCTCAGTCAAGGCACAGTTCTAATTAGATTTCTCTGTCATAGTGGAAGGAAACATTCTTGGAAAGTTGCTCCATGCTGTGTTTTAATTACCAACAGCTAGTTGTTTTGGATGAAATTTCTGTTATGGTTAAAAAAAGGTATATATTTCTAGTTAACTTCATGCTAAAAAAGATGTCTTGGAGCAAATGTGAAGACCTCAAAGATTAGCCCAAAATGTAAAGGCACGAAAGTAAAGGTTAGAAAAATTTGAATATTTAAATCTAGGAGATTAAACTGGTACACCTTCTTAGCCACAGTTATTTTCTGTACTGATCCATCTGTCTGAATGAAACACAGAGATGCAGACACATTCTCAGTTTTAAGTTATTTTTGCAGTCAGTGATGGGGATGATTTTAACAAAATAATTATTTGAATGATAATATTAAGAGCGCCAGAAAAATTGATGCCACTGAGTACAAAATTCATGTGAAACAAATAGGGCTCAGGATCAGGAACACTGTAATGTGAATATTCAATTAACAATAACAGAAAAGATGTGGGGCATGGTACATAAATGGAGGCTGCCTGGGGCCAAAAGTTCTCAATAGTGAAGCCAACAAGATATTAAAAACACCTCAAATGACTTTGTTTTTCAGCTCATTAGAAAATCCACTCTGAAAATATGTTTATCTGTTCTAAGAGCAAAACCAAATATGTTCCATAATGCATGTATTAGGAGGATGTGTAACTTGCACAGCATTTACATCTAGGAAAATGTGACTACATAAAGTGTTGTGGAAGGAGAGAGAGGAAGAAGGAAAAATGGTAAGAAGGAGAGATGCTTGAGAGAGAAAAAACTTGCTAACCAGCGGTTTTTACATGGACCACAGCATCTCATGTACCACCTGCTGGTTTCTCAATCAAATTTGTTGCCAAGACAAATTTTTTCTTGGAATATAAAATTCATAAGATGTGCTTGGCTTGCATCAAGAACACGGCAGTTCGTTCCCCATGCAGCTCTATCTAGCTAGGATGGATATAAACAGAAAGACTGCTGCCCCAATTATTTATACAAAGGCAGAGATAGCTGCATTCTGGAAGGCTAGTAGGAACTGGTAGTTGGTTTTCTTTGAGATCTTACTGTGTTTTTGACTTTCAGAGCTGTCAGACTCAATCGGAAACCATCTAGACCTTCACCCACAGGAAGGTAATTCACAAGATTACTACTCTGATTCACACAGTGATCTTCCCTCCACCTCCGTGCCCCCAGAGAGTATTGCTACTGTTTACTTAATAATGATAATGATAATGATAATGATAATAATAAAACTACTATTATTGTAATAATAATAGTAACAGTAATAACAACAACAACAAAAACAATAATAATAGCATTTATATAAAGCACTATCTTTACTTGGACAAATAATTTCTCTTCCTTCCTGCCCAACTGGCTTCTGAGATTACTTGTATGAGTAAGAAGTACTCCACAGCTACCAATAACAACCTCATCAAAAGCAAATGTTTGCACTGTGAGAAGAATATTCTTACATGTCCTGGAAATGCATTACACTTTTGAGTTCCAGCAAACAGTAGCTTTTCCAAATCAATGCCCTTATTTTTATGAGTCAAGTGGAACTTGTTCATAACTGTTTTCAGATTCAAGTCAACTGGTTTTCACATTATGCGACTCCTTTCCCCTTTTCTCCCCACTTTTAGACCAAGGAGTCAAAATACTGAAACAGGATTAGCGAAGGGAGGAAGAGGAAAACAATTTTCCTAGTGCTTCACGTGCCATAATCCTTATCCTCTCACTTGTTCATAAAATACAGCCAAAATAGGAAATATACGAAATAAGTTCCTAGTGGTTTACAGCAAAGCTACAGTTAAAGGAGAGAGAATAAAGAATAATGTAGACAGTGGAAAAAGAAGCAGTAGGCAGAATACCGAGGGTCAGTGATCACCTAGGACTGCAGACTGAACCTTGCAAGTAGTCTTACTCTATTTTAAAATCATTTTAAAGGCCTGTGGGTTTGGGTGTCAGATTAGACTCTGGGATTAGCATTCCACTAGTGCAAAGTACCATGGAATTTTAACAAATATAAGCAGTCAAAGTTTCTGCTGTCTACCAGATATTTGTTTATTTGTAAATTTAGAGACACATTTCACATCTGAGTTCAGTGTTGCATCTGTACCAGAACCATACTGAGGCAACGGTTAAAAAATCTGATGCTGAGAAAGATGGTGTCTGTGAGTCATATACAGTCCTAGATACACATACATATGAATGTATCTCCAGCTTAGGTAATGAAATATTAAAATATTACAATAAACACAAAGATGTGGCATCAAAGAGTCCAGTCCACTTTGCTGTTGTGGGGTTTTTCTGCATTTAAAAGAAAGGAAAAATTTAAGATATTTTTTCAATTTTTATTGTAAATGTGTGAGTATTTTTCCTTAGGACACTGGGGACTCTAGGACCTGATTATCTTAGAACCTGGTTTTCTCAAATAGAAGTATTATATTGAAATAAAACATCGGGGCACTTATTTTGGGTCTTCAAGAGGAGGTGGGTATTTAACTCTATTTGGCAAAGCCAAATAGTCAGTTTTTAAGGTCAGTATCTTAGCTACTCCTTTCCTTTATTGCAGGTTTTATGAAATAATTTTCCCTCCAAAATCTTCCTTTAGAGTTGCAGAGACCCACCAGCAGCACAAATGAGGAGAGCTGGGTAAGAAACTTCTTGGTCTTATAATGATTATCCAAAAATCTTTGTCTTATCTGGGAATCAAGTGCTTTACCCAAGTCTAAAACCTTGTGTAAGTGGTCTCTATGCTTTTAAGAAGGCTGATCAAGAAAGTTGTTCTTAAAAGTTGTTCTTAGCCTTAAGATAAGGCACTGTGAGATGTGTAGTAGATGCTTTGTGACAAAGTTTTAGATCTTTCATTGACATTTGCTATTGCAAAAAATTAAGTAGCTGCCTATGTATAATCTGGTCACAAAATCCAAAAATTTTGGCTGTATTTTTTTTGTTAATCAAAACCAGACAATAATATGCATTGTGGTAATTTTTATCTCAACAGTATGAAAGATTTTGGATACTAGCTGCTTCTTAAAATGACTATAAATTTCAACAAATACCAGGAAAAACAACATCTTCAAACAAAAGTGAAAAATAACGTTTTACCACAACACCCAAATTTTCCCAGAGGATTTTATACGTTTCAGAGTTTCTGAATCTTAGTTGCACTTTTTAGTGCAGTTTCTGGAGCTATAAAAATCTACTCTTTGTCACTTAATTTTATCTCGTAATATCACAGGTTAAAGTAAATTATTATTTGCCTAATTTTAATATTTGTGAAAACAGACAAATATTTTTGTTATAATTTAAAAGAGTCAATTGAAAAAATTAAAACACTATAAACAGCTGCAGCTCAGTCATGTTTTGGTAAAATTTGACTGGGTAATATATTCTCTTTGTGAAACATTCATCAGAATGAATATTCATAGCTGAAGTTGTGTTCCATGAAATATAAAATTTATACTAGAAGTGAGATTGTGTCCTTAACAGGCAATATGATGCAATTTTTTTAACAGCAGTCATGTAATTACCTTTTAAGTCAATTACTTTGTCATGCCTGGTGACTCTACTCTTCCCAAAATGTATCAGATGAATTTTTCATTATTATTTCCCAAATAAAAAAATAAAAGTTGTGAAAAATCAAAACCAAAGTTTACATGAGATGTCAATTTTCTGCATAGTTCACCCTACACTCAAGACAGTGTTCTTATCGGCATAAGGCCTGCTATTTTAATGGTGCTTTTTTTAGTTAGTAAAGTCAGTAGCAGTAGAGCCTTGGAATTGGTAGCAAGAACACAAATGCACATTTGAATACTTAATTTTGTGGCTAAAACCAACCGCATCGCATTTCCAGCAACAACAATGGGATTGTTTTCAGCACTGCTCTGCCAAGGAGGCATGCTTTTTATTTTCTTCTTGTATATACAATTAAAACCATTCCCACCAGAGAACTTTGCCCTGCATTCACTTCTGAAAGAGCAGGAGAGATGTCACTCAAAAGTAAAATTCCTGCCTTTCTTTGGGCCAAATACTGAAAGAAAAGCCCAGCAGTGAACCACTGCTTATAAGACTTCTAGAAAAAGTTTTAATTAATTCACTAATTGCCAATATTTGCCCCAGCATGCAAGAACAAGGAGATCTCTGATCATGAGAAAGGTCTTTTTTCCTTCTGTGTGGAAAATACAGAAGTAATACCTTTGTTCTAGTTTTGACCAGGACCTGGAGCTTATTCTAAAGCATCTCACATAATTGCCAGGGGAAGGCTTTCTCTGGCTTTCGAGAAGAAGGGCGTGGCTTCAGGTCCAAAAAATGTGGTGGCATTGTTTGCCGTTGTTCATTGTCTTGGGGACTGTGGTGAGTATTTTTGCTTGTGAATCACCCTTTCTTTTGCACACTTCTGTTATTAATATTGTTGCTGTTACTGTTTGTTTCCTTATTTCATTGCTGTTTTCAGGGAATTGTTCTTACTTCAACCTTTGATCTTTACTTGTTGTGCCTCCAGTTCTCAACTTCAGCCTGCTGGAGTGGGAAGGGGGATGGGAATGGGGGAGTGAGTGAGTGGCATGAGGTTTGGGAGAGTTTCAGTGGGGGCACTGAATTGTCTAGTACCATTCCTAAACCATGACAACCTTTTATTGGGCAAGTGATAAGGAACTGCTTGCATGGAGTAGAGGCAAGTTCTCTTCTTGCTCTAGAGGTTATCCACCAGTGCCTGTATTCTTGTTAAGTAATAATGAGATATCATAATGAAACAGTAGAAGATGTCTGTCAGATGGTTCACCAATAACATGAGAAAAAAAGCAGCTGATGCATGGGATATTGAAGGCAGATTAAGTTGTTAATGTATATTAGTATATTTTTAATTTCCTTTTAATTGAAAAAGACATATTGACTTTAATTAGAACCATTTCACAGGAACTGTCAATTAACACATGTCAAACTAGTTAATTCAGAACAGAATTCTTTTAATTAGGGTCTGCTTTCCTTTAACTGTGGGGCCAATGAAATCAGACTTTCCTTATCAAGACTTTAAATGTCTCTAAGAAATACAATACAAAATTCTAAAAACTTATCTATTATTAGAAGCCCATATGGGTAACATTACAAAGATGGTGCTGGCATTGTTCATGTAGCACAAATCAGAGTTTCCTTTATGACTGTTTGGAAAAAAAAAAAAAGGAAAAGATGATTTTGAAGAAAGACCATTTTAAATACGCAGATTTATCCTACATTAAAAAGACCACAAAATTTATGATGTGAATGTTCACATTTAAACTATTATTTAATACTTCTGCTTAAGTAAATGTTTTGTGTGTTCTATCAGCCAAAGACACATGAAATATTTTCAAAGCATACAGTAATATTCTTCCCATAAATAAACCACGATGAAAAGGAGAAAACACACTTGACTGTTTTTTTGGACAATATAAACCCAGCATTGTTAACTTTCATTGCATGTGAACAGTAATTGCTAATCCAGTGGCTGTGAACACCAGTAAGCTAATATAATCTCAGTTATTACACTGCATATAGTCCCTGTTTTGACTTTCACATATATTTTCTGAATATATAATGATTTTGCTGATGGATCTCTGCCCTTGGCTCATGTACTGGTGTAAAGACCTTCTTCATGGTTTCTGGGCACTGTCATGTTCAACATCTGTAATGCTGGTCACATCCCTTTAGGGGTAAAAACATCTGAGAAAAATGCAGCAAAAAATATAAAAGGAATGATTGGAAAATCTAGACTTAGTTTTATCATACAGGCTTTAGCCACTGTTTTACTGACCTCTATCAACACAGGATTACAGAGATTAGTGAAAGGAATACTTAAAAACTGAACTGTGGATTCCAGAGAGGATTATCTGGTAAGATATTTTGTGTATCCTGATGGTTTGTTAAGTATATTAGGAACCTGATTATTGACCTAACTAACTCAACAATAAAAGAGGAATCGTTTCCCAAAATGAAGTTCAACTGGGGTTCATTAAAATAATGTGTCCTAGAGGTACACTTTTACCTAGTATCCTACCACCACTATTTTTCCCCCCAGGGAACCTCCGGTATGTGATGGGTAGAAGAGTTGTAAGGGTGTCCTGCGATAAAGTCTGTGTTAAGGTTTCCTCAAAACTTTGATAAGTAGATGAACTTTAACTGGATGATCTGCAAAACTGAAATACTGTGCCCCAGGCAGCTCAAGCAAGAGGCTGTGCAGACATGTCAATTTACTGCCTAGTCTCCTTTGTGAAGGGTACCTCAAGTATAACTAACAGCTGTAGTTCTACTTTTAAATGTGCTTGTAAACAGGTAACATAAACCCCTGATATTTATTCCTTAATCCCATTGTGATCCATAAGAAATCTTGCTCATCAGTTGTATCTGCTTATCTGCCTACCATAATTTAGAACCCTTTCAGCAAATCTAAGCCACTTCGGTACCGAATTGCATAACTCAACTTCTTTTATAACACAGCAGAAACAATATTTTGAATTTTGATCATATTGCTCATTATATTGTTTGTTTCAAAATGGCAATGAGCAATAACTCTTCTTTTAAAATCAAATCTACAGTGGCTGTGCATATGAAGCATGGGTATATTTACTACAAGGGTTTCAAAGCCCTAAGTGACTGCCTATATGATCACATATTACGTTGTACTGAACTTCAAATTGGAGGAATATTTGAATAATTAAAATTATATGAAAATTTAAGATTATGGTGAAATTTTTAATCTTTGCAGTATCTCACTTAGGTGAGTGATTATTGATGTAGTCCATACATAACAGCAGGGACAATGCTATGGAGGAAAAGTGACATACCCAACCCTCACACCAACCCAGTTTAAATTAAAAGCAGAAGGTCCTGATCCCCTGAAGTTGCATGATCCTCCCTGCAAATACACCTGTGCACCTCTCAGTATAGTCCACTATGTGTCCTGCTCTCAAAGAAGTGCAAAGTATTCTTTTTTTTTTTTTTTTTTTTTTTTTGTAGTTAATACTAAGGCGATTAATTGCTTAGCAGCAGCACCAATATTTACACACTTATGGATCTCATGATTTAGTAACAAGCTTTGACATCAATTAAACCTGACAGTTTCTGATAGTAAGAAGTCATTACAGGACTTCAAAAGCACTTGAACTGCAGCAAGATCTTTACAATTATCTATATAATATCTTTCAGTCTTTGTTGGCTCCTTGATCTTCTGTGGCAGCCCCAACTTCTCTGTCAACTTTGGTCTGTGAGAAGTTGAACCTTAAAGCTTACTACTAAAAAAGTATGAAAATGCTGCAATATACAATAGATTTCACCCAGTCTGATATTCTTCTGGGGATAACTGCTTAATAAAAATTGCCCATGTGAATCATGTACTGTTCATGTATTGTTCATGAATCAAACCAAGAGCCATTTAAAAATTACTAGCATTATGGAAACGTAATAGCTTTTTAACAGATTATTTAAATGACTGTAGCTCTGATTTCCAATCATTTTATCCAAACAGCTATGGCAGAACTATCCCTGAAAGGGAGAAACTTTCTGATTAAACTCTTTTGTTGTTGGATTTAAGAAATATTTTAGAAGAGAGAATTTCTCAATTATGTATTCATCTTTCTGAGCATGGGCATAGAAGGTGTAACAATACTATCAAACCCAGCTGAAAGCACTAAGGGTTTGGAGGATTCATTCTGTTCTTACAATCACAGCAAAGAAAGCGTTTAATACATCCAGATCAGAACAGACTGTGTTCAGACTGACCAGTGTGTAAATCACTTCATCAGAAGCCCTTGGTTTCCCTAGCTTGGCCTGCCTGGCTCTTCTGCCGCATGATGCGACAGTGCTCAAACAGTGCCTTTGTGCATTTTTGCAACCAGATTATCGGCTCCAGTTACTTGATTTTTGCCTCATTATACAAATGCATCCTAATGAAACTTAAACTCACAGATACCTCATCTGCTTATGTGTTAAAGACTCGGCCTGATGTTGCCAGTGGCTGAACTCTCTGTTCCTCCTGTTAAAAAGAGGGCTTTTGGCTGTGACAGTTGTGCTTATATTAAACCATTATAACAATTGCTTTGCAATACCCAAGGATGGAGCTCACTCCCATTAAGATTTGGTCTAAGCCTTCTAGACTGATGCCTTTCATTTACTGTTGTTGTTTTGAATCATAGACCAGATTTTTTCAAAGCTCATTGTCTTTAAAACAACTCTGTGTTCCAGTGCCTATTTTCAATGTAACCTATGCATCTTTGTGTTAATGATGAAAGCTACATAGTGGAAAAAAAATGCTAAGTCACCTTATACATGCCTAAATATTTGTAATGGTGTTTAGTAGCTGTAAACAAGAATAGTGAGCTGGCAGTCTTGTCATCTTGAAGAAGGGACCTATGGGCCATCAGCAGTTTACTGATCACAGATGAGGAGCTACTGCTTTTGCTCCTGCCGTGCCTGTGGGCATATTCTTCCAGGTCACATCACCTCACACAACAGTATGTTAACTGCTCCTTTATTAAACAATTCTCTGAGCATAACTAAAGCATTTGGGTTGTTACCATACATAATAAACTATATTTAAGAAGGTTTCAAATCAGCACATTGTACTCTGCAGTGAAGTCATAAAAATATGCTAAAATGAACACATCTAATGAGGAAAATGTTGCGTGCAGATGTCTGTTTGCCTATTATCCCATAAAATAACTGTATATTTTTATTTATGTAAGTAATGTTAGACACAAATATGTTACCAAAAAAACATTAATTAGGAAATATATAAACACAATGACTCTAATATAAGCAATGTTTTAAAACATATTTTTAGTGTTTAAAAAAACAAAAGAAATTGAAGAAATTGTTCCAAAGCACTTTTTTTTTTCTCCTTCATGATGAGAAAGAAATATAGGATCACACCTGACATGTTATTTGTGATGTGGCAGTGCGGTAAAATTTGTCCCTTACATCATCTATCCCTTACATGATGCAAAGGAATATAATTTTTTTTTTTTTTTTTATTTTATTTTTTTTATTTGAAGGCTCTCTCTGGGCGCATTGGCCACCGATTTCAGTTTTATTGCAGTGCATGGATGGCAAAGTCACATATCCTTATGTTAATGCAAAGGACATAGGAAAGAAAAGAGAAAGTATAATTTTTATTGTTGCTGTTGACATTTAAAATTTTCATAGTTTCTGTGTACACTGGGTACCATTTAATTTTTACTGCACTGCACTGATAGCAATGTCACATATCATTAAATTAACAACAAACTAGGAAAAAGGAAAACCAGATTTTTCCCACCTCTGCTATTACCACTGTTTGAAATTTTGTACTGTGTGAATATAATTTCTGGAGAGTTGTGTAAATATTGAAAAATCTTATCTCCAATGTAAAAAGGGTATAACAATATAAGTGCTTGCATTGCTCCATGTGAGAGTGGATAGAAAATATAAGGTTATTCACATTTTTTATCAGTGGTATACAAGTTTGTTCAATATCTAGAAATGGTTAATGTGGAAACAGTAATTTTCCAGAAAACCTGGAATAATACCAGAATTTAATTTCCCTAAATCAGGATATTTTATTAAAGTGCTTATCTTATGCATCCGGAAATAAACTCTGTGCCCACCTCATTGTCTTTTAGCTTCTGAGTAGAGAATAAGACCCCCTCCTTGGGACACATAGGGTTAATCTGTAGTTGTGGTGGACTCACTCCTCCTCCCTTACTAAGTAACAGCCACCAGGATGGACATGGTGCCCACCTATTTGGTTATCACTTGGCAGCTGTGTGGCTGCTCACTTTTCCGTGACAGATCATTTTACAGGCCAGCACGAACCGCAGGCAGGAGTACAGCCCTTGGGTTACTTTCAGAAATTTGTATCTTAGTGTGATGCAAACAATTGCCTCAGTTTTGGAGGGCAAAAGAGGTCAGCTTGTTTTATTTTATAATTTATTAGTAATAATTTGCATATCATGCCAACACTGCTTTTTTGTCCTTGACCTTTGGAACAACTCTGTTGTAAATCAACTTCCATTTTTAAGGAGACATGCTTGGACAGACAGAAATAGGCCTACTGACACAAGATGGCAAGCTCCACTGTGGTACTTCTTGGCCTAAGCGTGGGTAGTTGAGGAGCAGCTGAGCACTCTGGGTTTGTTTAGTTTGGAGAAAAGGAGATTGTGGAGTGAGCTCATTGCTGTCTACAGCTTCTTGAGGAGGAGAAGTGAAGAGGGAGACCCTGGGATCCAGCAACAGGATATGTGGGAATGGTTTACACCTGTGTCAGGCAAGGTTTATGCTTGCCATTTGGAAACATTTCTTTATTGAAAAGGTGGTTTCAAATACTGAAACACAAACCCATCAGTGTTTAAGACAATGTTAGACAATGTCCTCAATAACTTGCGTTTTGGTCAGACAAGAAGTGGTGAGGCAGGTGGATTAGATAAGTAGTGTAGGTTCCTTCCCACTGAAATATTCTATTCTGTTCTGTTCCGATCTATTCTATTCTATTCTGACATAACTCATACTTGAATTAATGACTCAAGCTAAGAAGGCTACATCTAATGGACACCCCAAATGTTTTGCATTGCTCTTGCACTCTTGAAGAGTTCTCATCTAGTGAAGATTGGGCCACTGAGGACAGTCTCAGACAATATATCCAGCAATTGTAATGTCCCCTTCTTTTTTGCTGCAGAACATTTTCAGTGTGAACCTTTTTGGAGCGTATGGTTTGGCCCCTGTGTGGACAGACACAAAGCTATTCTAAGTTTGTCCATAGGCCTTTGGAGAGCCTGTTACTTGGGAAATAAAACAGTTTTCAGGCTCTTCCAGTCTTGACAAGGAGTAGGACAAGGAAAGAACTACTCTGAGCTTTGTGGTATATCTGAACCAACATGAATCTGGAAGGACAGGATAATCTTGGCCAACATGTGTTTGATGAAAGCTGTATGACATTATACAATGATAAATGTATGTAATAGATTTTGTGGTGTTACAATAGGCTACATCTCAATAAGTCATCTGAACACACACAGCTAACATGGTTTTTAAATGTATTTTTAATACATTTCCTTGTGTGGGCCTTGGAAAAGTCCTTTCCTCACTCATTGCCACAGGCTACTCATGTGCAATAGCAGCAGCACTCCATCTTCAAAATATCACTTACTATGAGAGAGAAAATCATAAAAGACGGCTGGCCACGGGAATCTCATGAGTCCTTTCTTTCATACTGAATTTGAAGTATCAACTCCTGTACTGCTGATGCTGTTCCTTGAATGATGTTTATGAAACAGACACCCTTATCCACATAACACAAGGAGAGTAGAGATGGTTTGCTTTAGAAGAGTCAGTTACAGTGCTGGGCACAACCTTTGATGGTGCCAGTGTCCTTTTTCCCCCTGTACCTTGAGTGAGGCAGAACAAGTGTGAAATATTTTGTAGCAGGTGTTAGAGAAAGTGGGATAATGGAAGAGGTGCTGGATGGGAATAGGCTGATGGGCTCTTCATCTGGAGAGAAAACCTAGAACCACCCTTTCCTCATGAGATGCAGGAAGAATAAGGGAGTGTGTGTTTGGAGTTTTGTAGAAGACAATTTTTAGCTTTTTTCCAAAGGTCTACATATGTTTTTATTTGTGTTTTTTATTTTTATCTTGACTGTACTGAAACTCTTTTGTTTTATACCCGCACCTCTCAGGACATTTTTAAGTTATAGAAAATATACTTATCTCAGAGATCCACAGATGAACTATGATTTTTTTCCCCCTTCATAGGTGTTTATTAAGCTCAGTGGGACTAACACTGTATTTTCTCTGCATCCTGTGTAGTCCTTAATGCAGATGCCAAATGGGTGCGGAATGCTGGCTAAAACTGCAGGCATATCTTTGACTGATTGAACTGGAGGTCTGGGATCCCACATCAGAAATCTGAGTCCAAATTTTACATCTCCAGTGTGGACTGAGCCTCTCCAGATGGCAGTGATACTGCAGGTATTAATAAGCCACTTTTTCTCCCACTATTTTGTCTGTAACAAAATGCTGACAAACATTTTGTGTAGTCCTTTAAATTAGGAGAGATCATGCACTGATGCACACATATATAGATATGTATGCAATTTCTCACTTTTTAAGTCTAGGAGACTATACATGTTTATGGTCTCTTCTACACATATACATATATATATGAGGAACTTTAAAATTATGGGCTTTTAGGAAAAAATTAGTCTGGAGTACTATTATACAACATGAACCTAATTTTTGTGGAAACAGCTATCTAAAAGCAGTTTAGTTTGCTGCAGAAGAAGAGGCAGGAGAAACGCTGTGTTGGAAGCAGCTTAAAGCTCCGTATGTACTGAACCTTGAGAACCAACTGAAGGTTGTTTGCAAACAGTTTAACTTTTTGTCCAAGAGGAATGGTAATACACATCTTATATACCATTTTCCAGCAGTGGCAGTTTACTTCTTTAGGTGAACATATGTCCTGGAAAATTTTGGCAACCAAGAGATGTACAAGGACTGGATCTTGAGGACTGGCTGACACCCCCAGAGGGCCAAAGCTGAAACATTCCTATTTTTAAGGTCCAAGAGACACCTGGGTGGGGCTGCAAGTTCTTTGGTGTTGGAATGTGGGATGAACTTCCATGTTGACACAGTCACTGCTCATTATAAAGCTATTGACATAGAAATGACCAAAGTCAGCTTTGGTAATGTCAAGTCCACTTTGCAGAAGCTGTGGAATGGAAGGATCAATACCAAACTGGACTCAGTATAAAATATATTTTAATAAAATTTTTAATATGGTTTGATTTCTAAAGCATATTTCATCAGTCTATTTTTTTTTTGTGTGTGTGGTTTTTTTTTTGTTTGTTTGTTTTTGTTTTTGTTTTTGGTTTTGTTTTTTTTTGGCATGAGACTAACTTAGAAAGGCAAATAATAGCAGAAAAAAAATGAGTTTTTCTCAATATGTTGAGTACACTACCAAAATCTCCTTGCAGTCCACCTACAGTTCTGAGGGCTTGTTTATTTGAGAAACTATGGTTAAAAAATCAACTGTGGACTTTATCTGCTACTCATATGCTAAAAAAACTCCCTCAAACACCCCACAAGACAAGAAAACAATTTCAAAATCATGATCAAACTTATGATCATAATAGAAATTATTGATTATTTTCTGTGATAAAATTAGTTCATGTGAATCTCTGGAATAAGGTTAATGGATGGTGATAGATAATTGTACTCAAATAAAATAAGGTTTTCTTTTAGAAATTTATCCTTGGGCCTTTCCTATTAGCAGCTCTTTTGATGTGAATTGACCCACAACTCTCTTTTCAGAGGCACTTCAATGGAAGATCTCTCCTCTTGTGTATTTCTTAAATAATAATTTCTTGAACAATCCAGAGGGTAAAAATAATCCCACTTCTCCTAGTTTGATAATTTATGTGCCTAGTAGCTGAGATACAGAGAATCTGATTTGATAAGTTTTGGAAAATAAAAACTAAAAAAAACCCCAAGAAAATACTGAGCTATAGTAACAAAGGATTGGGTTTGCCCCTTTCTTTACAAATAGGAACAATGAAATATTCATAGTTTATAAACATTATCATGGTCAGGCAAATCCAATTTAGTATGCAGTATAATGTTGAATGATAACTTCATCTTAATAACAGCAGGAATACACACGATTTTGCTGGATGCTATATTTACCACAGTCTAACATTTATTCATCCCTCACTCAGGCCATAGTACATTGAAAGGAAATTTCTCAGAATTGAAGAAATAGGAATTTGACCATATTTAGAAAGTTAATTTTCTCACTTTGTGAACTCATACATTGATTAAAAAAGAAGTAATTATAATTTTCCAGAAAATTAACTCTAAGTTTATTAAAACCATTCTTTCTGATAATCTATATTGTCAAGTTATGGCTAATACTTATAACGAGATTAAGCCACTAAAATATAACTAGTCTAAGAAAATATCTCTAAACTTCAGTCATAAAAGAACTGTATTAAAGCAAATATTCAGATTAATTGGTGATGGGATCATTTAATGTCTAACAGCAAAGAACCTCATACTATTAGTATGAGTATATCTATTAGTGCTGGGAGAAATTTTGAGGTCATCACCTACTCTTTGCTATCGCTTCCCCAGATGTTTATATATGTACGTGCTCACTAAAAATGACTTACTAACTTCAAGACTTAATATGATGTAACTAAAATTTTTGCTGATTGTTTACTGTGTTTGAACAGCTTATTTAAATACTTAAATGTATCTTCTATAACTACCTTGCAAGATGAGGTTATAGGCTAGTTAAAAGCCTATGTGTCTTGATTATAAAATGATCAGAATCATTCTAACTCGTTTCATTTTAACATTTCTGTAAAAATGAATGTGTCAAAGTACACTAAAGCATCTCAGTTTTTATACACAAATGTTACAATGGTAAATATATAATAATTAACCAGTCATTTTGAAATATGCAGTTTTACTCTATCTTTTCTTAGCTTTAATCAGCAAAATCTGCAGGAATAAATGAAGAGGATCCTAACATATCCTACAGAAGACATATAAATGTTTAGTGAAAATACAGAGAAAGCATGCTGGTGCTCATTTGAAAGCAACTTTCAATGTGAAAACACTATTAATGTGTTTGGTCTGTCACAAGGGATAGCAGAATATCATTTGATGCAAACAAAAAGAAAAGGTTATTGGAATGTGCCAGAAATTCAACAAAAAAGTCTTGGATAAGGGTTATCTCTCCAGACATTTAGTACAACATGTGCAAATATTGGTATCATTCATATTTCCTTTCATTAATGAATATCAGAGACATTAAAATGGTGTTTTATAGTCTGCTGAGGGTCTGTCATTTTCCTGATGCACCAAAGGAATGGAAAGAAAATTATTTGGGAAGAAAATTATTGTTTTCCTGCCCTATGATGATTATATTCATAATAAGAACTGATGTCCTGTTGTGCCATCAAGTGACTTTATGTATTACTCAGCAACCTTCTACCTGACTCAAGGATTGAGAGATTGGCCCAGAAGGAGAAAAGTGTCCACTGAACCAAATACTTCTCTCATGTTCTCAAAACACGGGCATCAGAGTGTTTATCAAAGGACACTGCATGCAGACATGGGGTACTGCTTGCAGCAGAACAAGAGGATACGGGAAGAACTGTAGATTTCCAGGGGGTTGTCTCCTGTTCATGCATGGTGCTGCAACTTGTGATCTGCAGGTGGAAATTACTTAGAATTAATAACTGATGCTGCAATATGTTCTACTCTGTTTTAGTAACAGATACCTTTGAGCAACAAACAGATCTGTCTCCATATTTTTTTAGAAACACATACTGTCATGATCACCAGGGAATAGCAATCCCTTTCCATAAATTCAATTTGTTCGTGACCTTTTGACACAGATAATAAATAACCTTCATATATTTCACACACAGAGACATGTAATAAATTACATGAACATTATATCTAAATATTTACTTTACAAAAATACAAACTAAATATAAAGTGCCATATGAACCACCCACCTATTAGCAATGGGTTAATTTCCATTTGAAATCTAGATTGCATCCTTAGCTGCTCCATTTGCAATGCCACTGTACTGGTTGCAGGTATAAAGTGGTACCAAGGAAAATATTAATCAGTTGGCAGTGGGGCTGTTTCACCAAAGGTTGCACTGGAGAAAAAAGAAAGGGGAGGCTGAGATTTGGATCCTGGAATAGCTTGTATAATTCTCTGGAGAAGGTTATGAAGTCTGGAAATGAAAACACATGAAAAAGGAGGCAATTATTTTTTTTGAAAATTATTCTTGGTGAATTTTTTAATTTACACTCATGATTAGTATGATAATAATAACAAAAATATTAAGAGAACATGTTACAATTCCAAAGTGCTAAATCAGAAAAATCAGAAAATACTTATTGGAGAAAATAATTTTTCCTCAGCTTTATACCTAAACCCCAGGTATCCTGCAGGAAACAGAAACAGAATAACAGTTTGACTACCAAATTGCCCTTTTTTTTTTTTTTTTTTTTTTTTTTTACAAATTCCTCTTTGTGCTTTTTGCTTTGAAAATTGAAAAAGATATCCTACCTGGATGCTTTATTTTTTATTTTTAAAGTAATTTAAAAATGTTGGTGACATTTAGGGAAGAAGAATAACTGAAAGTGGTAGATGTAAGAAAATACCGACATTTGTTACATGTTTCAATGTTACCACAAGTTCTTGCTGAAGATTCAGGGAAAGAAAAAAGAAGATTGAATTCATAGAGTGTTTAAATTTAATTTTTGTTCCATCTAATAAAAAATGTTTTTACCTGCCAAATGCAATGATGCTGATTTGCATTTTCAAAGGGAGAAGAAAAATTTGTTACAAAATAGGAATTATAGAACCATTTCCTCTGCTGGAAAAGACCATTTTACTCTTTTCATCATTATTAAGCATGCAACTTCTTCTACAAGAAACTGTCAGTTTGTCCTATTACCATGAAATAACACAGGACCAAACACCAGATAGATTGAACAGTCACACAAGATGAGTATATTCCTGTATACATTTAGGTGACCTTGACCATGATCACAGCAATAGAAAAATGGGCAGGAAGCCTTCTCCTTCCCAGACAAGAAGTAAAAAAGCCTAATGGATAAAAGACATTGCAAACTCAAACACAGCCATCTGAAACAATGACCAAACCCTTTCATGCTTTTTCATTAAAAAAAGACCAAATTCCCAGTGACATACACAGCATCAGTCCAGACACTGCTGCAGGTTTGGTGGTACCTGCAGTAAGCCAATTGCCACCACTGAGTATTGAAAGCCTGAGGATGTATCTGATCTGCAAGTTATGTTGTGAGTTGCTTGGACTGGTTGAAGTTGAGAAGAAAAACTCTTTCGAACTATTAATCAAAAGAGTGGCTTTTTGCCTGTTTAATTGAGAAGTATGCTTTTGGAGAGTGATCAACCCTTTTACAGCATCAACTAGTTATCACTAGGTCATGACAAGTAGAACAAACAATACTAGCACAAGGTATTCCCTTTATTAAATAGTAAGATACAGAATAATAGAATAGTTTGTGTAGGAGGGGACCTTTAAAGTTCACCTAATCTGACCCTGATGCAATGAGCAGGAACATCTTCAACTAGATCAGGTTACTCAGAGCCCAATTCAACCTGGCCGTAAATGTTTCCAGGGATGGGGTGGGCAACTACCGCTTCTCTGGGCAACTTGACCCAGTGTTCTCACTACCCTCATCTTAAAACATTTCTCCCTCATATCTACTCTGAATCTACTCATTTTCAGTTTAAAGTCATTACCCTTGTTCTATGATTCCATACCCTTGTCAAAAGTCCCTCATCAGCTCTCTTGTTGTCCCTTTAGGCGCCCTAAGGTCTCTCTAGAGCCTTCTCTTATGCAGGCTCAGCAAGCCCCAACTCTCTCAACCTGCCTTCATAGGAGAGGTGTCCCAGAGCTGGACACAGCACTTCAGGTGATGATTTACTAGAGAAGAGTAGAGGGGCAGAATCTTCTCCATTGGCCTGCTGGCCACAATTCTTTGGTTACAGAGCACAACACAGTGGGCTTTCTGGGTTGAGAGTGCACAGTCCTGGGTCATGTCCAGCCTTTCATCCACCAGTATACACAAGTCTTTCTTCTAAGCCCACCTCTCAGTCCACTTATCCCCTAGCCTGTATTGATACTGGGCATTGCCCCAGCCCAGGTGCAGGACCTTCCACCTGACCCTGTTGAACCAGATGAAATTCCCACGGGCCCACTTCTTGAGCTTGTCCTGGTCTCTCTGGATGGCATCCTGTCCTTCCGGCATGTCAAGCACCCCACTTAGATATAAGTTATCAAAATATGAGTGCCAATAGTGAAATAGGAAATAAATACAAAGTCAATAGACTTGAAACCTTTACATGGCTCTCCACAGATATAATTATGGTTACTCGATCTCATTTGGTTCTATCTTTCAACAGAACTTTGAGTTTATAGCCAAATGAAGGCTGTTCATGTGGAGTAAGCCGGACAGAACTCCTATGCCTACAGGTTTCCCTTAAAAAAATTGGGAACAATCGGGAACAATCGTCCTTCAGCTTTATTTGTTTTCATAAGTGTTTAGAAAAGTATAAAATTAAGGCAGGGCCTCAAGAACTCAAAGAAATTTTGGAATTGATGCTCTATCAGGTAATAAAAATGGATGACACTGACAGGTCAGGAGTAGTTAAGAGTGAAAGATCAAAGAATCTATGGGAAATCAAAACTTTAGAACAGATACAATATTATTAAATTAATTACCAGTGCAAATGGTGCATGTGTGGACAATATTATGTGCTAAAGAGAGGGGACAGATGGGTTGAATGTTGAATTTCCCTGTTCTTTAATTTCTTCCTTTCTCCACTTCATTAATCCTCATGCCAAAGAAATGCTATTTCTGTCCATTTATTTCACTGGAGTTTTATCAAGCCAATGGGGATTCTGCAGATTAATCTGGGATGCTGCAGCATAATTCAGTGGATTATGATTTCAAATAAAATTGCCAGACATATCTCTCTATTTTCTTTTCCTTATTTTCTAGTGGTTGTGATTAAAGATTTAAAATCAAAACCAGTTGCCATACCTCAGTGTCTGAAATACTGCTGTCATTTTCTCCTACAAGATAGATACATCAGGATAAATATTTCAATGACATAGCCAATAATTTTTTTTCTCAACTATTAGTGTTAAAAGCCCTCACATATTTATAGGTTTTTATTACATCTCATTGTCAACACTTATCAATACTCAGAACACAACCTTTTTCCAGTAAATCAGCTCTCTCAGGCTTTTAATACATTTTTGTTTCTAAATTCTATTCCAAGGTCATTTTTCACAGGAAATAAAAATATGTTCTTAAGAAGTTGATGTATGTCATGAAAACAACGAAGCAATTTGAGAGATAGGGCAATAGCAAATTACCAGGATTGAATGATCTCCCTCCAAAATTCTGAAGCTAGAAATTTATTAAGTACAGTATGCATAGGTGGAAATATACTTTGCCTCTTTAATTTAGTAATAAGAACACAAAACAACACCCCCATCGTCGACTGAAAGGCACTAGTACTGTTAATTTCAGGGTTTTGAGATTCTTTTAAAAAATGGTGGGAAAATCCAGACTCATGCTGGTGCTGGGAAAACTGTTGAACTATCCTAAATAAGACAGCACTTCATGACTTGGAGAAGTATAACCTGAGAGGACTAAAATAATGCCTCTTCTACAAAAAGAAGTTGAATTAGAGCAAAACAGGTAAAAGTGAGCAAGGAATAAAAAAATCTGGACTTTCCAGTGTCTTATGGTAATAATAATTTAAAGAAAGTTTTTAAGGGAATAAATTACTTGTAAGAAGGAATGAACTCCTTACTTTGGACTAAATCGGGTATTATTTATTATTTTTAGTGCACCAATCCTCTCCCTAGCATGAAGCTAAATTAAAATTGTACTAACACATAGTTAGGACAGATGATCACCCCTGCTGTGTTTGTCTGGCCATGTCCATACATGTTGTCTTAGGATGGAAAAGGTAAGAACCAGCTATTGTCAATAAGTTGCTCGGAGGGTCTCTAAAATGGATATGGCCAGTGGGAGGCTGCTGTGGTGACTGAGATGTCTTCTGAGCTCTGACTGTCTCTGCCAGCTCCTTGCAAGGTCCCACACTACACAGCAACCTGTCTGTCTGTCCATGCCCAAGATGAAGCTCTGTTTGCTCCTGAAATCAAGCTTGACTCTCCAGATTTGTCCTGTGGGACAATACTACAGAGCCTGCAAGGATGTGATAGTGCCACTGGAGACTCATGCAAAGATCTGGTTGTAAGCTAGCTTGTGTTCAGACAATCCTATATTTTAAAAGTATAGCAATAACTCAACCAGCAATTAAGTACAGATGTGTTTTTTTTGGTGGTCTAAACCTGTAAATAATACAGCAACCAATGTAACATTTTCATACTAAACATAATTGGTTGGGTGTAGGAGCATATCCAGGTTTGCTCACCTCACTTTGAGAAGGACACTTGATGTCACTTGTGTGACACACTTTGGACATAGGTTTTATTTAGTGTGTTAGATTGCAAAGCAGACAGTTAGACCTCAATCTAAGACTGCATTAGTTTGGATTTACCCAAAATCTGTAGAAGAGAAGATTAGTTGAGTGGAGATAGGCAAACAACAAAGGGCATCTCTTCTACTCTACACAGACCCACAGATCAAAAGCAGAATGGCACACTGATAGATAAAAATAAGATTAATTCCTTTATCTGGCTTGAAATCAAGGTGATTTTAAATATTTGGTCAAATATTTTGACTGAATTTTTAAACAAGGTTGGATTGGTTCATTGCTATTATTCACAGTAGCAACTCATATAAACATATAAATACATCACTACTTAAGCAGAATGCTCTTTTCCTGCTTTGAAATTAGAAACTGAGTGCAATGTTTGGCTATCTAAAAGGAATCAAATGTAAGGCTTCATGCTGTAGAGTAACCTTTCTGCCTGAAGAGGTTAGGAAGAATGTATTTTCTCATGGTAATGGATAACCACAGTTTCATTTTTTCATCATCTGACGTGTTTTTGAGGTATTTGCTCATTAATGCTGACGACACAACGTATCACTGCCTAAATCTTTGTGGCAGAGGTGTTAGCACTCCAGTTAGGAGAAAACATTTAACACTCTAGAAATATGGAATTGTTCCCTTTGCTTGTCATGGATTCAACTATATCATTCCCTTGTTGTCCTCCAAATTTTGGTCTACTTCCTTACTTTTCCAGTCAATTGAATGTAATTTTTTAACACATCTGGTAATCGTTATGCCCAGGCTTTTTTCCTGCACATAGGTAAAAAGCTTGTCAAGTACACCTCTGCCTAATGGGAAAGCACTGGTGTTCTGACAAGCAAGAACAACAAATTTCTTAAAAAGTCACTATCATGTCAAATAATGCATACCAAGGATCTGGAATGCAAAGCAGACTAAACAGCATTCACATTTTGAGCAGATTTTGCTTGAATGTAACACCTTCTCCCTCTAAGCTTTTGAGTGTGGTATCTTAAAGAAGATCACATAAATTACTTATCCCAAGAACAAAGGTTCTTTTTTGAAAGCTGTCAGCTTGCTGGCAGATATGATGAGCATTTACTTCAGGCTTGTAAAGCATATTAATCAAACTTGTTCCTATAGCTTCAGTCCAAGAAGGGTTACTGGCTTTTAATGGAAATATTTTACATAATTGAGGAGCTCTGAATATGTGTACACCTTGAATGCAAACCATTGTCTATGCCATTCATTGGTTTGTAATAAATAAATACTAATTTGTAATAAATACTAATCTATACCAGGCTTAAGGGAGATCAAAGCAGTACACAGAAATCTGTTTATTACAAGACTATTTGCCCAAGACCTCTGAAGCACACTTTGGACCTTGAAAAACTTTTGAAAATATGGTTGCATTTACAAACTTCAAATGTATGACATGGAGAGCTGGCAAGCTGCCTGGTTTCTAGTTAAAGGATTGTCATTCTGGGAAAAATAAATTTCTCTAACCAGACAAAAGTAAATGTTTTCATGTTTTACTGCAATCAAACTGATATGGCTGACAATTTAATGTCTCAACACTTAAAATATCTGTGGATAATCAGTTTCTTCAATCAATCATAACTACAAGATTTCTCTATTTTCAAAGACTGTATACATATGACTGAGATATTTAACAGTTTAGAGAAATCTCCACATCCTTGATCTTTGAGATTTCTCTTGAACTGTGAATTCTTTTTTCTCCCACATACGCAATTTTATAATTACTGAAAAAAAATCCAATCTTTCACTGTAATCAGATTTTTAAACCTTTGTTTTATTGTCCTGTTTTATTTAATTTTTATTTAATTTTATGTATATTTCATAGACTGTTTGCCTGTCAAATAGATGTGGAAATGTGCTGGCATTCCAGCTGAAGATATCTTTATGAGTGAGAAAATGTTCAAGGATTTTTCAAAGTGGGTGCTGAAACATACGTTTCTCTTTGACTTCAGGGAATGCTAACAGCTGTCCCAGCAGACAGGTTAAAGGCTAGCAGAGCTCTGTACCTTCAGGACTTGACTGCCAGCAAAGTAGATGGGTAGTTTCACAAAATTATTAATAAAAATGGCAACAATGATGAGAAGAAGGAGCTGACAAAAAAAAAAAAAAATTAAAAGGAACCTGCAAGTGAATTCTGGGGAGCACAATACTTGGCAGGGCTGATTTTAATATCTGTCAGGTTCAGTTCACTAATCTTTGCTATTCATATTGATGTGAAACTTCATACAGTTTTAGAGATTTGTATCCATTAAGACATGCAGCATTGTTCCTATAACATGGGAACAAGTTTACTAGCACCTGCTGTTCTCCTTTCTCCAAGATAAAAATTGATATGAACAGTTTTAAATGCCTAACAGATAATTATTCTTGAGTCTCAATAAGAAAAACTACATTTTTAGAGTCACCTTTATCTTTACAAAGTAATTTAAAAAAAATAACCAAAAACCCATCAGCAAGGCAAAACAAAATTCCCCCCTCCCCCCCCCCCCCCATTTTCCTCCTCTCTTTTGTTTCTTTGATTACTTGGAGCCTTGTAATCAAACTAAGCTTAGTTTAAGAACCCTTGGGGTAGTATCTCTTAGCTCCCTGTCAGGCTGTGTTGGAAAACAATCAATCTTGCTCTTGCTCTGGTTTGGTGGAAGTGCCACGACATGAGGTGTGCAATGCTTTGCTCTTGCTGTGAAGCTTCGATGACAAAAGTTTTTATCAGAAGCTGACTGTATTTAGGATTATGAATATGCAATGAATCTCATTAGTATTGAAGCATAGAAACACGGTCTGACATCCCTCACCACTTTTAGCTGCTGCAGAATTGTCTAATGAATTGTCTTGCTCTTTCACTCTCACAGTCTTTGCTGTTATTGCTCCCTGTTCCAAGGGGAGTTGCCCAATTTGAGAGTACTATTGATGGCAGAAATTAATTGCCAAAACTGCTCTTGATTTTGTTAAAGTGTTGAGTCAGTGTTTAAATTGTCAAAACAAAAACCCATTAGACTCTATAGGAGACAAAAACATCACAAGTGAGAGGATCTGCGTGTCCGTATGCACAGCCATGTACAAGCATACAGGTGTATGGTATAAGTATGCATATGGTATTGTAATCATACTTGTACATACAAAAATATGAGTATGTATCAGTGATGGGGTTCAGAAATCTGGTGTCCTGCAGATTTATTTCCTTTATTCTTCCTATTAGAACAAATGAGGATAATGGAAAGTTTTTCAAATGAGCATGACTCCAGTACATTGCTACTTGATCAACCCTTTTATACTCTTTCTTTGCCTTTTGGGACTCTGCCAAACATTTTTCAGTTCACACATCTGCGATCGTTATGAATAAGTTACTGATAAGGATGGTTACAACAAATGATTAAGATATCTGGCTTGATTTGTCATATTTGAGGAGATTTCAGAAACAAGTGGATAAGACCCCTTTTTTCCTCAATTGGTTAAATTAAGTGGTTTTTTCCCCTATTCATCTGAAATTTCTTCTGACATAAAAAAAGCTTTACTGACTCTCTGCAGATTGCGAAGCAGAAAGTGAACCGAAACAGATAATGCATTCCAAGAAGCTTAAGCAGCATTCTGAAAGGTGTGTGCATACTGCAAATAATAAAGGGTATGAGGTTCTCCCAAGATGTCAGTCCTGTGCAGCTCTATATCCATTTAATCAGTAATGGAAATGGTCCCAGTGCAAGGAAGGAGGATCTGTTTAATTTTTACTGCAATTTTTGGCACTGTTGCTTTAACGCAAGCTTGGCTTACCTCTTGATCCAACCACCGGACTGCCTGTTCTTATCAGCTGGAGAAAAAAATATAGAACATCTACATCTTGTGAGTATCAAATACCAGAGCAGTTTAAAATAAATGCAGTTCTGACAAAAGTGGCTCAAGTATTATACATCAAACACTTGTTACCTCTCTTTGCCTTAGTGACTGCACATGACTAAGAAAGAGTGAGTGATAAAATCTGAAGAAAGATGAAAACAATCTGGGCCTTTTTAAAGACCATCAATCATTCTGCACAGGCATGATACTATTATTTCCAGTAAGCCTTGTTCTCCCATTTTATGGACATCATAAGCCCCCACCCCAAGACCAATGCTACCATGGGAAATCATTTTTATAGCAGCATCTTAGTATGGGCCAATCAGACCTAATCACATAACAAGCTACTGAATTATTCAATGTTCTCCCTAATTTTGTATTCTTCCTCTACTTTGTTGGCACTACAGGGTTTTTAAAAGTATATATTTTTACAATATTTATTAAGAAAGTAACCATATGCAGAATTTTTTCTTTCTACATGTCTTTCAATGATTGTCATTCCCCTAGATTGCTGCAACATATACTTTACTACATACAGAATATTTTTTCTAAAGGGAATAATAATCCACAATGTGGCACTCAGCTTTAAACTCTTCCAGCTTTTAATATACCAAATGTAAGGAAAACAATAGTGAAACAATTGTGTTCAAACATAAAATATTCATATTTACTGAGCAAACTGTAACCAGCATGTCTCTTAGCTGTTGCTATGAATACAGGCTCACATTGTATATGAAAATATTTCAGTTTTAATTGCAAATCTGTGCAGAGATGATTTGGGGTCTGTAATTAGCACATAAATTCCAGACTTTGCAACTGCTGTGAAAACACGCGTTATTTATGGAACTATTATCTAAATATAATTCAGTGTTTTTTGCTTTCAACAACTACTGTAAAAGTCTGATTTAATAAAATGTGAAAAATTTTCCATCTCTTGCACTTCTGTTTACCTTATGAAGCATTCATTCCTCTGCACTGCCATTTCCCACTCGATCTGCAGTGGACACAGTGGCTCCATAATTCACCCATACCTCAGGGAGGTTTCTTCAGAACCATAAAGTGCCAGGCACTTTGTTTGTTTAAAATGAACGCTTGGATTATTCAGATAGCTCTGAACTGCATGAACAGAGTAGTTTAAGTGACCTCCATCCTCATGCTTTTCATTCAGGCTAGAAGCAGGAATAGTCAGGAGCCTAGTCTCAGCTGGATTTAAGCTACAGTATGCAGATTTCTAGTTATCTAGACAGGGTCACTGCAAGGACAAAGTGGTCTCCCACTTATTGTTAGCTGCAGGCTCAATCTCTTCTAGCTTCCATCAGTGTTGGGTACAACCAGCACAAAATTTGCCTTTTCCTTAACAGCAGTCCCCTACATTTTCAAAGCTGGTTGCTCACAAAAAACTGTTTTACAGCAATCATTTCTAAGACCTTCTTCCATTCCAGGATTTGAAAGTGTATTTTCTGGTCACATGGAACTGAGCATTTTCTCTGCCAGCTTTGTGCTTGTCTCTAGGACAAGCACAGTCTCTCAGGACTGGAGCTGCAAATGAAGGACCATCATAGCAGGTTAACTATTAAAACAGAGCTTTTAGTAACAACAACAAAATCCATAATATGGACTTAATTTACACCAGAATGTAACATACCTAAAACTTTCTCCACTCTTATTTCTTTTCCCACATCCTTTTGGGTCGCTCTATATAGTTTTGCTCTCTTTGAAGGAAAATACTTATCCACTCTCCATTTTCATTCCAGCTTCAAGACACCTTGCCATCTCTGGATGCTCCAGCATCTCTGTGCAATGGCAACCTCAACAGCTATTACGATATTAATTGCAATAATAATAACTAATAGGGTTGTCTTGCAGCTTTCAGGGATGGCTGTCCTTTCACCAAAGGCTATACCTGCAGAAGCATTCCCCAGCCCACCCTCTGGGTGAGCTGGATGCTGTATCAGTGCCAGGAGCATACAATTTTTTTTGCATGAGGCTACCAGGATTGGTTCAGACCTAGGAGCGATACCTCCTCATATGTCTGCCCAGTTGCTGGCACTGGAGACAGGCAGGATCCCTGCATCGTGTACACAGATGTAATTTTTGATTTAAACAGCAATATCAGTGTCACAGCACACACGCTCTGGGAAGGGAGTTACAAAGAGTAATTGAGAGACTCAGTGTGAAACCACTGAAAGCTGTAATTTAAAGTTCCAGTACTATTATCATTAAAATTTAAAGTGACAGAGGCCCAATTATGAATGGCTATTTTCTTAAATAAAATTACTTTTTTGGTGTCATCTGCTGTACTCATTTCTGTCTTGCTATTGCTGTTACAGGACCAGTATTTATGGCTTCTGGTGCCAGTGAGATCTTGAGCCTCCTGCCCCTGATGAGGAAAGGACCAAAGGCCAAAAGGCAGGAAGCCTCTTGGGGGATGGCAGAGCAAACTCTGCCAAGGGGTCCAGCCTGCTTTACTGGCAAAATTAGTCACAATTTCAGCATCTGAAGGAGACTCCAGACTTACTTTTGTAAACTGAAAGTGGCATCCAGGGACAGAGGAGACACTGAGCGAATTCTTAGGAAGGAAAACAGGATGGCTGATACTAGAGACATTACCTTTTCTGACATACAAGAGAGTTGGTAATTGTAACTGTTGCTTCCTTCATAATTTTAATACAAAAATGCTGGTTATTTACTCGACAAACCTTATCATGCAGTATACCTTATCAAGCTTTCCACTCAAACAATAAAAATCATAATCTCCTGGATCTTTATTTGACTCGTACTACACCTCAAATCTCTTCAGATCCATAGGTTATACCATCTTTGAAACCTAAAGACCCAAGTGCTTGGTATCATCTTAAAATATTGATATATTTTTCTTAATGCCTGGTGTTACGAGACACATTGAAGATATGAAATTTCATAGGAGAAGGAGGGTTCTGCTTTTTGGGAAGACTGAAAGTTTTAATACAGAACTTATCTCAAAAAAATCAGAGTTGTGCAACCTGGCAGACAAGGACTTCCAAAAGTGAGAGTAACGTTTGGCTCATAGGTAACAGAATTGTAGTATAAAAATTTGGAGAAGTAAATCTGTCCCAAGAATATCAGCCAGACCATTCAATGTACATACATATACAATTCAGATAAATTTGATTTTTTTCACTTTATTATCAATTTAATTCCAGATTCAGAACAGTAAATCTAGTTTTTTCAGATGAGATTAGTGACACAAGAATAACTTGGGAAAACCCTAATAAATACCCAGGTAGAAAGGAAAGCAGGGTGACTTTTTCAAGCCTGACAGAACCAATTATTTCTCCTTACAAGTGATATCAGAATATTAGTTAATTTTTCTAGCCATCTGTCAAGCAGCTGCACACAAGACCATGACATACCATTATCACCTTCAGTGATGTTGCTAAATAGAAGAATATGAGATTCTTTCCATACACTGAACATCATCAGTCTGAACAGTTTTAATTTTTAGTCCCACATTTAACCAAAATAAGACTGATCAGAAGAGAACACCAGAGAAATTGCTCAGACCACACTAGAGAGTATTCGCCAGGAAGGATGTAAAGTAGAGGCAAAAGGATAATCTTTTTAAAGGTTATGTCCTGGGCAGGACATAAAATGATTGCAAGAGCAGAAGACACAAATACACCCACCAGCTCACTTTTTTCAATGGTCATAACTATCTGTGTTACAAAAGAAAGCTGCAATACAGAGAAGGGAGACAAACTGCTGATATAGTGGAGCTTTTCCCTGGCTACTCCCCAAAGCAGAAATTTAAGCCGTCAGTGGAATAGGTTTTTAATTATGGACTGGAGGCCATTGTCAGGGACAGTTTTCTGCAATACTGGCAAGCTCAGTACTGAGTGTTCATGCATTACTTTAAATATTTGAAGTGGGACACTGTGCAGCAGCCAGAGGACAGCATCCCTCTGTGCTCATTGCTGTACAAACACAGGATGAAGACATCTGCTCCCTATGTCTAGGAGACTGTAACACAGGGAGCTGACTAGAAGCACTTCACTGTCCTGTTAAGGACAAGCTGGCAGTGATGCTCAACCGTAGAGGAAAAATTCATCACTTATGTCACTCCAACTGCACCTGTGGCTTCATACCGTCACGTATCCTATTCTAAGCTTGACCTGGCTAGGGTTGTCCTTGCACTTGATGAAAACCACCACCATACAGCATCACCAAAGCAGTTTCTCCCAGCACCATCCTTCCAGCTGGCTGGATATGGGGCCAAGTGACTGCTGGGATTCAGCACAGCTTTCCTGCAGAAAGGGGTAAAGATCAGCCCCAAAGAAGGTTATTTAGTGCTGGCCTAGCCATGCTGGTGAAATTGTGCAAGGAGGGATATATGCTCTGTGCAGATGGACAAAGCTGTGATCTGCTGCCAGACAGAAAGAAAAACCATAAATTTTATCTTATGCACTATAGACACTCTTCACCTGCTTTAATTTTTAATAGAAATGTTCCTTTTTAAGTACTAGGAGCAATACAAGTTTAATGTGGCCTTAGAGGACCATGCAACACAAACATAATTGACTCACTAACATCACTCCCTAGATACTTTTTTCCTTCTTTTTCCTAAGTCTTAATGTTTCATAAGTTCTTAATGGAACCAGAAAATACTAGAGAGTCAGAATTTGACACAAAACTTTCAACCTAGTAGTCAATATTGCAATTGGATTTGAATTACTGTGTAAGTAATTGCTGATAAGAAAAGTGGAATAAAAGGGCCATGGGAAGACATAAACCACCTGCAACTCAAAGGCAAAGGAAATCAGAAATAATGTTTATAGTGGTCAAAAAAGTTTAAATTTTTAAGTATCAGTGTGTGAAGGAAGAGCGGCCACTTTTTATGTGTGTGGCGTTCCTCTGAAAAATTTGAGTTTGTCTTTCATGGATGTTTGGTATCTCTCCACTGACCAGAGTTACAACTGAAAAACCAAACAGTCAAAGAGTATTTGCACTGAACCTTTGAACTGCTGGCCTGACACTATCACTCTTTTTAAGCACAAAGTAGCTCAGTGTTTAACTAACCTTGCTTTCATCTTGTCTATCTCTGCTTGTGCTACTTTACCCCATCTGCAATAAACAATGAGGAAAGTTGTAACATCCTGACTAGTAACTATAACATGTCCTCCCCTCAATGACAGGTTTATGCAGTTTGTCAAAGCCCAGCATCTGAAGAGATAAGATTGAATTCTGTGACTGCTGAATTGGACATACTCTGAGATTAAATAAAAGTAGCAAGGTGTCTGTGCTTATTAGGGGGGGCTTCCTTATAGGAAAAGTCCTGGTGTCTTACAGAAAAACAGTGATACTGTCATCCGTGGCATTTTACAGAAGCTGAAACTATGAAAACAAGTGAGAAGCAGTATTTGCTCTGTTCATCGGACAAAACCTCATAATACTAATGTAACCAGGAAAAGAACAATACTACTTAAAAAAAAACACTCACAGTTTTAGAAGGCAGATTAGGGGAGATAAAGCCATCACATTTTCACAAAGGAAAATGAACAATATTGAATATAAAGCTCCCAAACAAACCTTTCTATTAGAAAGATCTCAGAACCTGAACCTCTCAGATCTCTTAGAGCTTTTAATTTATCTTTCTGACCAAATTTCCTAGGAAAGAGCAATCCAGATAAAATAATCACATATTTTACATCTTTTTGCAGAGAAGGATGGCTTCATAGCTGTATCTTGATCCTGAAAACAGGTCTGATTAAATACATATAACAGTATAACTCACTGACTTTTGGATATTACTCTCTACCCATAACAGTATGAAACAGAAAAGGCAGGGATCTGTTTATCTGTAGTCTGGATCTGTTCTATTTTCAGCTTTAGTGACAACTTTTTGTTATTGTTGATAATGACTTTTTTTCCCCTGTATTTCAGTGTATTCACCTTAAAACAAGTGTGATGATACTTTTCCATTCCAGAATAATGCTAGGACTCCTGATCTATGCACGTAAAGTGTTTTGAGATCCTCTTAGGAAAGGAGGTATAGAAAGAAGGTATATGTAAATGAAGATAGATGCCAAGTAACACCAGCTTCTAGTATCACCACCTTAGGGTGTTGTTATCATCTCACAGTATACCCTATTTCTCATTCCCATTAACAGATCTCAGCTCAAACCTTATAAAGATATTCTTTGCACAGACTCAGAGGTGAACATGGCCCTCAGAACTGTCTCCAAGACAAAGAAAATGTTTTGTGGTTTTTTTTTTTTTTTTTTTTTTTTTTTTTTTTTTTTTGGTAGAGAAAGTTCATTAACTGTTGAAGCAATGATGGAATCAGCACTTGGGATAACTCCAAATTCACCTACTGAAACTGGTAAGGAAGAGAGTTAGAGAAACATCCTGGTGTCAGAATTAATATTTCCCCTGTTTTGGCTCATGATTTATGTTCATGTCTATTGAAAGGAAAAGAGAGAAAGGTTTCAAAATTGTGTTTGTATTCCCCAGCAGAGCTGTATGTGATTTCCATTTTGTAGGTGATTTTTGTTTCTCTTTTATCCATTACCAGACAGACAAAACTGAATGACTTTTGCTAATTCTTATTCCCCTCTGTTGACATCATCACCAGATATAAATTCCGGAAATCTGTTCACAGTGTTAGGTTCAATTAATATGCTGATGCTGTCCCTGGGCTGGAGAATGCATGTAGCTATGTATGTTTGATGCTTACTGTCCCTTCAGCAAAGGAACTGGAGAGAAGAAGGGAAAGAAAGGAAATTTTTAACATGTTAATCTACTTTTTTCTTTCTGTGCTGTGTCTTTTCTGACAAAGATAAAGGGAAAATTGAGGTGTGTGCCAGTTAATAAAAGGCCTGTATATATGCCTTAAGGAAATGTGCACTACTTAGGTTTTAAGTTTATGTCTTGTGTAAGCTTCTTCTTGGCCCTGTTCCTGCCTTTGTTCTTTAGTTTTTATAAGCACATAACACATGAAGGGTGTTCATGCAGCCAGCCTCCCAGTGCATATAGCATGGAAGAGAATGAAGGGTTCATCATTAAAACACCCTTCATTTCGTTATGTCTGCATTAGGACTACCTTGTTAGGCACATTGATGATAATATTGTCAGGTGCAAAAAGAACTTGCGCAAATCCACTTCAGTTTGGCCCTTTTTCCTGAGAATTAAGTATATACTAAAGACTCAGAAAAGCCCTTGCTTAAGCTTGATTGAGAAAGGATGCAAGACACTCTCTTAAATATATGCATATGTTATTGCTGATAAACAGATTTTGCCTTTTGTGAATTCAATTTGCAACAGTGAAAAAGAAACACATGCTGCTGTGCGACTTTCATTGTAGCACCAGTATTATACCCTCCTCTTCTCCAGGTACAAAATGTAGTTTAGGCTGTTTTTGTATGGGTGGGTAATTCTGCACTGGTATTTTGATATCAGCTTATTGATGAGGCTGCTCTGATGAGCCTGAATTACATCCTGGCTGCTGCTGGGCCACCGTTTCCTGTGTCAGCTCTAGCCACACATGTCTCTCACTGGAGGAAGCAAAAAGCATCTCTGGGTCTCTGAACAGAGGACCAGGAATGGGACCATCCTTACTCAGTGGTAAGGGGTCTAGGTTAGCCTAGTCTGATCTGAATTCTAATCACAAACTTAGCCGTGCTACTTTGTAGGATCAGGCCCTTGATTTAAAACAATAGTGGAAACCTTGAGGTAGGTTAAACTGTGAGATACAGAGAAAAAATGACAGATTTGTCCACAGGCAGATCTGTCCAGATCTGTCCAGAGGAAGGTACGGATGTTCCTTGTCCACTGAGGATTGTAATCATACACAGCAAGATGGACACAGTGGGGGAAAGGAAAAAAACAACTCTCCTTCATCCCTCACTCTTTCAGCCCACCACTCTAAATAACCTCCTGTAGCTTGAAGCAAGACAAGAAAGTCAGCGTTTCGCACCCTCCAACAGTTTTGACATGACAGGTATGGTATTTTCTTACCCAAAGAATTGCCAAGGAAATCCGCCTTAGCAAAAGTGCAAAAGTTTTCAGTATAAGGAGGTGGGGTGCCAAAACTGGCTTGTAGGCAAAGGTTGAAATGACTCAATCTGAAACAAAATGTAAAGCAATTACTGCTTGGAAAAAAAAGATCATGCTGACATTTAGAGGCTGCAGTGATAGTATCTGTCCCTTACTAGGCTGACATAAGAAGCCTTGATTTTATCCCAAAATGATTTTTTTTTTGTTTGATATTTAGGATAGCCTTTATTTGAAGGTGGGGGGCAGCAAGATCGATTGCCTTAACTTCAGTTGTTATGCAGAGAAATAATTGTCATCCCAGAAAGGTAATTACATATGCCATTGTTTATACACATAATAGGCCTGGAAAAGCATGTTCTGCAGTAAAAAAAAAAGAAAATCCTGCTTTCACATCAGGGTGGAACACTATGCAAAGTGACAGATTGCCACAAATAGCATTCAAACCCTTGCACAGTAGTAGTTGATTTTTCTTCTGGGGAAGAGGGGGAAGGGATGAAAGCTATGGAATAGGATGGAAAGAAAAAAAAAGACAGTTTTGCTCAACAGCCATAGTAACATACCCAGTGGTTTTTATTCTCCTGATTGCTGCTAAATGAACCTGATCTTTAAGATGTTTTTAAAGTCACTGCCTCAAAGGGACATTTTCTGTTGTTGCCATCTTGTGCAAATACCACTTCTCCTAAAGTGGCCTTAATTTGAATTGCTTTGAAAGCAGACCAAATAATCTGCTAGAATATGGTGTGGCACGATGCATCTCTTCTTTGTGCCTTTAGTACAACATAGAAAATGAATTTAGCTCAGAAAAGGACAGCTGAAGTCTCTTTTCCCCTCTCCCACTGCAATATATTTAACAAAAAAGAATAAAACAGACAGTGTGCTGTGGTGTCAAGCCCATTTCAGATTTTTTTTTTAATGCAAAATATGCATTTCTTCAAAATATTGAAAGTATCAGGGCTGAACAAAGAAAAAAAATACATATGTATTTCGATATTGAACCAAGCATTGTTAGATGCAGAATAGCAGGGCTATTCTCTGCTGCAGTGTCCAGCAAACTGCATGACCTGCTTGTTAGGCTTGACAACAGTGTTTTACCTAACAAAGGCCTCAACAGCTCAGAGCAGCAGAGGAATGTCAAAATGAGCACATTTCACACACAGATGTGTGACCATTATAGTCTATAAGAAGATGCATGGGGTGGAGGGAAAGAGCTGGGTGCTGGGAAGGCTAACAGCAGTAAGGACATGGCCCTACTGACCACATTTAATCAACCCTTCTGTAAACAATTCAACATTTTCATTGTTCTCTAAAAACTAATAAAGAAAAACAAGCACTTTTCATTAATCTTGAAATAATTTTCTGTCAGGTTTGAGCCCCTCGTGACTTACAACTCGTACATTGCTAGCTGTATGATACAACAACTATTTCAATTTATTTTACAAACTCTGGCCATTCACATGTCAGTTAGTGTTCACCAAGCCAGCATCTGAAATTGTGCAGTTAACGAGTTTTACAACATTTCTATCAAGAGAAACTGTTTAGCATAACTGACTCTTAAGGAGTTATTATACCTCTAAAAATCCATTTTAAGGGGCATTATTTAAATAAAATAGAAAAACGGTTCACTGCCTTTTAAAGGAGCTACAAAAAAGTCCATCAGATCCAGTGCAGTAATCCTCAGCTTAAAGCACTCTTGAGAGCACTTCTGGGAATTATCAGCATAATGAAATGTTTTGTGAAATGTCCAGATAGATTCCTCTACTCAACAATTTTACTGCACCATATTTATTTTCCTCCTAGTTTTTAAAGAAGTGAATTACTTTTTTGAGGTGATGACTCTACATTTTGTAGATTAATTGAACACTTTTTTGTCAAGGCTATGGTATAAATGAGAGGTTTAGACTGTGTGCAGTCTATATACATTTGCACGGAAAAAAAAAGTCAAGCCCTTTATGCTACTCTCAGTTCTAAAAGGGTTAAATCACAATGAGGCTTATGCAGATTTGCATTTCTCTTGTACCACATTTTTCCCATAGTCTTAAACAACTTTCTTATACAATGGCACTTAAAAAATGTTTTATTGAAACAATTCTTAAATTACTCATAAAAGCGTATAAAACCGAAATTTGTTTTGAAGTACTCTGAAAAGGAGAAATTTATGAGTGTTAACTTAAATAATAGATATCTGTCTGCTAAATGTGGCAACTAATGATTCAAAACTGCTAATACTAGGAGTCTGTAATGGTAGAAAAACTGCAGTATATATGTGAGTTAATCTCAGCATCTTAAACCACCTAATGATGTAAACCCCACATTTGCCATGTAAATTTCTCAGTGTTTCTGCCTAAAATGAGCTCTGGTAAGAGAAAATTTATATTGTAGTACAACTACAGATACAGTAGGCACAGTATGTGGGTGTACCTATGCAGCATGCACACAGTGGCAACACCTATGCAGTGTCTTACCTGGTATTATTTGTTCAATATCAGTTGCATCTAGTTCCATTAAAAGCCTTAGTGTTATGTATCAGGAAAAAAAATTGACCCAGGTCTTGGGAGTTTTTAATACCCATTCTGAGACAGCCCAGTGCCATCATCCCTGGAGATTGTTGGCTAGGTAGTCAGTAACTTTCATCCACAAGACACCTAGACAATAATTTGTTGCCTTGGCACCATCTCAGTGGGAAGGTATAACCTTCCCTAAAGGTATAAGCTTTCCACAATCACTGCAGGCAGTAGTACAGCAGCATTGCCAGATGAGCTGTCTCCCAGGATGTACCAAGAAATGCATATAGGATGGCTTCCTGGCAGTGCATGTAGGACTGGCAAAGCTATGATTGATGAACGGTATTAAGTGAGACTTTACTAACAACTGAGCTATATCTCAGTTTTGCAAGATGTTAAGTGTTTTGGCACTGTCTATACATATTAAGTTTTAATCAGACAGGCACTGATAGACCTGGATGCTCCATGGTTAAAGTAGTGGGTGATTTTACAACTGAAAGCTTTACTGAAGCGGTGTCATGCTCCTTAGCACTCTGTTTAAAGCCTTGGCATGGCAGAGCACATAAAACAGGAGAAAAAGGAGTGGGGTTTTAGAAACACATTGCTCAAATTTATGTTAGCATCACTGCAAAACTTAATTACACTTCAATAATCATAGAATCATAGAATATGCTGAGTTGGAAGGGGCACATCAGTGTCAGTGAGTGCAACTCCTGGCCTTGCACAGGAAACCCCAAGATTCACACCATGTGCCTGAGGACGTGTGTCCATCTAATCTATACTAAGGGTCATTGCATGTAATTAAGTTTTGTTTGTTCCCTGTTAACATGTATCTAACATGTACATTTCTTTAGATTGGGCTGCTAAAAGGTAGAGAAGGATGATGGCCATCAGATTTCTAGATACTAAATATTTTGGATGATGAAGTTTGAAAACACCCACTGTACAAGGTAAAAGTGTATCCTGCTCCAAAAAGCAATATAAGGAGGGACAGACGAGAAGTAGATACTTGTTTTGTACAAGACTGATAATACAGGTAAAACAACTGAAGGAAAGAAGAGTGACCTGAGCTTAATTCTAATGACACTTTTCAGTCATATACATTCAGTCTTTGTTGGTTTTTGCTTTCTGCATGGTCAACTAGTAGCTGTTGCAGCAGGAGTTGGAAAGATCTACTGGAAGGAGGTGGAAATGTATCATTATGATTGTCTACATGGTCCTCCACTTTACAAATCCCACTTCTTTCTGCTTCTTGGCCTGAAGAGGATTTTGATGAGAAATTCAGAGCTTCATCTACAATCAAGGGTAGCAGCAGGAGATCTGAAATTAAAAAGAATGGATAAGACCCCTTCTGCCATGAGCTGGGAAGATGCAAAAACACTTAAGTGGAAGGCCAGGATAGGATGCTGCTTGACTACAGTAATGCATTTCAGCACAGTTAATTACTGTATTGGCCATGAGTTTAAGTACCATGGCAGCAGGATTTCTTTGTCCTCTGATTATTTATATGTAATTTTGACCAAAATGGAAGGAAATATTTTTCAAGCATGTACAGAGTTCTGGAGTGAAGGTCTTTTCTTATTGGGGAAACAGCTATGTAAAACAGAAAAAGAAAAGAAGACAGTGAGGTTTAGGTATGACACGCTTATCTGTTACAAATGAAAACACAATAGCCAATTTCTTGTGACCAAAGACTTGATGCTTGTCCCACTGCTTTTTTATTTGTTCACACAGGTTCAACTTTTTGCCAAGAATTGTTTTGATTTTTCTTTTTTTTTTTTTTCCTGAAAGGACTCGTTTTTCCCATGCAGGTAACATGTACATCTAATTTAGAGGAGACTGCAGCATGTTCCAGAGGTACACAAGTTTGAAAGGGTCTAAGCTGAGGTGCAAACTCTGAGTATTCCTTCCCGTGGTCCCATGTGGAGTAAATGCCCTACCAACAAGCTGTGGGTAGTAAGCAGTTGGTTCATTCATTATTCTATTGAAAACTAGCTTGGCTATCCTTCAGCCCACACTGAAGTCTACAGTTTGAACATCTCAAAGTTCTAAAACATGAGAGAACATGTTTTAATTTACATTACTTTAGTCCTGTCCTATAGGAGCAGCCAGTCTTCTGGTTCTGCACTGTTGGGCTAGCTGTTTTCCGTCCTTATTACCAGAAAAACACTTCCCTTATAAGTAGCTGGGGAACATGGTCAATGGAAAGCTGCAAAAGAGTAGTCAGCCTTTCTGAGGGATTTGTTGTCCTTGTTAAACCTTTTTGCCTTTAGTGAAGGCTTGTGAATGTTTTGGACCACCATGACTGAACCAAAAGAAGAATGATAATGGCAATTGACATTATTTAAGGCATCATAATTTAGGTTTAGGTAGATGAGACTGTCTTCAAATTACCATTTAAAAACATTAAATGTCATAGAGAAATAAACCAAAGCCCGAAGAGCTGCAACATCAAAGCTGATACTGTGTAGTGAAGAAATCATTTCTATTCACAACCTCTGTCCTAAGTTGGTGACAATCTAAACACTAAAGTCCCTCATTTTCAGCAAAATTATGTATCAGGATAATGAGACTCAAGTCTGCACCAGTATGGTTCTCCTAGAAGTTATGTCAAAAAGCCTTGTTCTGAAATACTTGTGACCTTTGATAGAAAGAAGTAAAACATGAAGAAAAATTACAGTAAAAAATTAAAAATTTTGTTTTAGCTAGTCTTTTGCTTAGTGTCAAGTGACTTAGGCTGGCTTTCCTTACCTTTTCGGATGTGATGACGCAGTTATTTGCCACAAGTTCAAAATTCAGTCATAGACTTTTAAACTAAGATCTTTTGCCAGTGAAGTTGAGTTTGGTTGACTTAATCAAGCTCTGTAAGAGCTGGACATGCAACCTGCCTCTATTACTGCCACAGCTCCATATAAAAATTAAGGCACTACATCAAGCTTATTCTTTGTTGCTTTTTTCTACCCTGATTTCCAAGGAACAGAGTTTTCTTGGTCAGTGAAAGGCTGTGTACATGTCTGAATAAGTTTTGAACTCACTAGCTAATTGCAGTTGAATTGGTAAGGGAGTGGAAGAGATTGTGAACCTAGAAGCAGAACAAGATACTCTTTGCATTGTACCTCACAGTGGTCAGGTATATTCAAATAATGGATATGGCAGCTTCTTTCCCATCAATTTATTAATACCACTGTAAGTTGTCAGGTGTTTTCTTGTTTGTTTCTGAATCATTTCATGTATTTGCCCATGGTGCTTCACCTTCTCTTCCTCTTTCAGCCAAATCAAGCACCACTGTCAGCAAAAAGACGTGTTTCAGCCTTATGTTATCAGTTGCTGTAAAGTGCAAGATTAAGTTTGAATTCACTCAAAAACTTGTTCTTAAAGGGTGGCAAAAAAGAATAAGTAAACCTCCCATACTTCTGTAACCAATTGCACCAACCACAGAAAACGGAAATAATGTGTGATTACCACTAAATAAAAAAAGTCCATGAACACAATCTACCGCAATAGGCTGTCAAAACCACTATATGAACCAGCAAAAAAAAAAAAAAAAAAAAAAAAGCATAGTGCATTTTATGTTACAAAAGGAAGAGGTGAGTGAGTGTAAGAAAGAAGAAACATCAGAGTCTACCTCTTGAAACTTGAAGTTGGCTTGGTATCCTGGAATCTGGGAAAGACCAGCACCTTAGTTGAAACAAGATGTGCAGTCACATCTGTTAAAAGGAATGTTAGGGCATCTTTTCTGAGATGAAATCACAGGATCAAAGAATATGCTGCGTTGAAAGGAACCCACAAGGATCATCCAGTCTAACCTTTAGCCCTGCGCACAACCATCCTTTTAAGTCACATAATGTGTCTGAAAATATCATCCAAGTACTTCTTGAACTCTGCTAGACTTGGTGTTATGACTTCTTACCTGGGGAGCCTGTTCCAGCGCCCAACCACTTCACCTCTGGGTGAAGGACCTTCTTCTAAGATCCAGCCTAAATCTCCATTGACACAACTTCAGGCCTTTCCTCTGTCAATGGTCACCACAGAGAAGAGATCAGTGCCTGCCCCTCCTCTTCCCAGCTGTAGACTGCAATGAGGCCCCTCCTCAGTTTCCTGTTCTCCAGGCTGAACCCACCAAATGACCTCAGCTGCTCCTCACAAGGTGTCCCATCAAGGCCCTTCACCATCTTCATTGCCTTCCTTTGGATACTCTCTAACAACTTAATATCTTTCCATATTGTGGTGCCCAAAACTGCCACAATATTCAAGATGAGGCTGCCTTAGTGCAGAGCAGAGCGGGACAATCCCTTCCCTTGCCTGGCAGGAGATACTTTGCCTGATGCCCCCAAGGACAGACTTGGCCCTCCTGGCTGCCAGGGCACTGCTGACTCATATTCAACTGGCCATTGACCAGGACTCCCAGATCCCTTTCTATAGAGCTGCTTACCAGCATCTCATTCCCCAGTCTGTATATACATCCAGGGTTGCCCCAACCCAGGTGCAGAATCTGGCACTTTCTGCTTGGTGATTGCCCAGTCCTTTAATTTGTTGAGGTCTCTCTGCAAGGCCTCTCAGTCTTTGAAGGAGTCAATAGCTCCTCCTGGTTTTGTCATTTGCAAGTTTGTTTAGTATCCCCTCCCGTCCTACATCCAAGTCATTAATGAAGATGCTGAAGGCACAAGGGGGAGCCCTATGGAACGCCACTAGTGACAGGTCATCAGTCTGATGTCACCCCATCCACTGTTACCCTCTGTGCTTAACCTGGGAGCCAATTACTCACTCACCACCTTTTTTGTTTATCCAGCTGTGTGTTGGACAGTTTGTCCAGAAGAATACTATAAGAATAATTCCCCAAATAATCTTCTCCAGAACTTTACCATGCAGCGAAGTGAGACTAACAGGCCTGTAGCTTCCAGGTTTCTCCCTGATCTTCTTGAGAACTGGGACAATGTTTGCCAGGTTCCATTCAGCTGGGACCTCTGATACCCAAGATTGCTCAAAAGTCATGGAGAAAGGTTTTGCTATGACATTAGTCAGTCTTTTTGAGGATTCTTAGATCAATCCCATCAGTTCCCATAGATTTGTAGTTATTCAGCTGGAGCAGCAGATCCCACAAAGTTTCAGGGTCTACTGTGACGAGGTCTTTCTTGCAGTCATGGTATTCCAGCTCAGGGCACTGTAACCCCCTTTGCCCATCATCTTTTGAAGAGGGAGGCAAAGAAAGTGTTATACACCGCTGCCTTATCTCATTCCCTGTTCGTAAGGTTACCACTGCCTATTATTGACCTTCATATATTTGAAAAAAACCTCTTTTTATTGTCCCCAACATTTCTGGCCAGCTGCAATTCCAGTTGAGCTTTGGCTACAGGAATTTTCTGCCTACAGTGGCAGCAGTATCTCTGAAGTCTTCTCATGTCACCTAAACTTGGGCATACACCTTCCTTTTTTGACACCTGGGACAAACACTCCTCTGCCACTGATGTGAGTCATTTGACATGGGTTGGGTATCAGTGTGGCAGCTCTGGAGTGTAACCAGCCCCACAAGAGCTGTCAGAACCTGAGCTAGGTGGAGGAGCAAAACAGAATCTTACAACCCATGTGATTTAGTAGATTCCTGCCATTAAAATTGTCTGCGATCTGTTCTGGCGTATAAGAAACTTTTTACAGCAAAGTGACAAGGAAACTGAGCTATACGTCCCTGAGGTAGACCAAACCTTTGTCACTTTAGCTGGCATCAAAACTGCTGAGATGCATTTCCTTGGGGAGAAGAACACCCTGTTTGTTTGAACACAGCCATTTTCTTCAACTAAACCAGTATTTCTGCTTTCACAGAGTATAGGATTCATATGCTTTAATCTCTCTGTGGGGAATTTTCTTCACATGAATTACAATGGCATCACTGATATGGTGATTTTCTTGGGAAGGTCTTGCAGTAGGTTTACATGTCAGGCAGAAGCTCTAGCTAGCAATCACTTGAGCAACAAATAATATCTTTAATGTCCTGGAATGCCAGTGCTTGATATTTCAGGATTAGCTTTTATTTATCATTCTGTATGCCATCTACCTGCCTCAGATGATGTGTTATCTGTTCTTTACAGATGCAAGGCAAACATAAAAGTCCTGCTGTATTTTAGAAGCACTTCAAAAAGATATTTTTGCATTGTGAATTCCACGCTACCTTTAAAGAAAAAACCTTCTGAAACAGAAGAGAGAGTGAACCCTTGCTAACATTTGGTCACATCTCAGTGTCAGTAAAAGCCTATAATCACAGTCACATTGTGCCATTGCTCATGTGACAGTCTCCATTTTGTGGGACGTAACCTAAAACTGGGAAGGTGTCTGTTCCTCTGCTCCTGAAGATAGTGTGATGTGAGCAGTGTCAAAGAGAAGTGTAAGAGATTTACCACTATTCTCAATTGCCAAAGTCCACACTAAATAATCAGATGAACTGAGTCAGATGTCTCAAGTGCTCTGATCACACCAAGGCCAGCACATGTTGACTTTAATGAGTTTGGGCCACATTCATTCTCTGTCAGTGGAAATCTGAAACCGGATAATTTAGTAGTGTCCTAATGATCTGTGATGTTTAGTACTCCAAGAAAAGGGAAAGAAAGGGAAAGTGGAAAGATTTTCTCTTAATTGCTAATTGCTTCTAAGACTGTTCCCTTCACTTTAACAAGACCTTGCAGTACTTCATGTGCTTTGGCACTATGGCTGAGGGTAAAATGCGTATTTGCAAGATTTATCTGTGGCCTACTAACATGGGAACTGAGTCTATGTGTTAGACCTTGAACAACAGGTCAAATTTAGATTTCAAAATTTCATAAATGTGAGGTAACCACAACATAAAAAGGAAAACTGCAAGAACTAGAAGAAATCAAACAGTGATTTGCTCTGTCATAACAAGTGTAAGTAAGAAAAGCACAACTTGTAGGTTGTTTTTGTTGTGTAATTCCATTCGAAAGGCTATAGGGAAAAAATTGCCCCTTCAAATGTAAGGATTTAGATCTGTGACACAGGGCTCTCCAAAGTAATTTGCCCAATTCCCTTAGGTGTATTTGCTAACTGTACGTCAAACTACTCACAGTTGCAAGTTATGCTACAAATTTATCACATAATTTTGTTCTGTGAGGCAGTAAGTACCTACTAATGTAAGTTGTTCTAAATGAGCTATCAAAGAAAGACAGAATAACTTTCTAAAACATCCTGGTGTTTTTCTCAAATTTTGTAATGCTGCAGGTGTCTGAAATGTGTATCCATTTACCTAACTTCTTTTACATTTATTTCATTAAAAAGAAGGAAAAAACTTAATGTGGACTTTTAAATAAATTAATTCTAGTTTTGTACTAATTTATGAACTTAGTTATTAAGTTTTGCTAGATCTTAGAAGAAGTGTTGCACGCTTATAAAGATGTGCTCTTAGCAAGCTAATTAAAATAATAAATTAATTTTAAAATGGCAGTTGCAGCAGTTCACCTATTACTCAACCTAAGACAGGGTCTAAGTTAAGATGCAACTAGAAAGTCAAGTGGGAGCAACCAAATGCACATCCATTACCAAAGTATACCTATTTTTTATCACAGCTGTGTTTCAAATGGTTTCTGTGTTAAATGATAAATATTGTTAGGTGTTAGATATGGTTTACTATAGAATAGGTTCATTCAGGGTGTCAGAGGTGGAGGTTTGGCTTTCTCAAATTTCTGTGCAATAATTTGTATACAAATTCTGAAAATGGAACTGATAAAACATCAGTGATTACCATACAAAGAAGTTAAACATTACAGCTAATTTTCTCACTGAAGTCTAATCCAAGGATTACCAACAATGAGGAATCTGTTTTATTTGCATTTAATTTGTACCTTCACACTATTATCTCCCATGTTTTAGTTTCAGGAAATGTGGTTCAGGCTCTTATAACCACATTTCATGCTGCAGTTGCACTATTATTTGAGCTCTATGCTTGGAAATGACTTACTGAAAAAATAAAGCCAGCATACTTTATTTTAATTATACTAGAGCTGTGTCTAAGTACAGAGAAATAGTATAACATACATTTAGTATGGAGCACAGATTAACAGTTTTATGAGGCATAAAATCTATCTATATCATTTTCTATTTACAAATCAGTTATATATCTTTCAAGAAAACAAATGCCTATAGAGTAAATATGAATAAGGAGACTGCCAAACTAGCAATCATGTATGCAGTAAATAATATCTTAATTGGTCTAGAATGCTGGAGCTTTTTTTTTCTTTAACTAGGTTTTATTTATTGATCTATATGGCATATTATTTTTCCAGTGATTTGTACAAGTCTATTCCCTTTCCTCAATATCAGATCCATGTATGGCTTTATACTGCAAATCCCATCTGGGGAAATAGCCAAGTAACAGAAGAACAGGTGCTTCTGGAAAAGTCATCCATTTAAAAGCCTTCACTGAGGCAAGGATAACTTCATAGTTTTTACACTTTGTTTTCTGATAAAAAAGAAGGAGACAGAGGGAGGAGGGAAGAAATGCTGTTATTATGCAGTTGCCACATGATGCATTCTTCAACAGGCCTTTACTCCTCACTGGTTTGGCAGCAGCAAGAAAACAAGGAAGGATCCAACATACTCCAGGAAATGTCTGTGTTCTTATATTCCCTTTACCAGTGAGGCTAGCAGACAGCAGTGGGTATGGTGGCTTTTAGACATGTTCCATAAGCTCTGGATTTGGTTCTTCTCAGGAGAATTTGTGCTTAAAATCTCTGCAATATTTCAAGCCAAGTGGCACTTCACCCCATGCTTTGCACACTGTCATGCAGCTGAGGACTGACAAATTCAATCTTCCTCTACCAAGGTGTCTGGTGAGGAATTCTTCTCTTTGCTGAAACACAGGTGTTGACTGCTTAAGTCAGTACTAGAGGAAGAGGGAAATCTCTCAATGACTCTCTTGCTCCTTATAAAAATGTAGCTGGAAATGTCACCCTGGAGGTGGGTTTCTTCCCTTAAGATTATTAAAGACTGGCCCTTAAAAGTGCTTCTGCTGTAGATGATGGAGAAAAAAGTTTACCAACAGCAGTGCTGCACTTGCTTGGCTTCTGCATTTGTGAAAGTGATGTTCTAAACATGGAAAAGATCATGCTCTGATAGCTGTCATTGGTCTGGTATAACCTTAGCTGTCTGGAAATGAGCTAATTAAATTTTTGGTGTGTCTTTTAGAGAATACATTTGCATTTGACATAATTAGTGGTACGCAGATCCAGCTATATCCAGGGGGAATCTCAAGACAACTGCTTTGCTGACTATTAGTGCCTAATTTCTGAATGTCATACCCTGCACATCTTAATTTCTAGAGAATAAGCTCAATTGGACTTTCTCCCAGTTATGTAAAAACTGCTCAGATAAAACCAAGTGGACACCAGTGTAATGAATGTGGTTATTAAATTGTTTCAATTGAAAGAACCCTATTCTTACACCATCATAATGGGAACAATTTATCCCCACTGATCAGCCTGTCTCTTTTTTCTGAGCTCTCTTTGATCTTGAAGCATATTGCAGTGGTGTGTCCTATTGAAAAGCAAAACTGGGGCAATTTTAATGCTTTTGTACCTTACCAGTGCTCTATTTTTTCGTTGTTTAAAAATAGCTGTTAATTATAAGTGCAGTTTAAATGTCTCAAGTGACCCAGAAATGCAGGTTGGAATGAGACAGATTGTGTGTCTCATATAAAACAGATGTACTTTCACAGAGCAGTCTGAATTCAGCCCTCAATTTGTATCCTTCTCTAAGGTTATTTCAGTCAGATATTGAGTTTGTCTAGCATTAAGCTATAAAATACCACACATTTTGAACAATGAAGACAAAACTTCAGCTATATTTACCTCAAAAATAAAAAGCTGCTTTTTCTGTGTGAGATATTTTGCTGGTAGTGTTTGATGGGATGGGGGCACTTCCCTTTGACTCCAGAGACTGAGGAGACCAGATACCTCATTTAATTTCCACCTCTTCTGTCTGTTGATGTACTAAGCCCATGCTTCTAAAGAATCTTTAGTGGTAATAAACTTTCAGGAGTTCTTCTTACTTTGACTGGATTAAGTACTCTATGAGAATGAACCATATAAAATTTCAATCTTTTTCCTGTGTTTTGAGTGGTTGTATTTTTTTTTCTCTTCTGCCAACAATACATTTTAATTCCTGTCTGTGATGAAGTTCATCAGTAGAAGTCTGAAAAATAGCATGCAAATTAACTTAAGGCAAGTTAATCATTTAAATGAAGGGCCTTAACAAATCAGTTATTTATATATCTATTATTTATCTGTTGTTAGCAATTTACAGACATTTCAATTCAGCAAAAAGACTAGGTTTCAACTTTCTAATTAGAATAGGCTGTCAAGCTCTCCCCTGGCCCTGAAGATCAGTGGTACAAATTTCAAAGCCATCACCCCTTCATGAAACTGAATGGGTTAACAGTGAAGGAAGCCAAGAATCAACTGAGCTTGGATTATACACTCAGATCTCAGTCATTAAGAGAGACTGACACCCAGCTAAGGGATGGATGTTGTGGGAAGGATTGGTCTGTGAGTGCGGAAGAATCTACCTGCTCTGCAGCTGAGCACTAAACCTCATCTAAAAGAACATTTTAAACTTATTTCTTCTCTGTTGGGTTAATGAGCAACACCTAAATTTTGCTTCTTCATGTCACCTAAGAATAAGGCAAAAAACAATACAAAACAAAACAAAGATTACCCTTCATACCTGATTCCTTGGCTCACAAAAACTTTTTCTTAAAAAAACAGATTTTTTTCATTCATATTCAAACACCTACATCCTCATCTAGTCAGATAGGCACATGATGAAGAGAGAAATATGCTCATTTGATAGTGGGAGTAAGTATGCTATTTTGTTTTCCGCTCTCCTGGAAAAAATTTTCAATTCATTACTTAGAAAATTTCTTATGAATCTCAGAGGACGTTAAAAGAATAAATTGGCTATGATATATTGCTATTCTGTGAGTCCAACTTCAAGACAGGACATAGATCTCACTAGTTTGAAACATCAGTCCCTAAAAGACCTCACTGATTATATCTGCCTCTGGGAACTTTCACTTTTATTGAAACAGTAGTGCTTCCTTTAACTATTCCCACTTCAGCACTTAACACTACAACAGTGGGAAACAACGGATTTGACAGTAGCTGAAACAGTAGCACATCTATACTGGAAACAAGAAAACTAACATTTGGAAAAAAGAGTTTGTCAGCTATCACTATCTTTCCACCTTTTTGAGATTATATTCTGATGTATAAAGGATTTCTCAAGACAGAGATGTCTTTTTTTCTTCTAAAACTCCGTGGGCTTTGTTTTAGCCTGTAAATTTTCACAGTTTTATTCCGTGAAGGACCAGGACTAAACCTCAGTTTAAATACATGCATGAGTTAACCGCCTCTTTGACAAAGAAGTGCAAACTCAGACTCAAACATATATTTAGAACTGATTGCTATGCTGATGTGGGATGGACACACACTTAGAAGTTCTCTCTCAGTGAGAACTTTAATTTGAATTTAGGTGAAAATATTTTAACTGCACTCAATATCTCCTAAACTGTATTGGTAGGGGAACTGTACTCAGTGCAAAAAAGCTGTATTTCAAGGGTGGTTTGGGTCAACATTACTTTTTGTGTTTTAATTTTAAATTTCCCTTCTCTAATAAGTGACAGTGATGATGTTACCATACTAAAATCAAAACCATTTGATATATGAGGTAACGACTATTCTGTGGTGGCTTTTTGTTGGTTGTTTCACCTTCCCCCCCCAAGCCCCTCCAAAAGAATTAGGAAAGGTTTTCATGTTTCACTTGTCATAGAAATTGGCAAACCAGAAAATCTGTGTCTCTGAAATGAACAAATATGAAAATAAGGCGAGTCACAACATGTGAGGAGAAAACACTGGGAAGCAACTATCTATGGAGGTAAAAGTCACAAAGACTTTTCTGAAATCCACAGGGAAGACAGCACAGATCAACTAAATAATAAACAGGTAGCAAAGAAAAGTAGGCTGCAAGGTTAAGAGGCAATAGTGATAGAGGACTCTGCTGCTTTACATCTACCTTCATGGCAACACGTCTCTGTGTATAGTCCAAAACTGGCCTCTATTGAATGGCTGAACTCGTTTTATGGATTAGTAGTTCTATTCAGGCTTGGCAAAGTTCATGCCAACATGCTGAGTTTTTGCGTGGTAACATTAATTAGACTTTTAAAAAAAGTATGTTAAACAATCTTTTAGTAGATTCCTATATGACAGGGAAAAATTCCCACTCTATTATGCTTGCTGGGACTAGTTCTGTTATGATTTTTCTGCTTATTTCAGACATAAAACAGAAGAGTTGTATCTTGCATATCACAGAGAACATATACATGTATATAAAGGCTTTCTATATTCAGCCCTTGAATTTGCTGTCATAAATTGTAATGAGTGAACCTCAAATATTTGGAGACTTTTTCAGATAGGGACTCACTGATTTAAATATCCATGATCCCTCCAATGAATTCATCTTTCTACTCAGCATCAAAAAAGCTTTTGCTGTCATCCTTTGTCTCATTTCAGACACTACGCATCTGAGGGCCTTTGGAGTAGGTCCAGAGGAGTGGAGCAAGAACAAGGTCAGGGAAATATGATTCATGAAGAAACCCCGAACAGAGGCTGTTCAGCTCCTAGAAATGAAGACTGCCAACAAACATGGTCATGGTGTTCCCCTGCTGAAAATCCTGGTAAAAAAGAGCAAAGAGATTCATCCTCTCCAAACAGAGAGAGTAGAAAAATTAATTACTGACTTGAGCTGCCGAAAGGTGGAATCACGCTGGATGTAGCAGCTTTTTTTTCAGAGATGGTTATGGGAAGATACCACAACTATGACAGAGTGAGATGTAAAGGGAGATTAGACAGAAATAGTTTTTCTACTTTGGAGATGCATCTGAAGTGTTTACACACCCTTTGACTGTATTTTCTCCTAACAGCTCTTTCCTTTTCCCTTACCAGTAACTAATTTCATTTCTTTCTACTCTAACACTTCCAAATAAAGGTTTATTGACTTCCATAAAAGGTATTTATCAGTGTGCTTCTCCTTTCCTATACTTCCACTTCCTTTTGCAGTTTTAATCTCTCAGTTGCAGCTTTCTATAAAGATGTAATCAATAAATGAAAATAAATTGAAAAAATACAATGTGAGGAGGTGAACTGGATTTTTGGTGGCCTGCCAGCTGGTCTTTAGATTTGCATTTACAAGTCTCTCATAATGAGCTATTTCCTGATTTACATCTTGTACTTAAACCCAAACTGATGGTCTTAAACTTGGTGTCAATGTTTTAGCAGTAGCTACGTGCATAAGAGTTTTGTAGTTATTGTTACTGCTTTATTTTATATTTTTCTGATGAGAATAACATTTTGCTTTCATTTTTGCCCACAAGTTCCTTGGCTTTTACAGTGATGAGGAGCTTGGAGACAATTCCATGCTGACATTATGCTAATTCCAAAACTGTTTCAAGTAAACTAAATAAACTCTCCTCACATGAGGTACAGAGTGGGCATCCTTCCCAGAGAGTGTCCTAATGGACTAGCTTCTTTTGGTTGTCTTTAATTCTTTCCCTTTGCTTTTTTCATCATACTATGCCTCTTACTCTCTAGTTTGATGAATTTTGTTCTTGGTAATAGACCTGCTTCAATAAAAAGATAAGAAAATATTCTGAATAAGGGTTTGCATGGTAGATAAGGCATTTGTTTTCAAGGAGGAGGGCTTTCAATAAAAGAGGCAGAAGATAGACTTCAGATCCAGTGGGCTTCCCATCACCAAGCTATTGTAGAAATGGGAAGGAAGACCACCTCTCTGTTTCCCTGCAAGGAATGAACAAACATTATGCTTTTGGTGGTGGTTAGTTTTTTTGGTTTTTTTTGACCCAAAACTTGTGATAATAAATCACAACCATATAAATTTTAGTAACTATAGTTGGAACAAATACTTATTAGGAGAAATCAAGTCAATGATTAGCCATAACAGTGCTCAGACATTGCTGTCTCAGCCTCTGGGTGGAGGCCAAGTCAACGAGTCTGTAACATGCTGTAATCTTGGACCATATCGAACAACATCTGGAGTTTGATTAAAAATATATTTAGTTACATGCATACTTTCAAATTCTTCTATGCAGTGGATTTATCATTACAGCTTTGTTCCATTTCCCAGGGCTCATGCTTCGTGTTCCCACTCATTGCATCCCATGGCTGCTACCAGCACTGGTACAAAATTACAGTGCCATCATCCACAGGTTTGTCAAATGTTGTTTGTCACCACGAAGAGAGCTGTGGGCAGAACTGCCAAACAGATGCTGTTTATTACCTCTTTTACTGTATTTGCTCTCTTTGAGAGCAAAACTAGAGAAAAAAATGTCAGTAAGTTACACTATGCATCTGTAAATTACGTCCTATTCAAAATGGCCAGGAAATTTTTATTGCCCATATTTTGTGCCATGCTACCCTTTGAGACAAGGTAATGTAAAGCTCAGGGTATTTTCCTAGGTGCTAAATCCACACTAATCATTGAAGGATAGAAAAGAAGAAAGTTAAATTTCTGTGAACTACAGATCCATTATAATACGCAGGGATTTAACATGATTGGACTGCAAGAACCAACTAATGGACTAACTCTGTAGCTGTTGATAAGGAAAATGATTCCACTACAATTCGAGTGCTTCATTACATCCTACTGCAACTCAGAATTATACATATTTTCTAAGTTTAAAAATGGAAAACATTCATGCAGTCTAAAGACAAAAGCTGTATGCACATCTTTGTCCACAGGAGATTGTGATACACTCCTTGATATTTTCTTGTACACTGTACAGTTTTGTTCTATCACACTTCCTTATTGCCACTGTATATTTGGTTACAGGAATCCATTCTCAGAGGTTAGTTTAGTTAATACATAATTGTTAATTAACTTAGTTGACTTAGTTATTTGTGTTACTTGTGACTTTTAACCACTAAGTGTCTGCATGTAAATATTCAAGAAACAGTCCTGTTTCCAAAAGAGTAGAGAAGATGTAAGCCTGATACAGTGGATTTGTTTCAGTTGAATTTGCTGACTTGAGAAACTTGGGAAAACTTTGGATCAACCACATAACTCTTTTGTGCCTGACTTTCCTTTCCTTAAAATTATGATAATGGAAACGCAGAATATCTTGTAAAGGGGCTCAGACAGAGATAAAAAATAAAAGCAAAGTGATAATACTTCCATAAAAGCAGTTGGGGTTGGATTACTGAGCTTCCACAAGATATAAATGAAGATTTTTTTACTTCTAATCACAGCAGTAGCTAATTGCAACAAGGCTATGATGAAAGTAATAGGAAGTTTGGGAAGATTTTATGTGGCAGTGTAAGGGGAGACTGAAAAGATCAAATAGATTAGAGGGCAAATGGAATTAAAATTTGATTTTGTTCTCCCTGGAGTAAATGGCAAAGCTTTCATTGACTTTATGAAGCATAAAGATCTAGATTCAGAGGATGACCAGAAAATACGAACCCATATACATGAATAAATGGTATAAAGGCACTCAATCTGTTAAGGTAAAGGAGTGTCCTGTCAGTGAAACTGCAGTGTAGGCTACTTATAGCAAACAGAGAAATTCCTGTCCTTATCCAAAACCTCTTAGATTTCAGCACTGCACAAAGACCAATAGATCAAAAAAAGAAGGAAAGTTCTAAAGGTCAGAATATATACAACACATAAAAAAGGCCTAAAAACTGGGAAAATTAGTTTGTTATAGGACATGACTTAAACCTAGAATTGTTTAGAAATTAAGCCTAGAATTTTGTATAAATTACTCCCAAGGTAAATTTTCTCTTTTGAGACTTAATGCTACTTTGGCCATTTTGCCACTATCAAGGCCTGAGAAGACAATTTCACCTGTCTTCTTTTCTCATACATCCCTAAAGTCAGCAGGCAGTGTGCTTCTCTTCTGTTCTTTTCAGATAGTTAGGTATAATGGATTTATTCCAATCATGAAGAACAGGAGATATGGCAGATATCAGAGTTGGAAATGCAATAAAATGAGTTATTTACTATTTCACTGTTTCCTATCATCACTGTTTGACTCCTACATAAACCTTTCATTTTTAGACTAACTCTTGAAAGCTGTTAGTTTGTGTTGATGTCATGGGAACTTGGATCATACATGTTTAACCGCTTGAAGTGTGTGGGACTGCCACACAGTCAGGTATCTCCATACAACCATTGTTATAGCTTCTCTCTGTCAAGGGCATAATAACATCTGAATCAGACATTTGGATTAGAGTCCAGAGAAACAGGTGAGTCCTCCAATACATTACATTATTGTCTTTGGATTTCCTCTTTTAAAGTTACTCAAAGAAGTTTTACAACAATTTTTTCCTACAGCATTTAACATAAAGAAATGTTTTTTACCTGTAATTTGTACATTGAAGAGGATCAAAAAAAGACTTGTTTCAATGACACATAAATAAGTGATGATAATGCTTTGGAATTATATTTGTAAAAACCTTACAGTGAAAGTTTTCAAATTGTTTGTGTGGGAGGAGAAAGGAAGAATAGTTAAACTAACAGTTAAAGTGAAACTACCCAAGAGTCTGAATTTTACAACATTTATCTTTACCACAGAACTGTAGAATTCATTGCCAAAGAGTGTTAAGTCCAAAGGTATAATATAAAACAGATAGGAATTTGATAAATTTGCTGGGAATTGATTTGGCAATTGAAGGCTGAAATTTGCAGGTCTCAGAATCACCTGGGTGATTCTGGAGTCTAGATCCCTTATGTATATGGTGAAGGATGTCCTTCGTTTTCTGCTAGGAGTCTGGCTTTCTGTAGGAGTCTGGCTGCTCTTGGAAAAGGAACTGCACAGTGCTTGAGTCAGTAAGGTCCTTCTGAACAACTTACACTGTGCTGTCTCTAAACCCATTGAAACCTAAATCCGCATAAGGAGATGGGTGCAAGAATGTCCTGGAGGGACAGCAAGTAGTGGGAAGTAATACACAGTGTGTAATTTGGAGAAGGCAGAAATCAATATTCTCTTGAAGAGTGTGTGGTACCTTATGTGAAGGAATAGGCTTGAAATGATAGAAGGGGCTTTAAATTACTTGCTCACTGATTTTGAACAAGGTGTCTCCTTATGTCTCCTTGCCTCTTTCCTCTCGTCTCAAACAACTTCTGGAACTTGACAAACTAAAAAATAGGGGATCAAATGCACAAGGGAAAGAGGGTGAAGTCTCACGGAGTAAAGGATGGTAGGCAGAATTTTACAGATGAAATACAGTTGATGAGACACAAATATCTTTTAGCTGGAAATAAAGACCAGTATACTTTAAGTGCGTTCATCCAGTCCTAGAAAGTCTAAGACAAAAAGGAGGGCAACATTTTTCAGAGAATTTGGTACAGCTGCCAGAACACAAGACCTCTGTGCAATCAGAAAGTAGAAGTGGAAAATAACTTCCCAGAGTTTGTCTCATTTTAAGTAGCCATATATTAGATAATGCTGATTGTCAGGAGGTTTTCACAAGTATAAGCAAATCACTGCCTTTCAGTTGGTAGCTTAGACAGAATGTTAGATTAGATCCTCCTAAATATGCTGAGGTAACCAACTGAGCATTCAAGAAAACAAGTTTTGAAGGCAAGATACTGCTTAAAAGTTACTATAGTATTTGAAATGCTAAATAATTTGTTTTACAGAACTCTGCTTATGAACAAAAAGAAAAGAGTGCAGAACCCACCTGGAAATAATAGGATAGTAGGCAATTAGAGACTGATTTTACAGTTTTTATGAAAACCAGCTTCACTGAAGGCATGTGAATATGCCAAAGATTGTGAGTCTGGGTCTGCAGGAAGAATATGAAAATTAATAGGAGATCCAGATATAAAGGGTCTGCAGTGCAATTCTCAGGCCAGAAAATAGTTGGGAAAAAATGAATAATTTTTTTGCAAATCGTACCAGAGGTATTTCCTACTTTATTATTTAAACCCAGAGCCAGAATCAATGCATCAGCTGTCCCATATAAACCTACTGAAGTTCTGCTTAGTCCAGTTACTAGCCATTACACCTGGAAAATTCTCAGGAAAATGTATAGACTCAAATCTGATCCACCTAAAGAATAAGTTTCAGTGCTCTCAGGCTGTTTCTAAGGTTTATGCATGGGAAGGATCTCTTCAAAACTGGAGGGAGAAAATAGGAATTATACAAGGCTAGTCATGTCATTTGTGAGAGAAGAGGTGGTAAAACAAGAACTCACCACTCATCAAAACTCATGTAATTCCAATGTGTCATTTCTCTTCTTTCAAAAAAAAAAAAAAAAAAGTTTGATTGAAGTACAGGCTCTGACTCTGATGTACCCTGACGCTGCACTGATTTTACAAGGGTGCAAGTCACTAGAGTTAGCCTGGGATCAAAACTGGCTCCCTGACTTCTCCTCTGTCTGTGAAAAGTTGTTTGCAGTTTAGACTTAAACACTGTAAGACTTGATAAATGAGCTTTAACCTCAGGGCTCTTGTTAATTGGTATATCTGAAACTTGTTGTTTCAGTTAAAACAGCCATCCAGGAAATAATAGTTCATTCAGTGCCTATCTACTTGGAGGGTAGAGCCCACTGGCCCTATGATGGAAGTACTACAACTCTTCTCGTAAAAACTGCAGCCCCTTAGCATAATAAAACTGACTCAAACTCCTAATGAACATTTTTTATTGTACCACTCAAACTGTGTTAGTACTCAAAACCACTTCATTTACGGGCCTTCTCTTCCACGAGGACTGCTGGGTGCTAGCTGTATCCATGGTGGTATCCTGCTGAATCTCCATCCTTATCCAGCAGTAAATGAGAGACCGAAGAGCTCCCTTTCTTCGCTGGGGAAGAAACAATGCAAATCACCATGTATTTTATCCTCACAAAACGTAGCTATGATAATGTAGCTAGTCACTGCTGCACTGGAAGTTCCTGGGAAAGTCTACCTACACTCAGGTTTTCAGCTGTTGGCATCCTGAAGGTGAAGATCAAAACAGTTTAATTCTGTAACGTTTCGGTCAAGTTAAAGATGCATTTTGGGCTGTGTAAGATCTTTGCTTTATTTATTTGTTTATTTGCCTAGTCACTGTCATTAAGTATTATTAAGTAAATTAACAGATATAAATCAACAGAGAAGAAATTAAATGCTTCCAGTGAGATAGTAACTTAAACACAAGTCATGACTAGAAATCAGATAAAGAGTTCATTCTTTTATTCCTTTCTAGGAGATTATAATATTTTTTTGGGTGTTCAAATTGAAGGCAAAATAGAAGCGCCTAAAACAATACAAAGCATAGTAAACACAAATTCTTTCAAAGCTATACACTTTCAAAGACAGTATTGTTTAGCTCTGTGAGGAATCCTCCACTTCAGAGATCTTTCTTTGTTTTGTCTAGAATTGTTGAACTTATTTCCAAGTGACCTCTAACTTTGTTAAGTATACGAAGGTAATTGGATAATACATTTACCATTCAATAAATTGAGAAATGTATTTTAGCGGTGTAAGTACAGCTTACTCAGCCTTTTCCTTCCCAGTTTAGTATCCTTTTCATTTTCAATAAAAAAAAATTAAGCTCTTCTTTCATACAACAGACTTCTTGCAATTGATTTGAAGACATGAGCAGCAGAGCCTATTGCCAAAGGGGACCAGCCCTAGCCCCTGTGCCCTGAGAAGGCAGGAATGCCAACTGAGCAATGAACATCATTTACTGAGCCAGACCTGCCCCTAGATTGCTGGCCAGATGAAACACATCTGGAAGCCTACTCATTGGAACGACAGGAATGGGCATTATTTAATGCCAGAGATTTTTTGGGAATGGGACCAAATACATCTTCTGTGGGAGGAAATGAGAGAGGAAATGGCTTGTTATCCATAAAAAGTGAGAAAGAGAGAAGTGAGCTGTGAAGGTGAGGATATGGCTGGCGAGGAGAAGAAGGTTTGTGTACAACACATGGAGAGGAAAAGAGCTGCCAGAGTGGGATGTATCAATGAGCCAGCTCAGATAAGGAGGAAGCAAAGCCTGTGTGGAAGGTAAACAGTTCACAACTGAAAAGAGTGGCCTTGCCAAGAATAATAATTTACTGATAATTATGGAAAAAGGTTAGCATAAATATGGGAAAAACTATAAAAGGCTCAAAACGGACCTAAAAAACCCCATTAACCTTACAGTTCAGCATATTACAGTTAACAATGAAGAGGAAGAGGAAAGACGGATGTTATATAATTAAGGCTCAGACAGTCTACTTTTCAATAAGTTTTATCAGTCAAAATTTTATGTTAACTTGGGCAGTTGCTTTCATCCCAGAATTATATCACAAGTTGTTCAGTATTGGAAATTGCCACTTATCAAGAAAAACTACTGAATACTACTGGTTCTAGGGACCTGTTCTCAGTGAATCAGCAAAGGACTTTAAACTCCTCATATTTGACATAAAGATTCAAAAAGACACAAATTCATTTAAGTATTAAAGGAAGACAAATCTTGCATAAAAATACACATTACATTAAAATATTGGGAGAAAAATTATAATATTTTACCTGATCTGTAGACATTTTTCTAATGTGTTGTCTCAAGTACTGAAAATTACAAAAATTGCAAGCAAGCAAAACTAGGACTTTATCAAAACAATTTCAAAACAGGCTGGAATGGAAGGGAGGAGTGTTAGGAAGTAAGCCAGGAAGCTTTGTACATATCTGTACACTTTATGCTATGTAAGATCTGCTCTACAGGGAAGAAAACGCAGGAAGTGGCATAAAACACTGTGTTTGGACTCTCTTCTGTCCCTCTATCACTGCCCAGTGGCAAACACCCACCCTTTTGCATGCAGAAAGTCTCCCAGAAGAAATAAATGTTATTATGCATGATTCCCTTAGGATGATAACAGAACTAAACAGAATGGTTTTCCTTTCTAGGAGAGGACTCTTCTGTTTTTCACTGAAATACCAGGAGAATGAGCATCCTTACAGCATTGTAACAGGAAATAATGACAGAGGCAATTTCTGTTAATATTTCAATGTATTGTGGAATGAAAAAAAAATCTGCAAAGGTTTGTGCTGCTGAATATATACATACATATCTTCATTTTTTTTAACACAACTTTTGACATGGAAAATATACTATTAGCAAATGGATCCTTCTTACTACACTTTCAGATTTCATTGACGCTTAAAACAAGGTTTAATTCTTTTATCTCCGGGGGATGAGGATAAAACCATTTTCTGACACACACATCATTTTTTTTTGTGACATCTTAAAAAAATGTATGGAAGAAAACGTGAGAGTGTGGACATATCATTGTCTTACTGAACATGTCCCAAACCCAAAAACAATGGATAATTTTCTATTAAAATGATATGATAAAAGTGCTAATTTTTTAGTGTTGCAGAGGGAGGGTTTGGTTTCATTAACACTTATGGTGTATACATGCTTGAGTTGCTTCACAGACCTCTTGCCTGTTCACTATGATAATAGCTAGAGGCAGTCAAATCATGGCCAGTTGTACGATGCTCCTTTGAACAATGTTTTACAGAAAAGACATCTGTTGTGCATACAACCCATCTTTCAAGGACTAAAAGAGGTGTTACCAACATTTCACTTCCTCATGGAAATCTCTAGGTTCCTTCAAGTCCATATGTATTCCATCATAAATAGTATAGTTTTCTTTGTGAAGACACACAGTTTGATTTGGATATTAAAGACATATTGAAATTCATACATCTGGACCAAGATATTTCTTCATCTGTAGGGCCTATATAAATATTGTTCTAAGGGAGATTCAGTTGAACCAACAATTGGGAAAACTGAGTTTGCTGAAGGCAAATGCATTTCTCATTTCTTGGCTACAATATTCATAAGTGAGGTGTGAAATTCCCCTTTAATGACGTGATTTGCAAGTAACTCAAAGCAAAATATTTGTGTTACATTCTGTTCACCTAACTCACTCCATTACTCCTACCACCTTTAAGGATACTAATGTTGTGCGTACAGCAAGTGGGATCTTTATTCTACTTGAGTCCACTGCCATTTGGTTTTGCAGTGTCAGACCAGGGAAACAGTTGCATGCAGTAAGTTTAGAAGACATTGACTTTCCCTGGTTGTAACTGCTGTTATTATTCAGGTTGGTGCTGCAGTCTTGTACAGCAATTTTGGATCTGTAGCTGACCAGCTTTGGGTTTACACTGTTATGTATCTGAAGATAAAACATGACTAACTCATTTTCTGCAGGGTCAGTGGTATGATATGGCAATACTGAGGGGTTTGCAAACCGAACTAGACTGCAGTGCTGCAAGAGATGTCAGAGAAGCACCTACATTTAAATGAGCAGGAGGGAAAATGTCAAACCCATACACAGTCTGGTACTGAAAACAAAATGTGCATTTATAAATGTAATGGAGACCAGTGGCTCCCACTGCTAAAAAGCACCTGATACCAGCCATTACCAACCTTCTGTAGGGAAAGACCAGTGTTATCGTGGAGATTGAGTGCACCTGTGAGGAGAAAGCACTTTCCTCGGAAAGGCTACAGCCTTCTTTTTAAATAATAATTTACAAACGTTTTTAACCCCCGTTGGTTTCTATAGCATCTTGACATAAGTTGTTGAAGATTCCTTTTATAAGGTGCTTTCCAATATTAATCTACTTAGTCAGTATCTTACAGTTCTGCATATGTATGTGGAGGTTTGTAATTTCAGCTTTAAATATGTATAAAATTTATTCTGACTTTCCTATTAGAGTGCTTCTCTTTTCAATTTTCAGTGGAGTGACTGCGGTGGTTGACTGCTGCTGGGGCACATGGAGATAAGAGCAACTGCTGCTGAGTCTTTCAATAGCAAGTGCTCTAAGCAGAGCTGCACTGAGCAGCAGCTCAGATGGGCCAAGGTAGCTGACTCAGGCAACAGAACTTGAAACATCATTATAATAATGAATTCAGGCCTTGAGTGGGCTGACAGTGCTGGATTTACAAATCCCTTCTAAAACACACAGGATTGATGCTGTACTTTAATTAGCTACCGGGTTGATTCACAACTTCCAAAAGTAGATGTTGTAGCATGCACAGATGCTAAAGTAAATAGTACCTTTGCAAGAGCCACTCTTCAGGCTGGTGAAACTCCTTCAGCTTTCTAGGTTGGCTGTTTGTCAAATCCACAGTGTTTGGTGGCTGCTGGTAATGGATTTTTTGTTTGTTTTGTAAAGAGTTTCATTTGAAGATGCAAAGAACCTTGGCAACACTTAAGTGAGCACAGCTTACGGTGCGAAATGAAAGTTAGAGCAGCAAATGGTCAGGGTGTGTGAGCATCCTGTGAGTTTGGAGGTTTCAAAACTCCAAGGCAATACTTCAATTAGTTCCCTGTAATGAGAAATAATTCTGCAGATCTAATCTGAATGCTGCATACTGAAATGTTAATGTGCCTTTCGGTCTGATGAACTCACGAAAGAGTGATGCCAGCATTGTGTCAGCAGCAATGTTATACACATTATGATTTTTGCAAATACATCTGGGGCCTAAAAAAAAAAACCACCCCCAAAAGACAAAAGAAAATTATGCTTCTTTTTTAAACAGCAACAGGCTATACTTACAAATCTATAGGTACATGAATAATTTTTCTCCTTTGATTCCTTATGTATTTTAGTAATCCCCATCTCCTTTTCTTCTTGAGCCTGCTAAGCATGTGCTCTGTAAGCAGAACATATACCTACCTCCTGCCCTGGTTTTCTAAATTTGTGTGCTGAAACCAGTTCCCTAAATTCATATTTATGCATCCAGTTTCCAAAGCCTTAAAGACCCTGAGAAATACTTCCACAAGTTTGACACCAGATTGGGTATTGGATACTACTCAACATAGAAATAATGCTTAAAAGTGCGCCATAACTGAGGGGAAAATACAAACTCACCCAGCAATAGTTGTAATTGATGGCTTCTCAATCAACCATTTCATGGTGAGGAAAAATGAAGCAAAGACTATAAATTGCTAAAAATATCTACAATGTAGATATTGATTAAAAATTCACATTGAATGTTGACCATTCCCTCTTAAACACTGCTGCAACCATTAACAGAAACATGCACAATGACAGGTTAAGGAGACAGAGTTTTGGAAACCCTCACATACCAAGAAGTGGCCATATTACCAGGAGAACAATGAACTTAGCATGTCCTGTAGCAGTCCATTCCTTCCTGCGTATGGAGTTTCCTCTTTGAAAACAATGCTCCACCAAGAACGTCCCCTTGGAACTTTACAGAAGGAACAGTGGACAGGGGAACAAGAATGTTTTGCCAGAAAGCTGCCTTCTTTCTGAAAATGTGCGCACTGCACACAGGATAATGTGCTCCTCCCCAACAGAGTTTCCATTGTGCAAGCTCTTTCAGCAGTTTATAAACAGGGAGGGAAATGTAGTCTGATTGTCAAACATCAACTGGACACACATAAAATACACTCAGGAATCTTTACAGAATCACTGGATTTTATAAAGGATATAGTTTCACCCACTCTATGAGATCAAAAGGCAATATCAAAAGAGAAAACCTGGGATTGTGTCTTCTGCACTGAGCATTACCACACACAGGCAAATCATGAACGACTCATACGTGCTATTTCTTGACTCTAGGTTAAAACTTGGAACATAAATTATGTCAATCTGCTGATGTAAATTTTCCACAATTCACGTCTGACTTAAGTTAAATGGCACACTGTTTTCCCCTACTGCAGGTATATCTGAATTCAAGTAGGCTGTCAAATAAATATTTAAAGGTGAAATGTATAAAAGAAGACAAAGTGCAGCCATGAAATCCTGATGTTATGGACCTTCTTCATGGCATAAGAGCCAGAAGATTGTCAGGCAAATATAAAGGGATGTTTTAAGTAAAAATAATTATGTGCTACCATACAGTGTCTTCAGCTGTGAATAAAAAGCTCTCATTTAAATAAGTTATAGTTTAAAAAATTAGGGTAAAACATTTTTTAGATAGAGATTGCCTTTGTTTCCTGGCCACAATTACATCATTATTTTTCAGGAAATTACAAATGCCAGAAAATGTGTAAGAATTAAGAATCAATTATTAAAAAATTATAATAATATTTGAAGACTGTAGAATATAAAATGTATATAATAAGAATTGGTTAGGAATAAAGATGGAGAAGAAATTATTTAAGAATTCATTTTTTTTGAGGCTGTTTCTTTTGTGCTTTGTGATCATAGGCTAAGTTACAGCCATCTGTCTGTTTCTGCATCCATCTAAATATGTGTCTGAATATATTTTTGGGGGTTGTGTCTAATTTACCAGGCCAGCAGAAAGCCATTTCCACTCTAGATAAATTCACTTTTTAAAGCTCACTTAAAGGAGTCAGGGTCATAGTTATGCCAGCTTGTAGAGTCCCAGTAACTTTCCTATGTTGAAAAATGTAGGCAGGCATTTTGCTCTGTGATTCATTTCTTTTTAATTGCATTCAGTTCCCTCTCTGATGCTTGAGAATATTTTAAACTATCTCTTTGTTTTAGATCTTCCTAAAACCAACTTTTTTTAGCTCTGAGAAAACAAATATGTCTGGTTCAAAAGTGCTGCTGTAAGTTTTGAATGCCTTGGTCTGGAGACCAAGGAGATCAGAATTTCAGCTTTTTTTGAAGCCTGTCAGTTGGAAGCCGTGGCAAGTTCATGGCTTAGGTAGTTGAACCTAAAGAAATTAGGGTTTTGTTAAAGAAAATGTTAGCACTAGGAAGCAGGAACTATAACTGCCATTTCAACTGGAGCTCTTAGTGATGGACACATTTCAGAAGTCAGAATTTAACTGATAAAACATTCTTCCTCTACAGTTCCAGGCAGACCACTGAGCAAAATTGTTTTTGACTTCAAAGAAGAACACTATATAGGTCTGGGCACTAGAAGGTCATGGGACATACAAGAACACATAGTTAGGTAAATTTACAGTGCATGTGCTCTGTGTGGTGCTGTGCTATGGGGAACTTGTGCAACACAGTTTGCAGAATCCACAGCTTACTGGCAGCCAGGCCCACCAAAACGACCTATTTGACTGTACTAAATCTACCTGGAAAAGAGTGTTTCGGTGCCAAATCTCACAAAACACAAGAAGCTCCAAGAAGAGGCAACTTATAGTGGTTTTGTTATTTTGGTGTAAATTTCAGATAATTTGCTGCTGAGACTTGGGCATAAGCAGACCAATAGTATTTAAAACTGCAGTCCATGGCTGGTAGAAGTACTTTTAAAAACTAAGTAGAATAATCGGCTTATCTGCAAAGCTCTTTGTTCACTGACTTCTGCATAACAACTTCTTTTCTTGAAAGAAATCATAGCAAATGAATGTTAGATACTATATTTGTTTTGCAAAATGAAGCATAATTATTTAGAACATTTGCTAAAAAGCACTTTTCAACCTAAGAAAAATGTAATGCAGTATTGACAAATATCTGCAGATATTCTCTCATTCTGAATAGTTCTACCTCTGTGTATATTAAGTATAACATTAAGGAGAGATATAAATGACTTACAATTGCATTTCTGGGAGGTCAAAAGACTCAGGGGCCTATCAAAAATCAGAAAGAACTTCAGAAACCATCTCGTAACTTCTGTGAGACTTTTGGGCATAGGATGTTATTTTGAGACTCCATTACCTTGCTCCATATCAGTTTTATAGCCCACATGCCAAAACAGTACTAGTTTAGTTTTGATACACTTGTTCATTTATTTCTTTGGAAATTACCAGTGCTTTTATTTTCTAAATTGGGGAGGATGCCAAATCATGCAGCTTTTGTTTCATATGTTCAACCTCTGCCTGAGTTCACGGCTTATACTTACAGTCTATTTCAGAGTGTATGCTGTTGCTTCAACATTTTATTTAGCAAAATAGAAATAGAGGAACTAATAAAGGCACGAGATGTGAAGTATAGCCAGAAGGTTTCCACAGAAATAACAGCAGGGCTACTTCATCGTTACAGCATTTAAATCAGTGACATTGCAACTGACAAGGCTTCTGCTTTGAGCATTTAATTCTGTAATTTAAAGTACAGTTCAATGAAACATAAACAGGAAGAATGTCTAATTCAGTCACACACTGAATTCAAAAGTTTAAGGTGGTATAAAAAGTAAAGTACTTGATAAATTTTTAAATATGAGTGTATTATGTTCATACCTGTTACATCCATGAAAAAATTGTGTTACTCAAACAATAATATATTTTGAATATGTCTGAAAATTAACTGGTAATTCATAATACAATTGTTTATTGAGAGAACATGATAACTAGAATTTTAAATTTATGGCAGCTTCCTAAATTATACTGAAATTACAAAACAGATCAAAGCATAAGAGTAAAATTCCAAAGTAATTCAGAAATAGTAGAAAAATATATTTAGTTGAGAAATCTTTGTCTAATGTATTGTGTTATTCAGTTTCTTACATTAGATTAAAACATTATAGTAGGAAATATCAAATTAGATAAAACAGAGGAGTATGAATGTAGGAGGTCAAAATTTATGAGTGACTCTTTGAATGAAGAGATAACAATGACATTCTCATTTTATCTGTATTTCTTTTCAGAATACATATTGTCACATTAGCTTCTGATTAGTTACACATATGGTGAATAATTATTATTCTCAAACAACATCATAGTCCCCACCTCCTTGTAGAAGATAATATGACTATTACATATGGTTTCACTTACTAACTAGTTTCACTTACTACTGATAATGTAGAATCTGATGCTATAAAAACAAAATGCCTGGACAGTCTTGAAAGGTTTGTCTGCAGCATATTATGAATAAAGAGATATTTTTGAGTGGATGCAACAAGACAACTTCACAGCAACCACGAAGAAAGAGAGTAGGGTAATCTTTCTAGCCTGTTACACTTTGTGGTGTCTCCAGTGAGATATAATCATCCTGTCTATTGCCATATTCTTTTAAAAAATCAGAATAATTGGATTTACTCCAATTTAAAGCTAGTATATGATGAAAGTAAAATCCAGATTGCATAGGGCTGTCTAAGGAAGATGCAACTGACCTATCAGAAAAATGAACTTCACTCCTGTTGGAGATGTCCTGGCTGTCTGGCTGTGCAGTCCCTATGTAACAGAGTATCTGGACAGTGCAGGTGCCTGAGATAAAATGCATTTGCCAGAGGTGAATTGATTATATTCACTGGGTACACCTACTCTGTGTCAGCTGCTCTGTGGGAGTTTGCTGTTAAATTTTGTCACCTTTCTGATAGGGGAAGTAAGAATGGTCATGTTCATATTGACCCTAAAAGAATACTCAGAAATACATTGGTAACTTTTAAACAATCTTGCTTTAAAATATTAAATGAAAATGGTTGGGACTGTTTACCTTAGAGAGGAGAGGCATGAGAAGAGACACTATGCAAATGTACAATGCAATACATGCTCTGGAGCACACAGATCCACCTTTCTTGAGTATGAGAAGGCACTTAATAACACCAAAAAGGTGGAAAATTAAAAAACCCGATCCATTTAAAAAAATCTTTTAGATGAGATATATAAAAACTGTGAAACTCTATATCATAGAGGCTCTTGGAGGACAAGAAAGTAATAGGATTAAAAAAGGATTAGACATTTATATGCATATCTCTAAGAGTCAGGGGTATAATTAAAGATACGAAGCATTTTGGAAGGGCTATTAAGCCTTGCATTCAAGCCTTACAATAGCCTCTAGTAATGAAGTATTTCTGCATGGACTTTCACAGGCAGAGGTGGGCTGACTCTGTTGGTACTCTGATGATACTGGACATGAAACAGCTTCCCTTTCTTCAGCCCAGTTAAAGCATCATAGAAAACTGAGCAGAATTGTCAGCTAAGAAGAAACTGTAGAACTTAGAGATCTGACACTTTGGACCACCTGAGAATGGTATCAAGACTCTGGGTCTGAATTGCTGCTGTAACAGGGATGTTCCTGAGTGCTACTGTTCTCCTTCCCATCTGCACTTTTTCACAGATGTCATTCCCATGACATTTGGCTTCAACATCTCTGCAAGGTGCAAAAGCAGAGCTATCCCACGATTTAAGAAAACATGCAACAGGCAAGTTCTGGAGCTTCTTCTGTAGGTTTCTCTCTAGGCTTTAGAAAATTTATTAATGTCCTTTTTGTATGCTGATGCATGCAGTCAAACAACTACTACTGTAAACATTACATCTTCAAACGTTGGCTTAAATTTCTCAAAAATCAAATTAATATTTGGCTGCTTACAAAATTTATTCTCAGAGTGCTTTTCCAGGGCTATTGGAGAGACAATAAATGCTTTTTGTCTCTCCAATGTGTTACAGCTGCTTGCCTTACAGAGGAAATATATTCACACAGACATGAAAATAAGCAATGTACAGCTTGTTTTCTAGGTTTGATACCCTTTCCAGCTGACTGTTGCAACAGTACAAAGAGGATGGACATTATTTTGTTTCTATATAGGTGGTGAGGAATGATTATTATTTCCTGCTTTGCACCATCTGCATCTCATCACTGGGATTCAATGCAGACAATGGCTGACCTGGGACAAGGCTGAACCATATTTTCTCCTGCAATGCCATTATAGACGTCAAGGTAGAAGAAAGGAACTTATTTTAATATTTGTTTTGTACTTGTTGGCTGACAATACTGGGCAAGACATACAAAACTGGTGGTTCTGTTGTTGACTCAGGAGTCAAATCAATAGGATTAACTTTCAAAAGTTAGAAGAGTGTTTCACCATACTCTATCCCGTGCCCAGTTCTCTATAGCAGTTCTCTAGGGCATAGCTCTTGATTATATTTTCAAAGACAATTGCAAAACTTGATATCTTTTCTATCCTGGTCACTTCTATGAGTATGGTAGAGTCATAACATTGTTAAGATTGGAAAAAGATCCTCAAGATCTTTAAATCCAACTGTATGCTTTAGGCTCCTGTCTCAGTTCCTTTGCAGGCTGACATGACCAGCTCTGCACTGCATACTGTCAGGTAGAATGTGATCAACTCCCCATTCAAGTTACTTTGACATACTTAAGCAAACAAATATAATGGATATTAACCTGACCTTAGGTCTACTGCGCTGTGCTAACAGCACATGGCATTTGCTGTTATTTGATCACACTGTCACTTTCATTAAAGTAATTTATTGCAGAATTAGATCATTCCATTGCCATGGTTATAACACATAGTTGATAAAAGTGATATTTAGGAATTACACCATAACTATGAGGATGAGAGAGATGAGGATTTTGATATGGATGTCTTAATATACAAAGGATATAATAAAACATGAGCGCTTCTTCACTGAGAACTTTTTTTGTAGATAAACCAGAAGCAATACAAGTGAATTAATGTGATCTATGTAATTTTTATCAGTTTACACTGCATTCAGATCAAGCTTCCACCTTTAACCTGTCATGGTTAGGACAGTCCAATGATTAAAATACTCAAGTATTCCTCAGATTCAGTTCATGGAACTGCTACAACCTATGTGATTAAAATGGGGCAAATGTTTTAGCTCTTCAGAGTTTAATTTCTCCATGTCTAATGAAAGAGTAGAAAACCTTTTTACTTCACAATGATGACTATATGAGCATACATATATGACTATGTATCATTTGAACACCATAGTAACTGGGTGAAGATTTATTTATTCAAATCTGCAGTAGCCTTGGCAAAAGCCATAATGGGAAAATGAGTAAGATCTGAATAACTTAATGCAGAGACATCCCAGAAAAAGTTTAGAGCTGTTTTCACAGAAAATGGTAGCACAAAAAGACAAGGGACTTTCTCCCAGCAACCAAGTTAGTATTTAAATGCAATTTAGGAGAAGGTCAGAATTGCATTAGCACAAAGTTGGGTAATGTTGATCTGCCATGGTTCTTCCATGTCATCTGCATGATATCGACCATCAGAGCTTCCAAAGATGAGATCTTTCATGAACATTAACTGTTTTGTTTGGGCTTTTTTTTCCAATCATTGGCAGATTTCGCACAGTTGTTCAGGCAGGACCTCAGGTGTTGATATGCTTTGACATCTTGCTTTGAAACCTACTGGAGAAGCATGCTCACAGTGAATGTCCTCAGCTTTCTCTCAGCTGCCAGACCAGACCTACTCATATTCATGGCTACTAATTAAGACAAATTAAAACCACTTGGTGTTTTAATCTGTCAGCCTTTGTTGAATATAACAAAAGTATAAGAAACGATGGTTTAATTTCAATTTTACAGGAGCCTCTGAAGCTTGATAAAGACAAAGAGGTGTCTAGAACTCTGTGGAAAAGATTTGTACCACATATGTAAATATCTCATGTGGAAATAAATAACTTTCCCACCTGGAAATAGATAACTTTAACAGTTTTCACTGTGCACTGACCACAGAACGAAGCTTTATGACAAAGCTCAAACCATAATTCCTGTCTATCTACTTCTTTCATATGTGTATGTAACTAGCATAGTTGCCCGTGCAGGTAAGCTGCTTACAGAGCAGTAAATACTGTGTAAAACAGCTGTGGCTGAGGGAGGAATGGTTGACAACAAGCAGGAAATAAACCCTTCATGCCAATTATCTCAATTATCTCATGTGGGGATCTAAACTTCACTTCCTCAATGTACTACCTCTGCCAAAATTAACAGGAGCTTCTTGAATATAATGATAGGCAACCTTTTGGTGTCTTGGAAGAGAGATCCAATTTACAAGTGGAAAAGGACAGAAAAACCAGAAAATCCTCTGTTTACTTTACAAATCCCTTTTCTTCCTTTCAGAGTACCCATTTCTTTCTCACAGGTTGGTGTTCTTTTTCCTACTGATGTTGAATGCTGGTAAGATATTATTTGATGCAGTCTCTGGAACTCAAATGCGGACCAAACCCACAGATTTTCTTTACATTAAATTATAGAAAATTGCCAGATTTATACACATGTCTGGCCAAATATCACCTCAGTAAGGCAAATATAAATCACAAGTAATATCCCTTATGCTGGCAAATCTGGCACAGGATTTGCAGAGGGATTTCAGGGTGGCAACACTGTAATAAATAAAACTCGCTATTTTAACACCACATTTAAAAATAAACTTGCTTTCTGTTAACACCTATATTTCTGTTCCACTCTATAGCATCAGTCATAAGTAACAGAAAAGTTCCTGTAGCTGTTTTTAATAAACATTCAATAAACCATATATTGCATACTATACAAGAACTTAAATCCATCAGCAGGCAAAACTGTTATATGAAATTACTACATAATAATTGAAAAAATATTTTCCTGATAGTTTACATTTACTTCTTTATTCTCATATTAAATATAAGCAAGAATTATTGCAGCTGTTTGGTCCTAAAACATTGTGCAAGCTAGTAGTGGGAAAGGATGCAAGAGTCTGGTGTTTCAATGGAACTGTCATATTTGTATTTCTATGATGGTAAAGGATACAGTTGCTGCAGACCCAAGGTCCAGTAAAATCTATGCCAGATGTGAATGGGTCCTATTTAAGCAAAGACACAAGTTCTTCAAATGTTAATATGTCCTGATTTTGCTCTGATCAAAACTTTCCTTCTGTCAGAGTAAGGCAGGGGATCTGAATGAAAAAATACTACATAAAAATAAATCTATCAGAGAGAATACATAAAATAAATGGCTGTTAGTTGAGTACAGTCCTCCAAAATGGATTAAGGGATTGGGTCACCCAGTGCCTCAGGACAACTTTTCAAATCTAAAATATGTTTAGTTCACTGTCAGTAAATGTCCTGATGGAGGCATCTTAAAAAATGAGGATCCTAATTGATCATTCCCTCTGGAAAAGTACAGAAAATTCACAGAAACAGTTAAAAAAATAATAGCAGAATAGGTTATTTACAAGTCAATCTTTGACCAAAGGCCAAATCTCCATCTGCTGATGTGGAGTGTAAGTTCTTTAAACCTTAGGCTAACATGTTGCTGTATTCCCAAGCTTTAAATAATTTTCCCTTGGAATAGGCAGTTTAAAGTCCTTAGTAAAGTATATATGTGCAGCCTTCACACTGAAATCCAAATCTGAAGTGCTTGCTCTGCAAAGAATTTTGTATTACACACCTGGGACATAACATACACTAAAGACTTTATATGATTCACCTCAACTCCCCGCATAACCTTGTATTTTCTAATCTTCACTTAGTGAGAACAGAAGGATCATTTGTAAAGATTACAGGGAAAAAAAGGGCAGAATCTAGAAAATGTAATTTTTTTGCTTTAGGAGTAAGCAGGGGGTGGTTAAATCTGATTGTTTGTCTCCAATTTTATACCAGGTTTGCCATGGGCTTGTTCACAGATCTCTCTTGCCATTAGGATGAGCCAAAGAGCTTCCAGTTACGTGAGCATATGTCCCAGTAACGAGTCCTAGGGGTTCCCCTTGCAAATAATATCTCAGCCCCTGTAAATGGGACTAAACAGCAAAAATGACTGATGTAAACTGTGTCAGGTAAGATGTTAAACAGAGACATGGAGAGTAGGATAGGGAGTTTACCATACGGATAGCTGTTATGCTTTTCCAACTTAGCTCTAATGCTCTCTCAATCTCAGAAAACCCTGTCAATGTACAAGTTATTTTGAATAGACGTGTACAGTTTAATGGGGTTTGTTCTTTGCATTCAGTAGCAAATATTTTTGTCAACTAATAGATTGGTCATGCAAAGGTCACTTCCAGCCCCTTAACTATCAAGTATAAAGACAATAGAACATTATTTTTCAATTGATGGAAAATATCCAAATAAATCACCTTCTAGCATTAGAAGAATAAATTATCATCTATTTAAAAGGTAATTGCACACTCTAGGTCCCTCCTCATCTTCACTTCAAGTAGTTTTACCCAGCCTACAGCTCTGCTATGATCAGACCACAAAGTTTACAAGAGAAGGGATGGTTATTGTGCTGCCACTGCACCCAGTGCTGATGAGCTGCCATGTATTAGAGCAGCTTCAAGGCTGATTGTGCAATAATGGAAAATAAATAAGGGAAGTCAAGACCTGATATCACCATCCTGCATTTAACTCTTGTTTCTAGTTAGGGAAGCCATTACATAAACTCAGTTCTTGTACAGTATAGTACTACAGGCTGGTAAAAGGAGTTTTGAGGATGTGATGCATGTGGGTGGGTGACTATCAGAAAGTCAGAATGCTCTTGATTTTATCCCAGGTTATTTCTCCTGTTGCATCCTTTGATAGTGGTATAGAAGCTATCCTACTCTTAGCAGCACTAGAGTTGGGAATATTCTCCGTTCCTGGTAACATTGCACAAAAAAAAATTAAGGACTAAATGAAAAAAAAAGTCAGGAAAGGGGCTTTTTACTCCTCGGCATTCCCTGTCAGTGGGCTGCAAATTAGTTTAGAAAGCAAAGCCACAGGAAATAAGGTCAAAACCAGTGACAGGCTGCAACCTACTGGAATCCAAAGAGGCTCAAGGGTCCGAATGAGATAGCTGTAAACCCCCTTTGCTGCTTTCTTAATTTAGTGTTGGTCTTGTTCTGGTTTAAAGTGGAGAATCTTGATGGCTGCTCTGAATTATAGAGGTTGTCAGCATTCTCAGGAGTTTTTCTTCTTTCTGCTGTTTGTGAAGCAAAAATCATGCAAGGTAAAGAACGTCTTGTCAATCATGGTCAAGGATTTTTTTGATGCTGGCATTTACTGGAACTTACTATACTGTTTAAATATTTCACAGTTAGCTTGTGACAAGGGCAATAATAATTAAATTAAAGCAAATAAGATGGTTTGCTTTAGATGTATCTTATCCATCCCAGTTCTTCCACACATCTCAATGATTTTAACACCAAACTGTCAAAGACATGATTAAAAAAAGGTGGTTGATAAAAGTCTTTGTGCTAATGAATTTGAGCACTCTGTTCTTGCTCAGCAAGAATGTTAAGCAATTAATTCTTAGCCATGACTTATGCACTAGCAATTAAAAGAGGGTATGACTCAAGAATTTCTGAAAATAAAAAAAATGCAATGTTTAGCGGTGTGTCACCACATTGTGCTATTTTTGATCCAATAAAAACAGAAACTGTATAAGTGAAACTTCTGAAGAAGGGAAAGAATAACAGACATGAAGTTTAAGGTTGGTCAGCACACTGGTGATCAGTCAGGTGACTTTTGTGTTGTGTTTTTCAGATGACATAGACTTTGCCCACTCACTGCATCACATAGACTGCTAATTTGATCACCACTGTTGCATGCAGAGGAAATACAGCTTTCCCTTTGCTAGTGCAATCCCAGACCTCTTTTCAGCAAAGAAATTAGTCCATTATCCAGTTTCAGGACCATGCTCTAATTCAAAAAATCATTTAAGCGTACAGAAGGGTCATAAAACCTTTGTGGTTTCAGGTGTTTTCAAAAGGCAGTGATTTTGGTGTGGTTTATAAATGCAGTTCAGGGTGTTTCAAGATCAAGGATGCTTTCAGGAATATGCCAGGTCCCAGATGCCACTGATTTGATGCTGCAGTTCGAGTATCTGGGCCCCAGCATATCCTCCAGCCAGTAATCAGTCCTGGCTTCTAGACTTCCAACCATGAGTTGTGTTGTCTGACTGTTGGTATGAAAACTGAATTGTAGAATTTTCCTTTCATGTTACTGGTAATTCCTGAATTTGGAAATTTATTTTTTTTTATTTTGTTTTGTTTTGATTTTTAATTCCTAGATCTGGATTTGCTTAAACCACAGGAACTATTGGTTTTAAATTATTTCACAATTAGGATTGTCTAGGGAGGCAAGGTGGTGTGGGAATTATTTCCTTATTTATGTGGTTGTTTTCTTTTAGACATGAAAAAACCCACACTTAATTTATCCTCACCAAATCCTTGTTAAAGGCTCTAACAGAGTCAGTCTTCTGGAAATTCTGTTCATTTTTCTTATGGAAATAATTATGCTTTACACTTATACAGCACCCTATATATGAGGAAGTGAAAAAAGACAAAGAAAAGCAGATTCCTGAGATTTTGACAGAAGAAACCGGAGGAATTCTCATGGGATTCTGAGAGTTGCTGAGCAGGGATAGAAAATAAAAAGAGTGAGAAGATATTTTTTCAGGTTCTTCTTCTTAGTGAAAATAGAAGTTCTCTAGGGGACCTCTCTGAAACTTGTCACAAAACTGCGATCTAGCCATCCTAGGCTAATGACAGTCATCAATGAAACTTGATTTCTTTCAACTGTCAGGCTGAAGAAATAGCTAAAAGCAAGATTGGAAAGAGATTATTTTTTATTTTCAGATTTTTGGGTTACTATTTCCTCATGATGATAATTTTGCAGAAGCTATTCAATTGATACTATAACAGAATTTACAAGGGCAACCAATCTGTCATGATTATAATAGTTTCAGGCAAATCTATGAGGTTGCACAAAGAAATAATAATAATTTTTAGGATTCCCACCTAGATAGCAAGGAAACTCAACTTCTTGGAGGTTATGTCTCTGTTTTCATCCCATTACAAATGCAGTGTCAACACTGATATAAAATAGTACAAGAAAATATTTTTCCTTTCCTAAAATTTCTGAGTATTATTTCAGAACCCAATTCATATCTTGACTTTTACAATAATATTTCAAGCAGTAGGCATTGGAAAATTTCTACTGCATTATTTCAAAACAGTTTATGTATGCTAAGAAGGGTTCTTAAGCTTAGTGATTGTGATCACAAGTATAATAAAGTTAATTTCCCTAATTAACCATCACTTTAAAAAGTTTATCATTCCTAGAACTATTTATTTTAACATGACTCATTTTTAAGAACTTTCACAATTCAGAAAAGTTTGATAGATAAGTACAAAGAGCAGTGTAAAGCTGAACATTATTCTAAACCACATGGTTGCAAAATAATATTTAAATACAAATATGTATTTCTTTTAAAAATATTGTCCTATAGTCACATTTAGTGTCATTTAACAGTTAAATTATCACCTTAGGTTTTGTTTATGAGACAATTTTTAAATTTTGAAGTTATAAGGAACTGATACACTATTTCAGCTACTCTACAGCTTGCTGTATATAATACAAATCATATAGTTCCTTAAAAAACATCAAACAGGCTGCACCTGTAAAATACGAAATACATACTGCTTGATTCTTCCAGTATTAACAGTGCTCTGGCTGATGTGAAATTAGACTCTATGTTTGGGTTCAGAACCTTGCAAAAAAAGAAATTTTGTGTTTGGGACATCTGCATCCATAGCCAGTGTCACTGAGGGGGACTTTGATCTATACCGTGTACCCAGGGTGACTTGAGTGCACTCTAGTACACCACTTATGGGGAGCTCTGAAGAAGCAGTCTTTGATGTGCTGTGGTGAATTATCCCGGTTTTTTTTTTTTTGTTCCTGCACAAAAGTGTGTGAAACCTGACTGAGAACCCCAGGGACATTGGCTTCTCAAGAATGTACACCTTCCTTCTACAACACTGGAACAAAGATGCAGACCTCCAGTGAGAGGTAAGGCATCCTCTCCTCAAAAGATTTTAAATGCACCTCATTCCTTTGCTGTCTTTTTTCATTCTTACTATTTTAGCAAACTGTCCCTCTTAATTCCTTTTTTCTTTTCCTGATGCCAAACTCAACCACCAATAACAACAGATTTTCAGTCAGTCAGGGGAATTGACTTTTGGCACTGCTGAAGTGCCTTAACCTCCTTCTCACCTATTTCCGCTGGGCTTTTGTGGCCTCTGGAGGTGTGAGCTGTCATGGGATAAAAAGCCTGACGTGGTCCTAGGTTTTATCAACAGTGTGTTGGAGAGCATCAAGCAAGTTTTCACACATGCTACGTCATGCTTATCAGTGTAAGAAATAGACGGTCATTTACCCCTCCACCACTGTCATCTTTTCCAGTTTCTTTGTTCCTGACTTCTTACTCTTTGCGGGGCTCAGATTCTCAGCCTGCTTGCATGCATATCTTTTATTTTTTTCCATTTTTAATCTCATTGCAAGGAGCTTGTAGGCATATTCCTAGAGTTGTGAAGAAGATTATCTCTGTTGAGGCACAGGTCACTGCCACACGATCAAGAAATGAAGATCTTAGCATGCCTGTTGTGTTGCTCCATATATAAATGAACTAAATTTTTGAGAGCTGTCATTGCAAAATGGATTTTGTTAGTCTCTGACCTTTATCTTAATGCAAATGATGTCCTGTTGAGTATGGAAAGCCAGATGAAATTCAGAGGTGCCTGAGTACCTGGGAGTCCAAATAGCAATAACTGCAGAAGGAACATCAGGACCAGTACTAGTAATTAACAACAACAACACAACAAAACTTGTCACTTTTTCATCATTTTTTTATATTCCTTGGTGCACTGTAGGTACACGGATTTATTTACTAAGGTGTCATCAGCAGCACAATGATTTTACCTGGCTGTGATTTGGTTGTGAAGAAATGGGGACAAATTACAGCTCTGACATCATCAGATCCCTGAGTCACAGGACTTGAGGAGAACTTTCTGACACAGGCAGGTTCGAGAGAGGGACGAATGTGGTGAGCAAATACTGAGTCAGTAGAATGCTGGAGGCTCTGACTCAGGTGCGATCAAACAAATACACATGTTCTTTTTCTATGCAGGAGAGGTTGAAGTGTGGCCAATGTACATAACACTGAGCTTCAAAAGAGCAAAGAGATGTTATAAGGGCAGGCAGTGACTCTTTTCTGTGTGCAAGTAACCTCACTCTGACTACAAACCCTTTACCTCCATGACTGCCAGGCATATGTTTCCTGGGCTTTATTAATTCCCAGGAATTGGTATAATACTGCTAGGTCTCCTTACATTTTACTGTCATTTCTGCATATCTCTTTCACCTCTCCAGACCTGGCATATCAAAACCTGTTGTTTCAGAATTGGAAATGTTCTGTCACCATTATTTCATCAGCACTTCAGCATCATTCCTGGAACTGTTTCATAAGGCTTGGTGTTTCTGGAATTAATATTTGCAATGCAGAAGTTAAATAAAGGGTTTAGATGTGCAATCAATAGAAAGAAATGCAGAATACCTGCAGATACATACATCTCAAAGGAATCGGGAAAATAAATTTCCAACATCATTCAGCAAATGTTTGCCTAGTATCTTAAATCTGCGTGAACGGAGCTCTCCTGACTAGTGACATTGACTCCAAAAGGACCAAAATCACCCTCTCTCATCCATTCTCTAAAACACAGGACAATCTTGTGTCTACAGTTTGACTCCTACAGTTAGCAAATTGATGTCAAATTTTTTGAAACTTACATTGATTTTGTAAAGCCAAAACCTATCCAATAAAACTTGTGGAAACTCAAAATCACACTGAGGTATTATTTTCCTTAGTTACAGATGACTGTTTAGGACATGTTTAAAAGAATGTTGCTTTCCCTCTCATCGCAGACATAAGAGTAGCAGGAACATGCTACAAGAGCTGAAGCCTTTCTACCCTGCATTCACATACGTGAGACCTTTTTAACAAATAGTGCCTACCAGCAAAGGCCAACTAAAATCAGGCATTTCCCAGGCATTGGACAAAAGAGAAGAAAAATATATTAAATCCTCTTTTAAAAGTCTATCTGGAAATTAAATGAAACAAACTTTTATATGAATAAATATCTACTGGACCCAAAGAAAAAAATGAAATTTTTAGATTTTCTGAATAGAAGAAAAAGAGTAGATCAGTTAAAAATTGGTGAGAAAGAAAGAAAGAAAGGAAGAAAGAAAGGAAGAAAGAAAGGAAGATAGGAAGAAAGAAAGAAAAAAAACAAGCAAGCAAGCAAGAAAGAAAGAAAGAAAAAGAAAATAATGCTAAAATGTCTTTCAAAACCCAGCTGAGTCCCTGACAAAGAGAACCAAATTAGTTAAAAGGGATAATGTGATAAAAATGCCATTATGGTACCCCAAGGTTATCTCTTTATCAGATTTCTGTTGTAAACTTTCCATGTGTTCTTCTCCTTATACCTCAACAGATCCTTCCCAATGTTTTAAATGATTTCTCTGAGCTAAAAAGTGACCTTCCTGTATTTTTCTATGGCCTAGTATTTCCTTATATTTCTCCCATAGCTTTTTAGTGCAACATTCTGCAGTTAGAGCAGAGAGAGACAGAGAAGTTATTTCCTCCTTTGGAAATGTACTAGTCCCTTTCTCATTTTTAGAAATTTTTTTAAAACAAAATTTCTGTAATTTCAGGTCATCAGCAGTGAGCATTTGAATGGCAAGCTCAACAGCCAGACCTGTAAAAATCATGCATTTGGCAAGGAAATGTATATATTGAAGTGTATGATATGTAATAATATTATGTAATAATATTATAAAGAGTAATAATATATTATAATAATAATTATTAAGTATTGTGACATGTACATATCTGCATGTTTGTTAATTTCTAGATGCTGTCACACCATTTTCAGGCTGACTTTATCCACACTGGCAAAACAGTCAGGAGTTATAAGGAGGTTGATGGTTCCAGCCCTGTCTGCCTGGTGGTTTGTACAGATGATGATGTGAACACACCCTGCCAGAGAATTAAATGTTTTGTTTTTCTTCTCCTTGGGGTGACCATTGTCTCCAGCTGGTTCTGTACAGAATGAGTCATTAATTAAACCCGGATTCTTTGCAGGTGGCCTGTTGCAGGGCTGTGCTTTATTCTTGCTTATTCTGCTCCCACGAACAATATTTTGGGGGATTTCAGGCAATGTTATTTTTGTGATTTCACATTTTCTTCACTTTTCTTTCTGCCGCAAGCATTCCTCCAAGAGACAGAAAGTGAAGGCTCAGTTAAGAAAAACACAGCCTCCTCCAAAGTGCTAAAACTGCAATAAACCCATCATCTCTAACAGCAGCGGCATGAAAAGATAAAAACCAGCCTGCCAAGAATGTAGTAACCACCCATTCACTTTTAAATGCTCTCCACACTTCAATGCACAGACCTAATTACTTTTCTGCATTCCCAAATCCACTTTGCAGTGCTGCAATCAGAAACCTGGTGTTAAAATATTTTAGACTCTAAGGATCAAGACTAATTATGGGCCTAAGCTGCACCTTTTGGTTTCCTTACGAACTAGCCTGCCCCCTCCCCCATCCCCTGCACCCCCTTCCCTTCTTTGGGGATGCTTTACAGCACACTCCACTAGAAGAAAGGCTGTCCAGTCTCAGCCGGGGGTGAAGTAAAGAGAGAATAAAACAAAAAGCTACTCAGTCCAACTCAGTAAGCTTCAATGGAGTTGGTATATTTAATGTGAGCCCAGGGTTTGCCTACAGAATTGTGCTAGAATGCAATATTCTCAACAAAAAAAGATGTGTTTAAAGTCGGGCAAGGCCCCATAAGGCTGTTGTTGGTGTTTAAGCAGTACACCGAGGTATTTAGCTCTGAGGGTTTCTAAACATTCCAGCTGAGAATAAAACAACAGCTTTACAGTAGCTTCTTAAAGGTTTGGGGGGCTGGGAATGTTCCCTCCCCCTTGCATTGAAAAGTCAATAAACAGTAGGAAAGATCATGTCATAACAAAGATGAAGCCACCTATTACAGGGTATAGTGATGGCTAATGGTTCTATCAGGAGGACTAATCCCATATATTAAATGCTGTAATTGCTATAATATTATGGTTATTATAATGCCTGGACATAGGGCATTTTTCATTTTGTGCAGCAAGAAGCTGCTATTGACCATCCAACCGTCCTATGGCTGGTGCTTGATAAAATATGGAAATATTAGGTAATGACTATTTAGTTAAATATTGGCAACATTGCAGGTGGCAGCCAGCAGTCCAAGCACATTTTCTGTTACACATATCTTATTTTTCATGGCATTTACCAAACTTCTTTAGGACATTTTGTCTGGAGCTACAGTCTTAAAAGGCTTTCATTCATGATAAACCATTGTCTGCAAAAGTTGGCACAAGTGTTTTTCCTCTGTGAAATACTTTTAGTTCCACTTATTTAATAAGAGTAATAACAACAACATCAATACCACCACCACCACTAATAATAATACCAGACTTTTTGCTTATTGCGACACGGGTGGTGAGCCACTTTCAGGGCCTTAATGAGAAAAAAATTCAAAGAAAATATTTAGTTCTCTGATGTCTCACTCTTACTTTTACATGCTTCAGGATATGCTCAGATTGTTGCAATTCACATAGTTTTGTGCACATAAAGGTTTTAAATCCTGGTCCATTTTAGAGTAATCAAAATTAAGTAGTCACTCTCAGCTAGTAATACTAGGGAAAGGGTTAAAACAACAAGATGGTTTGAAAAGCAATAGTTCACATGAAGGTTTAAGAAAAATAATAAGAGAATTAGCAGAGAGCATGCACATTGGCTTACAGCTACCAATTAACTCTCCTTGTTAGACAGGTAATTTATTCCACTTAGTAGTATCAAGTATAAGAGAAAAGGGTGACCTAACCAATAATTATCTTCATGGAATTCAAAGGCTTGAAAGTCACAATTCCTAAGAAATAAAAACAGAGTTCTTTTCCTAGTATATACTTCTTCTAAAGATTGCAATAAGAACCAGGCCCTAGCTCTGACCCTTTACACTTCAAGGTGAAAAAGTAGGTTAAAGAAAGTAATGGCAATAATCACAGGGCTTTTCTACATAAAACAGTTTCTGAGTTGAGGTCAAAGATCAAACACTCAGGGCACTACCTGCGTCACACAAAGATTTTTTCCACAATAGAAATGAAGAGGAAGGTTGGCAGAAAAGAGCAAGAAGACTAATCAATTCTAAAATTATTAGGAAAAGAAAGAGACTAAAAAAAAAAAAAAAAAAAAAAAGGACTCTGAAAAGTCTGGATAAAAATAAAAAGAAGTGTGTCCATTCTCTCCTGAATTTTTTAAAAAAATAAGTCTGAGGATTTCTTGCACTTTGCAGAGAGGTTCTACCAGGAATGAATGTTAAATATTTCCATTTCATCTTCATCTCCACCTACCAGCTACATTCTTTTGCACCATCTGAAATGTTCTTTACATTCTTTTTTGTACTAGTTTGGGCCCTTTTACAGAGAACTGAAGATGTCTATGCTCTCAGGATTTTATTCTCATTTTTTGATTGTTGTTAAAATTTAGCATGATTTTTACCCTGTAACACATAATACCCCCATTCTGAGCTTGTGTGAGTTATAGGAACAGATTTCACATTAAGAATCATTAAGCAAAACACACTTCTCCAGCCTTCCATCACTTTGACTGTTTGAGAGTTCGAAGATAGATCCCCGCAACTGCGTGCAAGAGCTCTCTGGACTTGCTGCATATCTTGAGGGCATTTTGTCAAGAATTTAATAGTAAAGATATTCCTTATTTTTCAGTGGAGAAGTTTAGGACATGCATTCAGTTGCCCAATTTAAACAATTCTCTGTTTTACAATCAGTTTAAAGTCTTACAGGCTACATTTTAATGTGTGGACACTGCCCTGTTGACTTTGCCAGGTAAGACTTTCTTCCCTTCTCAAGGCTAGGCAGACATAAAGATTTTGCTGGAATCAGAACAAACTTCTCAGCAGAGAGCAGGATCCAGTGCCGGCAAAGCAGAGGGAACTGCTGCATGCATACACACAAAAAGAGATTACTCACCCTGCTCATTTCTTTGCCTTTGGTCTTCCCTGAGTTACAGTTGTCTAGTTGTCTACTCACTGTCTCTGACAAAACCTCTCTTACAGTTGAAACAAAATAGAGATGTTAATCTGCTATACAAACTGGTTGATGGATCCCCACGCCATCTTGAAGTGTGGCTGTGAGATATAAAGCTGATATGTAAAGAAATCTAGAATACCATGCTCAGATACAGAGAACTGGCCATGATCGTGGCACTGGATGTTCTTGCTGAAAAGGTTAAAGTAAAAATTAATCATCATGTTTTTGGCAGCAGAGTGGGGAGCTATTTTATGGGACACTTTAAGAGACATGCATAAATAATGCTTCCTATTCTTTAAAAGAAAACAAAATAACAAGTGTATGCTCTATCATTACCCTTTTACTCTTTTTTTTTCCCTTTTTTTTTTTTTTTTTCCCTTCAATGACAAAAGCCTTTTCTCATTCTCTCATTCTTTGTTGCTACTATGGAGCAGTCAAAAACTCCTTGGATGTCTGAACATTTTATATCATATAATCTAATAATTCACTATAACATCAGGTCACAGAAGGCTGATTCATCTATCTGACACATTCAGCTATCTATTAGATACATGCTAACCCTTATGCCCATACTGTACAGAGCACATTCTGTAAAAACTGAAGGAAAATATGATTTGACTTTATCTTTTGTGATGGATCAGAGAGGTCACAGAGGTGGAGGGCAGAAACATAGGTATACCGTTCATCTAACGTTTATTATGTTAAGTGCTGAACTGCATCCCCAAGATTTTAAGATAGACCAAGAGGATCTGAGACATGAAAATGTGTTCATTTAGTTTGTAGTCTTGGAAAATTGCTGTCTGAATTTTCTTCACATATAGGTCTTAAAACATACCCTACTGTATGTTATCACAGACAAATTCCTGATTTTTAAATTGCCTTTAATGTGTTTAAGTCAAATATTTGCATTCATTGTCAGATATCATAATTCATTTCCTTGTGATGTAACTTCAATTAGCAATTATTGTCTAATGACTCTTTAGAAAAAAAAGAGGCCTTAATAGTCACCATGCTAGAAGGTATAATAATGGCTACATTGGCCTATTGTTTGAGATCTTGGCCAGCTAGCAGAAGGTCACTGAGCCTCATCCTATTGATGTGATCTGACTGAGCATGAAGTTAAAATTATAGTTACACAATGACTGTGAAGTTTTGGGCTGCGATGTTTGCAATTAGCCACAATGTGACCTTCATGTTTCATCCCTTAAAAGCAGAGTTACATTATTGATTATTATTCCTGGCATTGCTGTGGTTTATTAGTTTTGTCAGATTTATTTTATATTCAGTTATTTGTCACATGAGGATTATGTGGCAAGTCATGGAGTATGTGACACACATTTTTTATTACAGCAGATGTTCCTAAAATAGATGTAAGCATCTCTGCAAAAAGCAGCCCCTCTGTGCCAAATTCCAGCTTGTGCTAATGTGAGAACCCAGTAGGATGAGAGAAAGAGTATAAAGAACCTTTATCCATTGCTGCTGCAGTGACAGTTTCTGGTTTTTGAAAATGCACTACAGATTGCAGTGAGTTGCAAAGAGAAGAAGGATAGTGGAGGCCAAATCTTGGGTTTGCCCCTCTCTCTGCATTGCAATACTTCAATCACTTATTAGTACAATGTAATCTCTTCCTGACTATAACAGAGGAATTATTTATTTAAAGTAAAAAATATATTGTATAAAGAACTGTTGTCTAGTATACAAAAACTTCAACAATTGGTCACATTTCTTCCCCAAACTGACAACTTTGGGATGTGTCAAAAGTACCTAACACTGTAAACTCATCTCCTCCTACCATGTTATTTCACCCTTTTATTCTCCTTCAGCATGCAAGGTCATGTAAGTCTTTCAAAATTATCGTTTATTTTCCCACTGTATTGAAGATACTGCCAAAGCACCTGCCATCAGCACATACCTTTTTTTTTTTCCTCTAAAATTAAATGAGAGATTTAGGTAATTTTTTTCCTAAGAAAAAACCCTGAGAAACTTCAGTAACCACTCTTCCCAAAATTAATAATTCACTTTAAATCATTTTAGTATTTGAATTCAACAGAGACCAGTTTTTCTTACACCAGCCTCAATCCCTCAAGCTTCACCAATGATTTTTTACGTACTGCACTACCGGGTACTTTGTTGAAGCCTAGTTAGCTGTGATTTGTCTCATTTCTTTAGTCCAAGTAAGTCAGTTGTCTTTTCCAAAAGATCTGCTGGATCGCTTTCAAAAGATCTGTCTGTTATAATCTTCCTTTTGTTACTCAAATCACACACTCAGACCTGTTTTTCACGTGGTATATGATGAATCATGGCGACTGGCCTCTAAAATCTGTTCTGATGTTTATGTCAAAATAAAAGTAGGTTATAATGAGGTTACTTGATGAAGTAGAACTTTAAGACTAAGCAAGGATAACCTAGTTTGCTAGTAGGAAGTACAATTGGTACAATTAGTAGAAACTGATAGAACTAGTAGACTAGTAGCTTTACTGTGATAGTTTCTGACTGGAGAGGTGGCAAATCTAATTTGGACTTCAAGGGAAGTTTTAGAGATTAAGTCAAACTCATGACCCTGAGCATATAATTTATTTGTTCCCCATGTCCTGTAAGTGTGAGTAGAAACACAAACTTTTCTAATTTTACATTCAGCTGTGCTCCCTTGTTTTTCAAATTCTGTCACTTTATTGTGTACAGGGTCTCTGGCTAGCTTTCAACATTTTCTGGGAAATGCTGCCTTTTCCCAGTGAAAGTACTGTGAAAGATTTTTAAGATACTTTTAGCCACAGAACACTTGGGAAATTCAGACCAATCCTGTAACTTCCAGACCCTGCCTGGAAATTAGGAGCATCCCAAATCAAACCCCCCACTGTCACTAACTCAAATGGGGTACAGAAAAGTCAGAGAACTATGCACAATATACCAAAAACAGGTTTAAACTCCCACGCACCATCCACATTTAAGCTTTTATAAGAGTCAAGCTGATGTTGGACAAGTTTTCACCTTTATGTTTCAACTGCTGTCACTTCAGCTTTTATATCACTTGTGTTTGCCAGGATATACATAAGCCCATGGTAGTTAAGATGAATATGTGTTTTCTTAACTGAATTATGACATTTTATAGTACATTTATTAAGGTTTAGTACAAGTTCTTCAGTTATTTCTGAAGAGTACAGTCCATTTTATTATGTTAACAGCTGAATTATTCATGTTGAGGAGCACGTCCCGAATCTTTCTCTGGCTCATTGTGTTTTTCTTTCACCTTTGCAGCAACAAGTTCCAGGCAGATGTTCTGGGTACATGTGCATGTCACTCTGCCCTTTTTCTTCCCTTCATCTACTTCCAGGCTCTTTCTTCACCTTGTTTAGTCTGTAGGCATGTGAATAAATAGCCTTCCAAGCATGGATGTAGTTCTTGAACTCTTTTCTAGGGGTGTTTGGCCTTCTCACACTGATGAAAACCTCTTCAGGATACACAGATTTGGTATTGACACACACAAACCATCCCCCTTGCAAATTTTTTTTATATCCTTTTGACACTTTTGTATATTTGGATTCAATGTAAATTGCAGTTACTCAGCAGATCTGGAAAAACAGGTAAATTATGAGCATTGAATTATATAAATTATAAAATCACTGAGAAGATCCTTTGGATGGTTTGTGAAGAAAACTGTAATATAATTGTTATAATGAAACCTTAAATACAATGGGCTATTGTGTTAAACACAACAAAGGCAGCTTATTAAAAGAAACCTCTGGTATGCAGTGCTCTATGAAAGTTACAACATCTGGGCCTGGTGGCTATTGACTTTGAGAGCTGAGTACAACTTTCTACTAAGTGCCATGACTGTGCCACTTAAATTGTTTATAGAAACAATGTTGTCACTTGTTCCAGTGATTTGCTGTAAGGAAAAATAAAACTCTTCCCAAGTCCATGCCACCATTCTAACTCCCTTGGGAGTACAACGTAGCCAAATCTTTCCAAAGGTGTTTAGGAAACAGCAATTTATCCTGAAGCAGGTCTGCCCATTTAGACAGAAGAAAAAAAAAATCCACATTGTTTTCTAATTGTTTTCTAAAAAAAAAAAAAATCCATAAATGTTTTCTAATTTCAAAACACATGAAGTCCTCTATTTTGCTGCTATTTTGCTGCCTAAGTTAGGCTGCCATGTCAGGCTTCAGCATGAAACAGCCCCACAGAAATACAGGAATCCCATACTATCATTAGGACGTTCAAAGTCAGCCCTGCAAGAAACAGGCCCTAAGGGAGCTGACTTGGAAAGATGCCTTCTTTGATCTGCTGCTTGTCAAACAGAGTGGATCTCTTGACTGAAGTGGAGATGGTCCATGTCTTGGCCACAATGACCATGAAGCTGATGAATTTAGCGTCTCTGCTGACAGGACAAAAAGTGCCAGCAAAACCTCAACTCTAGACATGAGGAGAGCAGACTTTAAGCTTCTCAGAGAATTAGTAAGCAAGGTCTCAAGGGAAAATGTTATTGCAGGTGCTAGGGTCTGTCAGTGATAGTTGCTTTTCAAACATCTCCTCCTAAGGGCATGGAAGCGAACAGTTCCCAAATGCTGGAAGTCAAGCACATGAGGCAGAAGGCTGACTTGGCTGAACACCAACCTTCTCTTGGTGATAAGGCAAAAAAGGAAGGAATATGCTAAGTAGAATTAAGGTCAAATGACACGAGAAGACTTCAGAGATGCTGCTGCCACTGTAGGGAGAAAATTCATGTGGGCAAAGCTCAACTGAAGTTGAATCTGGCCAGAAATGTTGGGACAATAAAAAGAGTTATTTCAAATATATTTATGGCAATTGGCAGTATAGAAATATCATTGGCCTGTTGCAGGATGAGCATGGTCACCTCACAAACAGGGAGAGACAAGACAGAGGTGTTTGATATTTCTTTTCCTCTGTCTTCAACAGGGATGATAGACCAAGGGGGCCTCAGTTCCCTGAGCTGGAAGACAATGGATATGAGATTGATTAACTCCCACTTGGCCTTGAAATTGTGTGGGATCTGCTGCTTCAGCTGGATCCCTACAAATCTATGGAGCCTGATGGGATTCATCCCAGAATCCTCAAAGAGCTAGCTGAAATCATAGCAAAACCTCTCTCAATGATTTTTGAGCAATCTTGGGAAATCAGAGAGGTCTCAGTTGATTGGGAGCTGGCAAACTTTGTCCCAGTTTTCAAGAAGACCAAGAAGCAGGACCCTGGAAACTGCAGGCCTGTCAATCTCACTTCAGTGCCTAGTAACGTTACGGAGAATATTATTAGAGGAAGTGTTGAAAAACACCTGAAAGACAACACTGTTATTGTTCACAGCCAACAAGGCTTTGTGAAAGTCCTGCCTATCCAACCTGATTTCCTTCTATGACAAAATAATCCACCTAGTTATCGAGAGAAGTTAGTTCGTGTAATCTTTTTCTGGATTTCAGTAGAGCTTTCAGTACTGTTTCTCACAGGTTCCTTCTGGGCAAAATGTCCAGCACACAGGTGGATAAATCCATCATAGGATTTTATTTATAAGTAGGCGAGCAATTGGCTCATGGGTGAAGCACAGAGGGTCATAGACTGATGACCTGTCACTAGTGGCGTTCCACAGGGCTCCATCTTGGGCCTTGTGCCCTTCAACATCTTCATTAATGACTTGAATGCAGGACTGGAAGAGATACAAAACAAGATTGCAGACAATGCAAATCTGGGAGGAGCTGTTGATTCCTTCAAAGGCAGGTAGGCCCTGCAGAGAGACCTTGATAAATTAAAGGACAGGACAATCACCAGCTGTATGAAGTTCAACAAGGGAAAGTACCAGATTCTGCACCTGAGATGGGGCAACCCTGGATGTATATACAGACTGGGGAATGAGATGCTGGTAAACAGCTATGTGGAAAGGGATCTGGTCAATGGCCAGTTGAATATGAGTCAGCAGTGCCCTGGCAGCCAGGAGGGCCAACTGTGTCCTGGGGTACATCAGGCAAAGCAGCACCAGCCAGTTGAGGGAGGTGATTGTCCTGCTCTGCTCTGCACTGGGGCAGCCTCACCTTGAATATTGTGGCAGTTTTGGATACCACAATATAAGAAAGATATTAAGCCATTAGAGAGTGTCCACAGGAGGGAAGTGAAGATGGTGCAGAGCCTTAAAGGGAAGCCTTATGAGGAGTGGCTGAGGGCCAGGCACTGATGTCTTCTCTTTGGTGACCAGTGACAAGACCTGAGGAAAGGACTGAAGTTGTGTCAGTGGAGGTTTAGGCTGGACCTTAGAAGAAGGTTCTTCACCCAGAGGTGAAGTGGTTGGGTGCTGGAACAGGCTGCCCAGGTAAGCAGTCACAACACCAAGCCTGACAGAGTTCAAGAAGTATTTGGATGACACTCTCAGAAACATTATGTGACTTATGGGAATGGTCATGTGCAGGGCTAAGGGTTAGACTGGATGATCCTTGTGGGTTCCTTTCAACTCAGCATATTCTGTGATTCTGTTCTCATATGGCTTCCACAAGCTCTGAAAGCTTTAATCCTAAAAGTGCTCTGCCAAAATCTAACCCCTTCTCTGTTGACACCAGAGTGCTCAAGAGTCAATATCTGTGGGGAATGTATCTGTATCATCTGTGTTTATGTTGTACACTCTAAATGGTTCCAAGCCACACCTAGGTAGGCTGAAGACACCCTTTGTCTTTACTGACAGGAAGTGGGAGCAGCAGCAGCAGCACATGCATACTCTCAGAGTAACCTTCACCCATCCACAGTTACTCAAGAGAGATGTGCTGAACTCCTTGGAAGTTGGTGAAAGATCTGGGTTTAAATGGGTGGAGGAGTTCTGCAGAAGTGAAAGATATGGGTTTAAATGGGTGGAGGAGTTCTGCATTCTGCACCAATTTTTTTTTCTTATTTTGTTTGTATGTTTGTGTTTGTTGTTTTCCTGATTAATCATTCATGTCTCACAGTGGACAGGACAAAGATCACTGGCCTTTAATTGCATTCAGTTTTTGTCTGATGGTTTGTAAAGGAAAGGATGGCACCAGAGGGTTTTGAGACAATGTGTTCCAGCTTAGGAGGGCAGCCACATGCACGAAGACCTTGGCGATCTTTTCAGTTGCAGGTAATTTTTCAGTTGGTTTTTAAGAAGGAGAAACATCACACCCATGGACTCATAGTCTCCTTTTTTTTTTTTTTTTTTTTTTTTAAATAAACCCACTTACCTGTACAGAGGCGCCATTTGCAGAACAAGCACCCGCCTCATATATTTCACATGCAACCTTGAGGGCTTCCAGCAAGGTAATTCTCATGCTGGGATGAGCTGATCTAGCACAGGATGCTACACCTACTTCATTTTGCTAACAAATCAGCCTCTACCTGCTGAAGATTGCCTGATCAGACTTACTATACCTTCCCCATCAGCAGAAAGACTTACATCATCAGTGGGCCAAAGGTGAATTGCCTGGAGACAAAGTTGGAATGAATTTTTTGCAGTCCCATTTCACCAGATGTTCAAACCACTTCATATTGAGGAGAGAACTCCTTTAATGTCATGTGTATATATGCTTATAAGCACAGAGCAGATTCTCCTTGCAAGTCTGCTCCAGGTGAATGTATCAAAACTGGTAAGCAAAAGTGTTTTGTCTCTTTTGTCTCTGATCAAATCTTTTGTTCTACAACATTATCATCCAGATGAAGAAGAGGTATGGAAGACCATTCTGGTGCTGATGCTCTCCATGTCTATTAGCATTTATGAAGTTAAATGTGCATAGAATGCTGTAGCACATGCTAAAGCACACAGATATTCAAATCCATATGCAGTCATGGGTTATTTGGGGAGAGCAAGGAAGGGAATTAAGGAATTATATGCTTGTATGTGTCTTCTGGTCCAGCAAAACATCAAGATGTTTCCAACCACTGTCAGTTTTCATTTGAAGAGTTACTTTGTATTTACACTTTTCTTAATCCCTAACGCAAAAGAGTCTAATATTAATTTAAAACCCCATAACAATTAAAATCCCCAATTATGATTAAAATCTACAATGTGCAAGTGTTCTAGCTTTGTCTATTGCACACACAAATATTCATACTTCAATTAATGTGTTAATGTCTATGATCTCCTCCCAGATGAAGTTTGCCTTTGGTTTGGTTACTGTAAATGTAACAGGAATTACACTCAGAGAGATGTGTCTTACATGGTGGGTTTGAATTAAATTATTTTCTTCTAATATACCTACACAACTGTCACAACGAATTGCACTGCAGATTTAGTAATATTAAGTGTCAATTATAATTCGGTGACAACCATTTTATTGGCTATGCGTATTGCTCTGTGAGGACCTACTTCTCAGTATGGAGGCCACAGTATCATTAAAAACCACTGATCCCTCACTGATGACATAATTTGACGGCAGAGAGAGGAACGGTGAGAGGTTTTCTTCTACCTGCATGGAATCTGCATGTGTCAGAGATAAATTAGCCTTCAAATTAGAAACAGCATAGCAGGCTGGTGGCTGTGATTTTGTGTGATTTCTTTTCAGTTTTATTGGAATGTTTACTGAGCAGCTGATAGGAGTGTGCCCTAATATGTCAAACGTATATACTTTGCAATCTGTAAACAATTCAAATACTTTCAGACAGTGAGTTATCAGTGAAATACTTTCAGCTGAACTGAGCCACATGCTTTTTCTCCCCACCTCCTGCTTTTTGCATACGCATCCATCCATCCTTTGGTCTGCAAGTCTGCCTCTGCAATAGTCTCAGAGTATTAAATTTTTGTGTTAAAAAAGGAAAAAAAATGTTAACATAAACCCAGAATTTCAACAGATAAAATCGGTCATACAAGTTGTGTAACGTTTAGAGTAAGAGCAGAACCATAATCATACATTCTGAAAATTTTATAAACTGACATTTCAAGTTATGTATTTTATGCTAATACACATAGTGGTAACTTATAACAAACTGTGATTCACACAGAAGGAGTAAAAAAGTTGAAGGTATTATATACATAATATATATTTTTCACATGCATATCTTTATATATACATTATGTACTTATTCCGAGAAAGAGGAAATAGATTCTGACACTTTCTTAGCAAATTTAAATCAATATAGCTGCCTTTCCATTTCCAGTATGTAAATTAATTTTTCCTCTTTTTATTTTTTGCTGCAAGGCACTGCAAGGAACAAAGCAAAGTACCTTAAAAGAGTTTCCCTAGTAATTTCACCTTATTTCACACCTATTTAGCAGCTTTTCTTAGCCAATCTGTTTCACTGAAAATGCTGACAATGTTCACCTATTACAATTGTCCATATGGCAAGGTGTGCTTTCCCCTTTAGATTCACTTTAGTAACTTTAAACGTAGAAAATAATTCTTTTTTTCTTTTTCCTTGAGACAATCAACTTTCCTCAATATACATTTTTTCTATCTCCCATTTTTTCCCACAATTATTCTACTTTTTTTTTTTCTTTTAAAATCTTTACTGAACAATAAACAGCAAAACTTAGTCAGTCAGTTTCAGTCCAGTGGCATAAATAATACTCTAGCAGACATGTTAGTTTTGACAAATGCTTTGTGTAAGAGAAACATACTGCTGAAAGTTTCATCAGAAGCTCCAAACATTTCAGACTTGCTCAATTTTTTTCTTTGGAAGAAGCATCATATTTTTATATCTTCAAAAGCATTGTGGGAATGTTCATTTTACCCATGAGAATAGGGAGGCCCTTTTTACCCACTCCAGGAAAGAGGAGGGTGTTAATAAAAGAACACTTTCTTCAAGAAAAATTCAAGCAGGGTTGGCAAAACTTCTTGCTCTTGAAAGCTCATTTCAGAGGGAGCCTTAAATGTTTTAAACACTTCCTATATGATGAGGTATCAGGACTTATATACTGTCCATTTTGAAAGCATAAACAGCATGTCTGAAAACATGACCTTTTATGCAATAAAAGGGTTTTTAAGATTTTATTAGCATAATTTAAAAAAAACACCCCACATCACAGAAGACACCTCCCACCATGAATCATCACCCTTTTGTTTTGCTGGGCTGTTTAAATAAGTCCATTAAATGATTGTCCAAAATTGCCCTTCATCTGATTTAAAATCATGGTTTTTTTATGGCTAAGAAGGTTGAATAAGTGCTTTATCTAGAACCAAACCATGTCTTTAAATATTAAACGGAAAATTCTATTGATTCTGAGGAATTTTTGGCTTTGTTCCTAGCTATTATGAAATTACTTTTTAAAGAATATCTGCTTTGCTGTTAGGATTGTCTTTTTCACGTCACTGTTGTAGAAGCCTCGAGCCTTACGGTACAGCTGGATCACACCCTCCATGTTCTCAAAATTAGTACCTATATTCTAGTACCTATATTCTAATACAATGCTTTGCATTGGGGATTTTATTTCAGCATCATCTAAAATGTCATCTGAGGTCCTGGAATAAGGCACTAAATTCTGGATGGCTACCTCTTGCACAGCCAAGAAAAATACTATTGAGTTAAATTTATATAAAACAGCCACCTGAAAAAATGGTGTCATAACAGAAAGGTAGGAAAAGAATTAGAGATAAACTATGTTCCTCAGCACAGTGCAGAGTTTAAGCGTAGATGTGTGAACACAGCACAAATTATGAACAGTTTTCAAGTAAAGAGCAGAACATTTAAAATATATAGACATCCACCAGATTAACACAATTTTAAAAGTAACTGTATATAACATAAAATAGCCTGTCCTTTTAAAGTAAAGTTGTTTTTGTTATTTTTATGTTCTGGCTGAAATGAAGACACCTGAATAGAGAAGGACCAGATGTTAAATGCCTATGCTAATTTTTGTTATTTTAGGTCATTCTAGTCAGCACCAAATAAAAAAGGAACATGAGTACTGACATCCTAAATCAAAGCTGTGGTTCTGTAAGTCTCATAGATTCTTTAGGATAAGAAAAAGATGTGCCACTAAACACAGTGAATGAGTCCATTACCTATTAGTGATTCTTCATGCGTTCTGAGAGTACAAATGTTTGAGTCAGAGACAGTATATTCATTCAACAAACATATTTGGATTATATGTATTTGGATTATTAGAAGTCTTGTTTGCATGTGCCCAGTTGGTCCTTTATGGGTCTTGCAAGATGCCTTGTCTAAGAGGTATTATGCACTGAAGCTCCACAGTATCATCACAGGCTGAGCAAGTGTTTCTCTTTATTAGTTCACCTTACTAATATTGCAAAAGAGAAATTAAAAATTAGCACAAAGCTCCCATTATAAACCTACTGTCAGACACAAAAGAAAAAACATCAGCTTCCCTGCCTAAGTGAATCTTATTTAATTAAAAAATCCCCCCACAAACAAGGAGCAAATGAAAAATGTAGGGGAGACATAGGGAGATTCTCTGATGCATTTCGGTTCTCAACAAACACTGCAGTAGGGTTAGAGCACACTCCTCTAACATTAAAGGAGTGTAAAGAGTGTAAGGAAAACAGAGTGACATTCCCCCTCACTTGCTTAGTTGTTTATGCAAAGCTTTCTGGTCCATGACTTTGTCTGTGAACTGTTTTGATCAGATCCTTGTCCTTTCCTAGTCCTGCAAAATTCACTACTGGAGCAAAGTGCTGCAAGAGTGTTTAAACATGGATGCAGCTGATGACGAGTCAGAAGCCTGGATCATGCATCTCCACTTTGCAAAACATCCTTTCTGCAAAACAGTGTTTAAATTCCATGAATGTGAGCAGCAGTGCACATCTCCAGCTGAGTGCTGTTCATTCATTTAAATGCAATTCCACCTCAGCCAAAGGGCCAGTGTAGTGAGGGAAATACCAAGAGTTGGAAATAATAAGATTTGTAACCTGAACATTTTCAAACATTTTTTGTGTTTGGAACTGATAAAGAAGGTAGGGAGACATTTATCCTTCTCAGAGTGCTGTAACTTGGTCTTAAGTGTAAAAGATTAAGAGTAGGACCTTTTTTTTTTTTTTTTCATGTTGGTAATAGATATAAGAATAACGTAGAAGATTATTGAAGAGGTTGATTGGTCTCGTACACAAAACTAAAAAGGGCAAAGTACTAAATGTAAAATAAAAGCCAGAGATTTTGGATATGGCCTTCAGACCTTTTGATAATGTTGAATTGCATTTTAATTAGTAGTCGTCAGAGGTCATAGAGATTTAAGTTCAGAAACAACAGATGAAAAGAGGCTACAAATTATGTGAAAGGGGTCAATCCTGATTTATTTACTGTTTTACGTGTAGACTTTTACACATATGTATGGATTGGTAAACATGAAGTGTTTGAGATGAAAATGACACCACCCAAATCCCAAATTAGACTGAAATCCTTTCTTATTTGTTCTTTTAAATTCTTTGGAAATCTCTTCCCCTTCTCAGCTACAGCACCTTTCACCCTAGTGTATCCTAAAACACTGATGCACGAATGACTGCATTTCTCATAATGGCAGCATGGGGTTTTAACTCACATTCACAAAAACCTTGACAAGGTAACTTTGTTCTTTAGCTAATAGTTTTAATTGGACACCTACTGGTTGTTAGGATAGGACTAATTATGAGCAACTGAGCATTTATTTATTTGCTAGGGTTTCTTCTCTCAAACAGAGAGAATCTGAACTCTGCAATGAGAAAATTCATATAAAGACTTGGCACATACCTTGAATTTGTAAATTCAAGCCTAAGAACCCTGTGTGAGATACCAGATCCAAGTCTCACTGAATTATTGATATGGGTGGGAACCAGCTCTCTGTGAGTATATGTGTGAGTGTGGGAGAGGGCTACGCCTGGCCCTGCAGGTCCATGGTAAGGCCAGCACATCAGGGCAGTGCTGAGGGCACAGGGCAGGTCTGAAGGCCCTGCCGTCAAGGACACCCTGCTGGGAGGGAAAACTGAACTCTATAAATATATAGGACTCCACGTGAGTTTTCTCTCTCTCTCTCTCTCTCTCTCTCTCTCTCTCTCTGGGAACATGAACCATGTGAACTATCAGATCTTGTACGGTAACCATTTTCTCTGTCCTCTTTCTGCTTCTCTTTTTCTTCTCTCCTTCTTTACTCTTTTAATCTGTTTTATTCTTTTACTCTTTTCCTTCTCTTGTGGTTAACTTAAAACTAATGAATTCTGTTTTACTAAAGCTAGTATATTGATTTTTTTGGTAGGTATTTTCTGTGGAAGGGATCTTTGTGCCGAGTGTTTTAGTGAAATATTTTTTCAAGGTTGTATTTTGCTCCTGTAAAAGCTTTTCCAAAATATCTTATTTTTCTCACTAAATTAAAAGAATTTCTCTTGGAGAAGAGTGTCTGACTCTTTCTCTGGACATTAATTAGAAGTTATAACAAACCAAAAGGCTTTTAAAAAGTCTAATTTAAAATGTAACCACACTGGGCAGTTTATAAGCTTAAATCTGGAATGTAATATCCTTAAAGGGATGTTCAAAAGCGTCTCTTTCAATTTGTGTGAGTTGTGTATATCAGAAAACAGTAGGCTTGTATGATAACTGGACAAATAAGAACTTTTATTCTGTTCCAAGTGCATGTAGAAAGAAGGGTGAAAAAAAGACAAATGTACTATAATAGTTAAGTTCTATGAAAGAGAAGGACAATTTCCTGAAAATAAAGGTTGACTTTTTGTTAAAACTATGGCACTTAAGTGCCACAGGGAAGCTCTGTAGGACAGAAGTTCTAAACCAGCAATAGGAGCCCAGCATGAGACCCAAATGTTTAAGCTGTGGTCAGCAAATAAGATATTGAAGTACCCCATCCAGTTGTATTTTGTGTATGTATTCTCTGTAGACTACCATTAGTAGACTGGAGTTGTCCAGGAAGAATTGGTGAACTATAAACATGTATTAGTAATAGTGTTGGGTATGAAGAAGTGACCAATGATAGGAAAGATGAGGCAGTTTTTGGTAAGATTGGTGATCAAGACAATTCATTACCATTAATCAACAGCGTACATAGAGAAAAGAACTGTGACACAAGGAGGACCTCTGTGTTGCCTTTTGAAGATTGACAGTGATAATTTTAGCGTACGCCATTTACCAAGCAGCTGGAATTCCCAATCTACATGTTGGTAGTCCTTCACCGAAAGGTGGCCCTCCCTATATTACAGATATGGGTGAATGCTGTTGATTTCCTCTAGCATGAAGTTGGTGTTGTCAGCTCGAACTCCTCGAAAAGGTGAGTTAAGGTGGGGGCTGCTGTAGAGAATCAGGATTAATTCATCTATCCTAAACTTCTTGCTAACATAGAGGGAACTGTTTCTAGTTCCCAGCCAACAACTACCTAAGTGGATGGATACCTGTAGCTATACAAATATTTTTCTGTGCTTTGGTTCTCACTGCATGTAAACCATGAAACATTTCACTCCATGTATCCAGTAGCAATAATCTTAACTACAATGTGTTTTGCCAAGAGTGCTTTAACTATGCTTAGAAGACCCAGTTATGAATAATAGCTAATAATAACAAAATTACAATATAAATATACATTTTGTAAATTTGTTTGTATTAGGCACATCCTCTGGACCAGAGCAGATGATCCAGGAATATGGGCTGTAAAAGGGCAGAAGTCCTGGGATGGAAAAACCCCTAAGAAAAAGCTGTTGCTCCTTCCTTGAATTCCACCTCCCAAGAGAAAGTGTCATGGATTTGTGGGGCAAGCTTCAGAAGCCCTTACCTGTAGGCTAGAAATCCTACTAAATTTTTTCAGAAACAAAACTAATTTATCTCAAGAATGAGCTTATAATTGAACACACCAATGAATCAAGGCTGTTGGGAGTCTCCAGTGCATCTGTTTGCTAATTTTAGGTTGTAACTCAGAGCCAAAGAATGGAGTGACATAAAGTTTGGAAACACTAAAAAGAATTATTTCTATCAACATACCATAGACATACATACCTTGGTCTGAAACAATGGGCAAAATTTCCCATTTTTCTTAAATGCTATTTCCCGGTGTATCCCATGTGTATCCATTCCTAAAAGTCAACATTCAACAATTACATAAAATTGACATCTCCCTTTAAAATCCCTTGGTCCAAATAAAGACTATTTCAATACCTCTATGCATTTATGTACATTTATTAAAGTAATGAAAATTGCTTGGGATTAACAGAATGAAATACTTAAGCTTTTAGGAAAACTAAGCTGGTATTTATATATATTTTCCTAAACAAAGTATTTATGTAAGGTTATTTCTTTAAAGATAGTTTTGGATATTTTCCCTGTATTTTAATAGTCATTCACTTTGCATCAGGTGTGATATGCTCTTTTCTGATGAAACTTGGAAGTTTTCTTTTGAAAAATGATGTGTCTCATAGGTAGCAGGAACTAAGCAATTTTAGCTATGGCAGAGCAATAAAAAATATTCCTACCATGGATTCATTGAAGGTGTAAGGACAAATACTAACCTTGGTAGGTCTATTACAGCACTTATTTGAAGGGAAAAAAAAGGAAGAAAGTAAGGAAAGGAATTTGAATTGTCTCTATGTCTTCATATGAGAAAGAAAATTTATAAACCTAAGTGGACAAAGGTTTAGGAGCTGGATGTTGTCAGAGTGTTTAAAAATGTTTTAGAAACAAAATACAAAACTAAATAACAGTTTGCACAAATTCTAGAACCTTCTTGCTCGTTTTTAGTAATAAAAAATATATATATTGTATATGTATATTTAGGCATAGGTTCAGTCTGTTTTCATATGTACAGTATGAACATAACTGTCTATATCAAATGTAATACAAAAAATCTTTGCCTGTGTATAGAAATGGCATGATGGCAAATCTCGTTCACTGTAAGCAAATAAGAAACCTATTGAAACTGAGGAGACTCTTCCCATAAGACATGCAAAAAGGATTTGGCCTAGGCACTTCAATTAAAAAAGAGCTGAATCCTGTCTATGCAAGTGCAAAAGGCACATAGGAACACTCAAATATAGACATCCAATCTATACTTCACACCTACTCCATGTGATATTAGAATTATTGTTTACTATTTAGGATTTTTTGGGGGTAGGAGGGTGAGAAAAGAGTTTAATAAATGTTTTCATGTTGAGCCAGGGAACCTGACCATCCTGTCAGTGAGAGGAAGCTGTAAAGTTCCCCTGGGCCCTGCTCACTAGAATTTGTCAAGTGCTAAAAGCCTATGGGCTACGGTTTCAGATTTGTTTTCTTCAGCCCTGACTTCTAGTTGATCCCACTTTTAGAACTGATGTGCAGTATTTAGAACCTGGCACAGAGCCAGCGATATCATTAATCCTCTCTGCTAGCTCTAGGAGAGAGCAGTTCCAGGCTAGGAGCTGTCTTCATGTCAGCACAACTGCTTAAATACCCACAAGATGGAAAAAAGGAAAATAAATTAATTATTCAGGAATAAGTTTGGTAATCAAAGACTGAAAGATTTTATTAAAACAAGAACAAAGCTCTTGTCATCAATTAAAGCACTTTCGTCTTTATGTAAGTGCTTAGCAAAAGAAATGAAGTAATTTCTAGTCCTTCCTGAAATGCGTTGGGGATATCATGATGAGTATGCTGAGCGTTCAGCCCCAATTGTTGCTATGTGTGGGTGGACTCACCTGTCCCAAGAGGAACTGTCCACTCCCATCTCAACATCTGATTGTAGCACTCGTTCGTTGCTTCAGATTCCATTTTGGCACCAGAACAATCACCTACCCCCAAAATTTGGTCCTACTTTTCCCTTCACCCAAGGCCAGTGAACAGAAGCATCATTCTCAAAAAAAGAAGCAGAACTATTTTATCATCAAGACTCTAATTCTAATATCTTTTTCTGCTCAGAGCTTATTTTCTTAGTGTGAATGAAGACCATTATGTTACGTTGGATGTATTTTATATTTTTAGGGGAAAAATCACAATGTACTGTTTATTTGCTGCATTTTCTATGTATATGTGCTTGATAATATAAGAAATAATGGGCTAGTTTATCACTATGTGTATGAAATTCACAGACTGTGCTGAGTTATTGGTTTCTGAAGGAAATAATATTATCAGGTCACCATAATGCTTAACAGTATTACATTTTAGTAGATAATTTCTGAAAAGTGCTTACTTTTTGGGGAAAAAAAATACAACCAACCAATCCTGAAAGAAAGAAACCCTGGCAACAGTGCCGACTGAAAAAAATGTTTATATTTATATCAGACCCCTCATCTAAATTATTAGACACATCACTGCTTAAAATGCAGTCACCTGACAAAACCAGTTCTAATTATTACCCCCTTGGGCTAACATTTTTCAGAGTGGCTGGCTAAAGTGCACTCCAGCTCATAATTTCTATCTCTGACAGTGGAAGACATAACCTAGTTTCCTCTAATGCAAAAGTCTCTAATCTGGAGGGCAAGACCCTTTTCCGAATAACACTGAAGGGAGAAAATGCAATTTGAGCACAAGGAAATTGCCCACATAGTTTGATAGTTCTACTGTTCTGATTTTTTTTTACCCTGGATTAAATGTCTTGTTTTATTTTATGCTAAATTATGACCTAGCTTAGACTTGTATATATTCTTCATTATATTCTGGGAAGTTTATACTGTAAAAACAAATAGATCTAGAAGTGCCAACAAACAGATCTAGCTTTCTTAGTCACCTTTTAGCCATTAAAATTTCCAAATTACCTCATAGGGGCTAAGGATATTTTTTTCTTAATGGATAGTCTATGCTTCAGCAAGTGGCACTTGAAAACAATAAGCTTTGTTCACCTCTGGGTTAATCCAATTGTGTATCAGTACAATGTGATTGATTTCATATTGGTGTAATGCAGTAGTGAATCAGGCTCCAAGGTTTGAAAACAGAGCACTACATTAACATCTACATTTGTACCCTGACACACTGGGGAGAAGATTTGCAGATGGGCTTCATCCCAATGTTGTTTCCTTGCAGCACATTTTTCACCACCAAAAATAAAATTAAAAAAAAAGTCCATAATTTTGTGCTCATGAACACCACAGGGAACAAAAATTAGAAAGTCTCTTGGATAGCGAACTCCCTGAATTATACATGCACCTACCTGAATTATACATGCAATTGAGTAGTTAGATGCTTAACTACTAATATTTGCAATAGAAGGTACCTGTCAAAATCTGGGCCTCAATGTGCAAACTCAAACTACTAACAGCTTCTCAGCTGAGATGAGCAGATTTACCGGTGTGCACAGAGGGGGCTGCCTCACTCCAATTAGCACAACCCAAATGGTACAGGCTCCCTCCCCCCGACATCAGGGACACTGTTGCATCTGCCCCTGGCTGCGTCTGACCAGAAGGATTCATGTGTTTTGTTTTATTTTGGTTTTAGTTTTTGTTCTGTTCATATAGGCAGTGGCTGAATAATAAATTGCCCTCAATCTGATAAAGGCAAAAATGCTGAAGAGTTTCAAAGAAGTGAGTCAGGAATGCTGGAAGAGATGCTGTTTGTGCTAGGTTTTTATTAACAATTTTATTTCTCCCAGCCTAAGAACCACTTTTTCCTTTGTAGCTTGACAGCTGCTGCTTAACACCTTTTTTTCCAGCTGACAGGGCAGCAGGGTGAGCATGTTTATAGTTAGTACGCACTGCTTTTGTGAGCAGTGGGTGCACCACTTCCCTCCTGAAAATGCATGTCACCCTCACAACTTGAACATCTTCCATCACTTTGAGGAGGACCTAGAAATACCAGTGGCAAAAGTACAGTCCAAATCAAGGGGAACCAAACCCATCTTCTGTTAAAACCCCATTGCTGCAATATTTATGTTATTCCACATTCTTCAAGTTGGACTCTATTTTATTATTTTTCTTAATACCAATCACAGAATCAATTGGGTTAGAAAAGACCTCCAAGATCATCAAACTCAGTGCCTGGCAGAGTTTTCAGTGAATTGCTGTACTTAGTGCTAGTGAGTCAGTGCTGGATGAATGGTCTTCTTTGCCTTTGTTTTAAGGATGGAGAATGAATGAGTGTTAGCAGGGCAAACAGAGGCCCAAGGCCATAGTAATCAGAAAGCCTAAATTTGTGAAAATCACTTTCAGATTCTGGGTAGAGAGAAATTTTTTTTTTTTTTTTTTATGCATTCTTGTCTGTGTATGCATATCTGTTTGCAGGATCTCATCCTGCACTTGCATAGAAGATAACGGTATTTTTTACCATCCATGCCACAGGTTGAAATTGCAAAAAGAACAATACCTCTGGAGGGTGACTTTGGTTGCCTGGCTAGGGCTTCATAGGACATGGTATGAGCTCCTGCATGAGACCATAAAATGTAAGATATTTGGTGGGTAGATTCTTGCCTAAATGAGTTTACCCTTTGCAATCAGAAGAGACAGATGAGATGTTGGATACCAAAGTGCAAGCCTGGGTTTAGCTGAGCTGTGCAATCACAGTAAAATGGCATGTCCCCAGATATTACACATTATTGTAAGGTTTCCTTGTATTTGTGTAGTTAGTGAGGCAAGCAGGGAGATATAAAGCAAACTATTTATTTTCTACCATCAAGTATCACATCATTGGCAATTAATCTCTGAATTACTTTGTGTTTTTTTTTTTTTTTTCTGCCAGTAAGGACTTGAGCTCATAAAACATCAGGAGAATCCCTAATGGATTTCCAAGAAAACTTCTATTCTGAAACAAGCCTGTCAATAATAAACATATCTTATACTACTGCTGTCAGGCATATCAGTGATCTTTGCTCCTGGCCATGGTGGACCCCTGCAAAGGTCAAAGAGTTGTTGATGTCACCCTGAACCATCAGTCCTCAGGCATCCTGCTCAGACATCTTCTTGTCAGCCTGCCCAGGGGCTGGAGAAGCCCAGCTCCTCTCAGACGTTGTAGAGGACACATGATTAATAGCTTTTAGTCAGTCCTGATGAGTGAGATTACAGTCAATCAGAAAAGCTTGACATCCATTCACCAAGATATTTGTCCTCCTGTGGCTGGGTTTCATAATGGTCCATTGTTTGATATAGATTAACTGATGGCTTGCCCTTCAATGTGGCAATAAATACTGAAAGATCCCTCATAGCACTGGTGTTTAAATTCAGACTGACAAATGAGCTGTAACCACTACCTGAGGGAGTAATCCTACAACAGCTCTTATACAGCCAATGAACTGGCAAGACAAGAGCTTCCAGTGGGCAGGTCTCTCAAATAACCTTTGCTGAAACCCAAGCTCTAAGCAGCAAAGGGCTGAAACATGCCCAAACTCCTGGGTAGAGCCCCCCAAATAGGCTCATTATGTTGACCACCAGCACTGACAGGTCTGAAGAAGTGCTGTAGGAAACCTCAGAAGCCAAAGGGTGTAACCAAATGCTGTAACACAGAACACCGTGTGGGACACATCATGGAATGCACATCAAGAGGAAGAGATCCGTAATCAGCAAACTTGATGCTTGGGGGATTTCTGGTGGTTCTTGGAAAGGACAGTGAACAGCATTTGAACGTTCTTGAGGTGAACACCACTCATTTCCAAAGAGTGCCTACAGGCATGAAGTTGTATTGTTTTCACCTTCTGACTCCCCTCACTTTGGGCACTGTCACACACTTCTGCGGTGCCACAGACTCTCCTTGCTCCCCAGTTACACATGAGAGATGTTGCTGGTTTTCCTGAAGACCTATTTGAATCTTGGTGTAAGCTGGTCTCCCTCATGGAGGAGGGCAGTTGAACAGTCCAGACCTAAAATCTCCATGTAAATGGTTTGTTAGAAGACAAAGATTTTTGGCAAACATCCTGTATTTTATAAGACAAAAGCACATTTCTCAGGACAGAGAAAAAAAACTAGTCTTTTTTCCTTTTTGTTGTTGTGAGGGCCGTGTAGACCAGAAAGGAAGAAACTTTTGTAATCATTTGGGCTACAGAGTGGTTTGACAGAGTAGCTGGGAAGACAAAGTGTTTTTGAACTCAGCCTTAATGATATGCTGTTTAATGATTGCAGAAGGGAGAAGTGTGGAAAGAAGAATCTGCTGAAGTCAGTGGGAGATCTGCAGTTCACTGAAGCCAGGATTCCATCCCAAGTCTGCTATTGACAATAATGTCAATGAACATCTAAAAAACATTGTGGTATTATGTCATGGTGTAGTTGGGAGTATGTCTATGCCTCATGAGTAATTCACTATATCACCTAAACAACTTACTTGTTTAAGTTTTTTGTGTGTACTGGCAAAGAGCAGACCCAGATATTTGAAAAGGAGAAACAATCTTATTGTATTTGAACACCTACTGGAGGATACAAAATCTCTGTACTTTCCTAGGGAGTTCTGCATTTCAGCTGCACTGTTTCTGAACCATAACCTTGGCTTAGGAATTTTCAGCCTGCTACATAATGAATTTCACTGTTACAAATTTTCATATTTAAGACTAGAAAACTGTAAGGAACTGAAAGAAGAAAGCAATAACAGTTTATAGGCACAGTACTGTAAAATTATCATATTTTTGCAGTAGAGTTGTTGATTTGATAGACCTTCTTTTAACTACTTACCTGCTTTCCTTACATACAAATTACATACATGTAGAAAAAAACCCCATGCATGTTTCATTTACATATTTGCTGTCCACATTGTCCTGAAGGAACTGGAAAGGTTAAGGAAGACATGGCACAAAGAGGTGTTGTTTTTTTTTTTTTAAGTAGAAAAAAACAAAGGAAAGGCCCATGACTACTTAAGAAGAGTATTATATAAACTTTTACTGACCTACATAATCCTTATTTAGGAGTGAAATGTAAATGGATTTTCACTTGTGTACAGACCACATGAAACACTTCAGAGTGGTTTCTCAGTGCAATCTTGTTCACTGCAATTTTTTTTTGAGCAGTCCAAACATGCCCATTAAACAAACCTGAACAGGATTCAGAAAGTGCAGGGTTCCACCGCTTTCCCCCAAGATCAGAGAACCACCAAGCATTCTTGTTCAATTTAAACAAAGTAAATGGCAGTTAGTATACCTTCCCCTAATGGGCACCCCCACTGAGGACATTGTTTGAGCACCACTATGGACACGTCCCCAGTGCAGTTGGATATGTAAACAAAGACATAATCCGCCTGAAAGAACGCTCAGAGTTGGCAGAGCTTGCTCTGTTGTTAATGTATTATGCCAAAGCAATAACAAAGACATCATTTTAAAGTTTATTTGCAAGCCCTTATTAATCAAGAAAATTTCAAGAAGTCACTTCTGAAGGAAGGACCTTCCAGAAAGTCACCATTTGGAGGGGAAGGAAAAACAGATTACTGTTTTTCCTTATCTGTAGCCTGTTCCTCAGAGTAATTACAATTTATTCCAAGTTCACTTGAGACAGAAAACACACTGCTGTTACTCAACGTAAGGGAACCTTCTGGGGTTTTGTTTTGAATTCTCTCCATTTCTTGCAAGACCAATCAGGCTTTAGGGTGCAGTTCTTCACTAGGCTGGAGATAGTCAATTTGCTGTACTTTGGCTTACTAGCAACAAATTAAAAATATTAGCAGTTATAAAGTCAGTATAATCATCCTGAGCAGGCACAAGCCAGTATTTCCAAGCTGGGTGCTCCAAGAAAAGAAAGTAGCTTGGCAATTTTTTCAGCTCTGTTGGTTGATAGTCTAAATTTTTAAAGTTTTCCTAGTATTTTTGGTACAGTCATAAAAATGGCGGAACAATGTGACAGAAGGAGATGACATTTTGAAAATCAGATTTCCATGAGCCTTTAGCCTAACATAATCAATGGTCTGAGGTAAAACTGTGCCCAGAGGTAGATACTGGCAAGATTTGTTATAGATATGACTAATCAATAACAAATTCTAAATGTGTTTGCTTTCTTTTTTTTTTTTTTTTTTTAATAAGGACCTCATAAATTAAGGAAAAAGTTTCTCTAAATGTATTTAATAAGAAAGAAGGCCAGAACAGGGAAAATGATGGCTAGTTAACTTTATCATTGCACGTCTTCATTATAACCAGTACTCACACTGAAGAGAATATATTTTTTAATAGTCAGTGTTAGAAAAATTACTTTTTGAGGGCTTTTTCCTTTTCTTTTTTTTTTTTTTCTTTGTTTTCTTTTACAGTTGGACCATATGTTTGGTATACTTTTGGTGGCTCCAAATGGAATGATGAACATATTGTGAACGTATGTGGAATTACGTATTCATTGTGCTGTGTTCAGCTCCACTTAAAAATCACTGTTAGACTTATTTTTGTGGGTAAATTTTGATCCTTTGCAATGCCGCTACACTGGACACTGCTACAGCCATTTCACCAGGATATTGGATCCTTGGATAGGCTGGATAAATTGTTACCATGCATGAACAAAATAGATGTATATACACCGAAAAACTCACGATGCTCCTTCTTGCATGTAGGCCATTGGCTTGTCCAATCCCATGATGAATTTACCATATAGATTTGTTTCAGGTGAGCATGTTTGGCAGGTTCCATGCCTCTGCATGGCTATAAATGTGCATGTGAGCTGCAACACTTCAGTTTATCATTGTGACATCTGTTGAACTCAACAGGTCTCTGTTTAAGCAGTTTTTCAGCTAAACTTTTTTTAACTGAACCCCCTATCTGCCCTCTCAACCTAATCAGAACTACAAACTGATTAGACAAAAAAAAAAAAAAAAGTGTAATTTGGTCTAGCTTGACCCTGATTCCTCTGGTGGAGCAGTTGAGGTCCTGCTAATAGAGCTGCATATTTACCATTCCACTCCATTTTCTACAGTTCTGTGCTATGGAAAAAATTCCTGCACAATGTGTCATCTACCTTAAAAGCCTCCAAGACATCAAACACTGCAGTTGTTGACTCTGGTGATATTTTCAGAGGAAAGTTCAAAATTCAGTATAGTCCATGCTTTCAGACCCATTGAGGATGGGCTCTCAACCTTACAGCCTGGGGTCAGGTGAAATAAAACCAGGGCAAGGCCTTTAATTTCTCAGATGTGATACCTCTGTGTGCAGAGGTGCACATGTAGTCGGGAATGGTGAGCCTCGAGTTAAGTATATAGACAGACTTGATTTTTATAGCTGTGATGTGACTGGCTGCCAGCTGACCTTTGTGGTTCTGGATCACACCTAAAGAGCCAGGTACAAGAATTCTCTTTTGTTTGTGGTGTTTTGTCTTCATCTTTGAAATCTATGGATAAAAGATACCATTAACACTGACCACAAAATATAGATGTCCCTTTGTCACAGTCATTCTGTGGTGACTATGAGAGGTTTATTATAGAATATTTGCTATGAGGTCTCCATTATGTGATATTCAACTCAAGGAGTTAGCACTGGCTTAATACCAAATAGCAACACGTCTGTCATGTCAGATGCTACTGGTTTTGAGCCCAACATTCAAATATAATTTATTATACTTAAACTTACTTATATTATAATTTTAAACTAAAAAGCTTATTATTTTTCATATCACTGACAGGTTTTTCTCTGTTTTTTTCAGTGCTCATGGCTCCCCTTCCACCACATAAAGTCACCTTCATAACGTCACTTAGATATGAACTAGTCAAACTGCGTGAATCTACTGATAGCCTGAAACACTGATTTTAAGTGGTATGAAATACCCCAAGTATGTAAACAAACTCCTAATACAATGCTATAAGTCCAATTTAATTGTCTCAGTGCTGAAAATACTTCCATTTTGGCCAAAGAACTGAAAACAATGGCTCAGCTGATTGTTAAATCATTTTCTGCATTACTGCAGCTATCTGCAAGCATAGGCCTGCATCTCTGCAATGCTGCATCAGTCAAACTGGCCCACCTCTACTTTAGATTTGGCAAACATGATGTCTCAAAGTTAAATAGGGAAGAAAGAAAAAAAAAAGAGAAAATGTATGTTTAAGATGTCTACGTTTTAATGCCTTTGACCTGGAAAACCCAGAACTTAAAAAAAAACCCAAGAAGATTTAAAGTAAAAATGTGCCTTTTTTTTTTTTTTTATCTGAAAAAATGGTTGATGACCTTTGAATTTATACTTTTAACATTAAATAATATAAAGCCAAAGAAAAGTAGATATGTACCTGTTCTCTTTTTTTTTTTTTTTTTTCTTTTTTCTACCCACCAAAATTGACTGCCAGAAACAAGGATTTAAAACTTCTCTTTCTGTTTTCTGTAAAAGCAGTGGAAAGGTCACAATGAGCATTAGAACTATACTAAATTTCTGAAATAACAGATGTCTTTTATTGAAGTTTGCTTTATGTTAGTAGCACAGAAGTGAAACAGTTAAATAATTTTGCCTTCCGTTGAAACAATATATAACCTCTTCATTATTATACATAGCTTTCATTCATATTATTTGAAGATATAGAGATTTATCCAGCTAGTTACCTATATAATCTTGAGGTATAAATTAGGAGTTTTAGAATATTTATGACATATTTATGGTATTGTATTAGGAGTTTTAGTATATTTATGCTATTAGTATATTAGTATATATTAGTAGATACTAATTAATATATTATATTAGTAGATACTAATTAGTACATAATATACTATTTTATTAGTATATATATTCTATTAGTATATATTATACTATATTTAGTATATTTATGCTATTATATTAGAAGTTTTAGTATGACGCATAGTCAAATACATTTATAAAGTAACTTGTACAATATATTAGTCAGTCTTGCTTAACATATACACAGAAGCTTAAGAACTGATCCAGATTTTCTGTTCTGAGCTTCAAAAATGAGTGAAAATGTAAGACATTGCCAAAATCCCTAATTTCCTCTTAGGAAAACATAGGACTTATGTTGTGAAACATTTTAGTTCTATATGAAGAAAAGACTTGGGGGGGGCACATTACACAAAATTAGAATGTCTATGCAGTGATTACATGCAGTAAAGGGAGTAGTACAGGCAAACAATTCAGCTTCTATGTATGAAAACCAAAGGACTGGTAATCAAGGTCCATATTTATTGCCTGAGTTGACCACTTCATCTGTGAGAAGCATTTGACAATCTGCGCTGAGTAAAAGGCTTTGAACGTGGTGTGTAGGTCTGTACACTGCTTTCAAGGCCTCATAGAATCCTCTGTAATCACCCAAGTCTGTGCATAACTGAATCCTTTCTGCTAGATTGATCCACCGTTTGGTCTGGATGTCTTGAAGTTTCTGTTGGAGCTTACTGCATGCAAGAAAAATGGCTTCTTTTCTTACACAGCAAGATGGCTGAGCAAGGTGTGCTTGGTGAGCAGTTCTCTTCTTTCTCAACAGTTCCTGGATCTCTTCATTTTTTTCATCAAACCAGTCCTTGTTTTTCTTGAAAGAGAACCTTAAGGATTCTTCAGAGGACTACAGAATGCTATTTTTAATATGCTGCCAAAGTGCTTCGGGAGAGGGATCTATGGAATGATCTTTGAGTTTATCTTGAAGAATTACCTGGAAGCTGTCTCTCACTGTAGCTGTTTGAAGGTTGTTAACTTGAAGGCTCCTCCTTGGAATGCCACTCCTTTTAGGTTTGAGCTTAGAGACGAGGTTAAGTTTACAGCGCACAAGCCAGTGATCTGTTTGACATTCTGCACTAGGCATCACTCGAGTATGACAAACATTTCTCTGTTGCACCAAGACACAGTCAGTGAGGTGCCAATGCTTGGATTGAGAATGCATTCAGGTTGTCTTCAAACTGTCTTTCTGCTGAAAGATAGTGCTGGTGATGGTGAGCTGCTGCTCCACACAAAACTCTAGCAGAAGGCATCCATTATCATTGCAGTTTCCAATACCATGCTTGCCTAGTACTCCTTTCCAGGCTTCAGAGTTCTTTCCTACTCTGGTGTTGAAAGAATAATGATCTTATCATCTGCAGGACAACTTCAAGACAAGTGTAGGGAACAGAAAAAAGGACTTTTTGTAACTTTTGTTGACTTTGCCAAAGCTTTTAATTCTGAAAAGGTTTGTGGCCAGATTTTGGAACAATTAGGATGTCCCCCAAGTTCCTCAAAATGATCATCTTGCTTCACGAGGATCAGCGTGGCCAAGTCAGATATGGCGATGCACTTTCTGAGCCGTTTCCAATAGCCAGTGGTGTGAAACAAGGCTGTGTTCTTGCACCAACTCCATTCACAATCTTTTTCAGTGTGATGCTTCAAAGGGCCATGGCAGACCTCGATGAGGAAAATGGTATCTGCATCTGATATTGTACTGATGGAAGCCTGTTCAATCTAAGGCCACTGAAGGCCCACACTAAGACCTTAAATCATCTTGTCCGTGAGCTGCTTTACGCTGATGATGCTGCCCTTGTCGCCCACACAGAAGTAGCTCTGCAGTGTTTAACATCCTGCTTTGCAGAGGCTGCTGAGCTTTTTAGGCTGGAAGTCAGCTTGAAGAAGACAGACATTTTCTACCAACCTGCACCTCAGGAAGTCTTTCATCATCCCCATATCACCACTGGTGAATCAGAGCTCGAGTCAGTCCAGCAGTTTAATTATTTGGGAAGCATCATCTCCTCAGACAGTAAGATTGATGAAGAAATAGACAACAGGTTAGCAAAGGCGTACAGAGCTTTTGGTAAACTCCATAAAAGAGTTTGGTGTAATAAACACCTGAAGAAAAGTACAAAGATCAGTGTTTACAGACCCGTTATACTGTCTACTCTTTTATATGGTTCTGAATCAGGGGTCATTTACCGCCACCACTTGCATCTCTTAGAATGCTTCCATCAGCGCTGCCTCCATACAATCCTAAACATCCACTGGACTGACTTTGTGACCAACACGTCTGTCCTTGAACAGGCAGCAGTCACGAGCATTGAGGCCATGCTGCTGAGAACACAGCTGCGCTAGACAGGGCACATCTCCAGGATGCAGGACCACTGCCTCCCTAAGATCGTGCTCTATGGGGAACTTGCCACTGGCTGCCGCAAGAGAGGAGCCCCGAAGAGGAGATACAAGGACTCCCTGAAACAATCCCTCAGCCTTGGCCATATTGATCACCACCATTGGTCTACTCTGGCCTCCAATTGGTAGTCATGGAGACACACCACCTATAACGCTGCTGCTGCTTTTAAGAACACACATAGAATCATTCTTGTGGAGAAAAGACAACGCAGAAAGAACCGTGTCTTGCCAATACTACCTAAGGAGAATTTCCGCTGTGCTTTTTGCAACTGGACTTGTCTATCTTGCATTGGCCTTTTTAGCCATCAGTGCGCTTGTAACAAGAGTGAGTAGAGTCCTTCTCAAATCTTTGTTAGTGAAGCCTAGCCATGATGATGATGATGATGAGCACTTCAACAATTCAACTCTTTCTGAAATTTCCTGGAAAAACCCTGTGTGTGTTTTGATATCTTCTTGTGTAATGATGTCTAATTGCTAGATAACCTACATTTCCATAACACACCTTTCCACTATTTTAGAAATTTGTATGGTTTTACAGCAATTAATTAATTTAAAAACTTTTTAAAGTAGTTTGCACCATACTCTGTATGGTCCTAATCTGAAAAAAATCTCTAGAGTACCATTTTACACACAAGTGACATTCCACAAATCACTAAAGACTTACAAGTGTATAAGCACTTACATTTGGACCTTATGTAATACTCAAGGATATCTAGCTTCACAGATGCTTAAAGGTTTGGATCATGATGAAGCCTCAGATGGTAATCTTAACTGAGGTATTCCCTTATTTGCCTTGTGAACAGAGAGAAAAAAGAAAGTAATATGGATTACCTAAGTGATAAACTAACTACATACAGTTTAACAATCCTGCCTGTAGAGATAATTTTGTTATGCTAATGATTTATTGAGAACAGATCACTTAAATACTGCAGAAGCATTGAAACCTGTCATCCATAGGCTCTTGATGAGATGCATGGAATTTCCTACAGCACAAAGATTGAAGGTAAGGATTTGATATTGCTTAGAAGCAATAGAGCCTACACCCTACTTCTGCAGCAGTGCTGCTCTCTGAAACTAGCAAAACATCTTGGTATAGTCTAGAATACAACATGGTTCACAAAAGAAAACAAAATTCAGCCTTAAATTGTACATGGTTTTTTAGCCAATGGCATATCTAACAAATTTGGTAATGGATGTGAGAAAAAAGAGAAATGAGATATTCACATTTAAAATTTTTAATTCAAGATATAAAGACACTGAGGCAGCAAAAATGTTATTAAACTGCTGGCATGTCATACTTGCTGATGAAGAAAACCTCCTGAGAAATTTTTACTTGCAGTGCATTAAGTTTTCTGTCACCTTTCACTAAAGCCCAGGTTAGACATCTGTGACTTTTATCTCTTAACAGATATATCTGTGAGGGCATGGAGTGGTACATTTTGCTATATGTTGAAGAGAAAGTGAAAGAGCAGAAGCAGCAGATCCTGAAAGATCTGTACAATGGTCTGAAAATCCCATTTACAAGAGTCAGTGTGCAGTTCAAAAGCAGCCTCAGTGAAAGCAATGGTTGGAGCAGTGCTTGGAAAAATCTGTGGCAAATCATATAAGATCTCTGAAGTAACTTGTGCAAATTACATTGGTTTCATTTTGGAAACTTAAAAGTAGTCAACGATTAGTGTAGTCAGGCTAGGACTTTGACATGCCTTATTTTTGGGTGGGATGAGCAGTTGAAGAGAGCTGGGCACATGATCATTTCTTGAGTCTTTGCAACAAAAACAGGACTAAAAAGTGGATTGTTTTACATGATGTTTTCGCCTTCCTAGAGCCTCCAGCCCATGCCTTTGTTCTGCTATCTCAAACATCAAAAGCTAGGACTCTTTCTGATTAATTACATAAAAAAATCACAGTTCAAAGATCACTCTGCCTAGTCTGAAAAAAACAGTGAGTAAAAGCAAGTCCCTCATTTGGCACACAAAGGTCTTTGAAATCATACATATTCTTCATTCTATCTCTTTATAGACAATAGAACTGTTTTATTTTAAGACTTGCTTGGGAATAATTGGATATATGGGGTCATTGTCTGTTCCAAGGTTCTATTTGTATAAATATATCTTGATCAAAAAGACCAACAAAATCTTGGTAAAATGATGATTCTTAGGGTCAGAAAATGGATGGTCACATATCAACCCAATACCTTTTTTAAACTACTTAAAAATTTTTTGGAATCGGGAATAAACAGTTAATTATCTCCATGAATAAGCATCCAACGTACTGCAACAGAGGGTCTGAAACCAAGAAGACAAGTAAACTATGCTGTCAAATCCCCATAGGAAAGAATTTATTGGGAGTCTTTTATTCCTTCTGAATAAATCTTGCTGACCAATTTTCCTTAAATATAAATAAACAAACAAGTACACAAGAGGAACTTCCCCCATACCAGCCTCCTCTGGATTATGGCTCAACTCTATCAGCAGCTGTAGCTGGCCACAAACTACCTTAATTGCACAGGAGCATATTTGCCAGTATTTCATATAAATAAATACATGCTTTTACTCAATCGACACTTGTTGGGAAATTTCTAGAGCTTTAATTTTCAACTTTTTTTTGTGTGTTCAGTGTGGTCAATTAGTTCTGTAGATTTCTTCCTTTCCCCTCTCCCAACCCAGGGCTCATAGTGATTTAGGCAAGTCTTCTGCTGCTTTAAAGAGCTAAATTGTGACAGAAATTTTAAGCTGCCAAACCAATCTCAAGTAACTTTTGAAATTATGTTTGGATGAAAGTTCATATCTTAAAATGCATGATAAACAAAAGATGCATAAATGTTTACAAATTTTAGGAAACTTGGGCTTTGTATCTCTATGACCCACTTTATTTCCTATTTAGCCATACAAAACTTGACATTCTCTGTAAGCACATAATTTTTCCTAGGCTGGAAAGGACAAGATGACAGAAAGGCATAAAAGTTTAGTACTTTTCTAATTTCTCATGAGATGCTTCCTATTATGGCTACAGGGTCTGTTTAAATACCTAGGACAGAATGGCAGAAAGACAAAATGAAGATAAACAGTATTGATTCAAAAATAATAATTAAAAAAACATGTGAACAGTTACTGAGACAGAAGACTTCTTGTGAAAGAATGAGGGAACAGCTTGTGATGAAGGCTGGTAGTTCAGCTAATAGAGTCTCTTTGCATTAACTAATCAAAACTCATATCATGGCTGTTGCCTTGCTACTGGCATTGGCCCAATTTGGATGGTTAGAAATCTAATTTCCATCAGTAAGATACTCATGACCTTCTTTGTTTTCCTCACGGTTTCTCTTTTCCTTTTGCTGTGTGAACACTTTTTCTTCTGCTGTATAGCTATGTTTCAGACAGCTCTTCACACAGCAAACACTTTAGTATTGACTCTTATCAGCCTTTTCCTTGTGAAGTGAAGCTTCTACATCATCCTAGTCTTTTGCATGTTGACAAGTCCTCCCACACATTTTTATTTGCAGCTGATCTTGAACAGTGGGAAACTAAATTCATAAGGGTATTGTATAGAAGCTTCAGTGTATTGTTTAACTAGACTAATTACGATACGATTAACTAGACTAATTATGATACTTACAGCAGTCTGAAGTTGGGGTTATCATAGGGAGTTTTCTTCACAGTTGCTACATATCAAGACACATTCTGTGATCAACTAACTCAGCTCTGGTGATGAATAAGTAGCTGCCTTAATGCATTAATCTCTCAGCACATGACAGTGCATTCCTATTTTTGCCATTCTCACCACTGACTTTATTCCGGTTCTCATAGCAGAGCTTTAAGAGGTACAGTGAAAGCTAGTTGATTTTGGAAGAGAGGAAGAGAAGAAGGGGAACAAGACACTTGAGACCTACTGTCCTTTTTTACTTTATTTTCCTTTTTTCCTCTTTCTTTCTTTCTTTCTTTCTTTCTTCTTTCTTTCTTTCTTTCTTCTTTCTTTCTTTCTTTCTTTCTTTCTTTCTTTCTTCTTTCTTTCTTTCTTTCTTTCTTTCTTTCTTTCTTTCTTCTTTCTTTCTTTCTTTCTTTCTTTCTTCTTCTTTCTTTCTTTCTTTCTTTCTTTCTTTCTTTCTTCTTCTTCTTTCTTTCTTTCTTCTTTCTTTCTTTCTTTCTTTCTTTCTTCTTTCTTTCTTTCTTTCTTTCTTTCTTTCTTTCTTTCTTTCTTTCTTCCTTTCTTTCTTTCTTTCTTTCCTTTCTTTCTTTCTTTCTTTCTTCCTTTCTTTCTTCTTTCTTCTTTCTTTCTTTCTTCTTTCTTTCTTTCTTCTCCTTTCTTCTTTCTTCCTTCTTCTTTCTTTCTTTCTTTCTTTCCTTTCCTTTCTTCCTTTCTTCCTTCTTCCTTTTCTTCCTTTCTTTCTTTCTTCCTTTCTTCCTTTCTTCCTTTCTTCCTTTCTTCTTTCTTCCTTTCTTCCGTTCTTCCTTCCTTTCTTTCTTTCTTCCTTTCTTCCTTTTCCTTCCTTTCTTTCTTTCTCCTTCTTCCTTTCTTCCTTCTCTTTCTTCCTTTCTTCTTTCTTTCCTTTCTTTCTTCTTTCTTTCCTTTCTCTCCTTTCTTCCTTTCTCTCTTTCTTCCTTTCTCTCTTTCATCCTTTCTTCC